>BGPT01000045.1:461434-567057 GCA_003297045.1 Symbiodinium sp. clade C Y103
CTTCATGGCTGAGCTCTTCACATCTTGGCTCTTCTCACCTCTGCTTTTCAACTGTCCATATTGTCGGAAGTTTCACTTCTAAACTTCCTTCGACAATTTCTGTGGTGGTGGCAGCTTTACATCCATATGCGTCGGTACTAAGTGACTGCAGCCAACACCATATCAAAGCTGCCATGTGAAAAGCAACTCTTTGTCCAGGAAGAGAAACGACCTGGTTTTCACACGTTTTTACTCGATGTTCAACAGCAATTTGGTGGGTCAAACCCTAATGATCAGTATGACTCAAACTGTCACATCTAAGACCCACCACATTGGGTTTTTGCAAAGCTTCGCCAACGGTGTTTCACACTGCGGCTGATGCAGCTCGGCTGCACCCTGAGCCGAGCCGTTGCACAAAGATTGCCTGAAAATGCTCATCAGCTTCTACTTCTAGTCCGCCCTAAACCTGCTTGAATGGATTTCTTGTGATTTTTGCATATTCCTGTCATAAATTGAATGAGGTGTGATCCTTTAACTCGACCCAACTCGCAGATGTTGGTCATCTTGCCTTCAGATGTGGCTGCATATGGCCGCCAACAATTCCCCATGATGTGTGCTACCAAGAACTTCCACGCACAAATGGTACGATTTTGGGATTTTCCAGAGTCATTCCATATGGCAAGAGTTTTCTATGAAGCCCAGCGCAGACTCATCTTCCAACCCCCTGTCATCTGCGAATTGCCACATGCTGCGGTCCTTTTTGACTGGTTGCCAGCGCAGCAGGAATCGCTTCTTGGAAGTGAACCCCGGCAGTGCCAGAGCAGCATCGAACTTCAACGTCCAAGACTACTGCGAAGCCTTGCAAACATGGCCAGTGATAATTGGGTCGCCTACGAGGATTGCTGTGCGCAGTCGGACAATGGAAAGGTAACGCAGGGCGTTCTAACCAAATGGGAATGCAAGAGAAATTGCAAACAAGGTTTACCCTTTTTCTCCTGTTTGTCACTAGAATTACATGAATTCTTCAGCTTTGGATGGCCCAAAGCTACAGCACAGTAATCAGCTTGACCGCCTCTTCAGTAGGATTTGCGCAAAACTGGAGTACACAAAAACCTACCAGTGCATCATCATGTTCCCCATCAAAATTGTTATATAGTTGGGGTATATCTAGCCTATTTCTGCAAAAAGCACGACAAACCCATTGTGTTTTCGAACGATAGCTCAGCACCAAATTTTGCAACCCTGCTTGCAAGGCTTCGCCGTAGCTGGACTGGTGACTCAAGGGGATACTCTCCGCTGCAAATGCTGTAAGGGTTACAATAGACCAATCTACTGCTGCGATCCCAAAATGGTATGCACACAGGTCCTAAGGGCCAATCATTTTGACCCCAGGGCCATATATTGCTACATGGCTTCTCAATATGGTTCGCCAATGAAATTGCCATGTTGGATAATTATCTCCCATTTTCAAATTGACCCATGTATCATCGACTATACGTAGTATCTAACCCCTCTAAGAGTCACGGCTTTGCCAAACGCAAATTTCTCGCGTACAGAGCTGAGAATCATTTCGATCTCTCAGATTCAAGTGTCAACACGGCTGGACAGAGACTAGGCATCACCATTTTTGATGGGAAAAGGGATAGAATGGAGGATGGTCCAGTTCGATTACCAGAGGTTACATGAAACCCCCAATACAACGACATTGGACTCTTTAAAAAAAACGGTGTGGCAATTCACCAAGCAGTTAGTTCCTCATACCTACTCTTGATAGCTTGCACCTCCAAATTCATCCAAATTCTTGACCAATCTTCGAACCATCTGCTAATGCCTTCAGTGAAAGTGCTTCTCTGCCTAAGGTAGGCGATCTCCAGTCCGTGGGCATTCTGAATCCAAGGACGACCATCACTTCTTGCGGCCCATGCCCATGAAAGTGAAGCGAGAGGCCTCCACCAAACACGAAGAATCGGAAAGTAGGGATCTCTGTATGTGGGTTTCCCAATGATGGATGCTGTACTCCAATCACGGACTAATAATTATGGATCTTGTGAGGTATTAATATTGGACATTAATATCATTGATGGATGTTATGAAATTTAGGAGTATTTAGGAAGGGAAAGAAGTGATGGTTTTCTGAAATCGGAATCGGGAACCCTCATGAAAAAATATATGTCTTCATGGGAAAACCAATCTGAAACAGCTGGGAACTCTGAACTGAACAAATCGTGGCCTTCTTAGTGGCAGCGGCCGCAGCTGCCTGCGTCAGAGGCACTTCCAGACATCCGGATCCACTTCTTTCGTTGAATCCACACGTAACATATCTTGCAATCCTTGGGTTTCTCTGAAACTAAGGTCCAATCTCCAAAAATCTGGGCGGTTGATCATGATTGTCCGTATCAAAATAGCTACTTAGATCGATTTGGGTACCATTTTCAGACACAAAAAACATAGTCCAAAGTTCCAAGCCAAAAGACATTGGAGTCCCGTAAACTCATCTTCCCATCCCACCAAATCAGCTCGGCCCGGCCTTCCCGGAGCTGATCCCGGAGCTGGCGCGCTGCACCTGGCCATGGGACCATAGGGGGTGTTTCATACTGATTAGGGGGATGGAACTAAGTGTGGTTGTTGGTTGATTGCATCTACAGCTTGATTCTACTTGGATTATTTGGTGATGCAATTCAAGTGGTTGATGTGAAACGTTCCAATAGAAAGGGTTTTTTACCTAACATCAAACACTGTAACTATTCCGCTTGAACTAGATTCAGATACCTGGGGAGCTGCAAAACGGATTTATGCACTCATCGCATCCAAACATGATGGTTTTTTCAGAATGAAAAAGCCATCCATATGCGCGTGGCTAGGGTGTGCTCAATTTTGTGCCAACTCACCTTCCAAATGCGAGTATGTCACCATTTTGATTCTGTCCTACCTTGACCTACGTCCCCCGGAAAGCTGACCACCCAGCAGCCGCCTGCGGCGCAGAATCCGCCTTCACCGGTTGCAGAAACGCAGCTGTCACTGGGATACAATTCGAGGCTTTCTTTCGAATAGGGAAGCCAAAAGTCTCCTTGCAAATTTGCCTCAAATCTGGTCTTACTGAAGGAAATATCTCATCCCATCCCCCTGATATCAAACATCATTGGTTGCATTTCCCATCATAGGTTGCTGCTATCCCTACTCCATTGATCATCCTCACAGGTCCCAAACTTCGCCGAGTTAGCGCCTTCTGCAGGGTGTCCGAAGCAGTGGCATCACCCTCGGGCGCCTGTCACCCAGCGGGGGTTGGCGGGCAGAAGCTTGGGAGCGATGGGATGCTCGCAATTTCTGGGAGAGATGACAGAGGAATTTCAACCTGATATCGGGATAACGGTCATAGTATGTTCTTCAAAATGTGTTCTAGATCTTCCTGAAAAATTGGGAAAAAAACATAGATGTTCTTTGACTGGAAGTTATAAACATCAAGTGTGTAGAGGAAGACATCATAATTTCAGTTGGCTCTTACCTTTCTATCTGTTTTATCTTTTGGGGGGTTGCTTTACCGGTCAAAACATCCCAGTTTGGGTGGGGCAAGTTTGTCCCACCAGTGCCTTCACCTGGAGTTCACCTGGATCTCTCTTGCGGACAGGTGGCCTGGTGGGCTGTCTGAAAATGTTGGGACCACCCTGGGCCATGGCCATTTTCATGGTGAAAATGATGAGAAAATGATGATAAACCACTGCTGACCGCTCTTTTTTCGGGGCCCGCGCAGGGCCTATCGCAGTAAGTGGCTTGAGACTCCAGGCTCTAGGGCCAGAATGTCTCAATGCTTTCCAACTGCGCAATTTCTGCTCCAGCCAGGGGAATTCAGCTGCCACATGGACTCCGGGCTCTAAGGCCAGAATGCCCAGCAAGCAGCTGCACCCCCGGCTGCACGCAGCAGCAGATTCGATGCAACTTTGAAGTCAATCAGATATGACTGGCACAATTTCTTTAACAGAAATAGAATGGAACCGTTGCCCCTAGAAACGTTTTGGAAATCAATCCAATTTCATCCATTGCATCTCACCTGCTGCCACTGGCAGGGGCTTTAGAGATCCGAAAACTATACACGCAACGAGAGGGTGAATCCGCAGCACCTACGCAACATCTAAGAACATGGGGATCATGATATTGACCTGGTTTATGAGAAGTGATGATGCACCCGCCATCTCTCATAACTTCGAAGTCCCTCTGACTCAGACGCACCCTCCCTGCAAGATCTCACTAGACAACACTCTGCAAAGGTTCCAAGGCCGCTCGTTCAAGCTACAGTAGATTGGACCGCCACACTAGGGTCTCATGATTGGATGTCCGTGTAACAGTCTTCAAATTGTGAATGCATCAACACATCCACTGTTGTAAAGCCCTAATTTCTTATCTGATCTGCTTCCATTGGGAGAGGTTCATTGGAAGATCATCCAGTACAAATCAAGCAGGCGAACCCGTGGCAAAATCTCAAAATGTTGGGAGGATGATATCGACATGTTATTACATCTTCATCTTTCAAACATTGTGAGAATGCTTGACGATCAGGGATGTAAGCACGGGCCAATGAAACCTTACACCTGTACAGGTAAATCATCATCGCATGCCCCATTGAGCCGTCGAGCTAGCCGGAGGCGATGGGTAGAAATGGTCAGAGGGCGTGCGCAACATGCCCAACTCGAGGACCACTAACTCCTCATCTTCGGTTTCAGTTGCTGAGGTCAGGTGCTGGACATTCCAATGGAACTATATTTGAAAAGTGAAGTATTGACACAGATGTACAAAAGCCGCACGATCGATGTCATGTGTTGTTGCCATGACTTGGGCCCCCTGAAAAATGATCTTCAAATCGTGTCAATATAAACTATCTACAAATCGAAAGAAGGAAGAAGCACAAAAATGCACTGCAGCGCAATGGTACCCATGTGGACGGTATAGTAAGAGCCTCCCTCACTTGACAAGGCCTACATGAAATACACGTTGAATTTCTACGGATGGGTCTGAAATTATCTGAGAATGGTAAAGAATTCCAAAGAGTTTGAAGGGACCGCATGCATCAAGGCTGTGTGAACCAAAGCCGCTCCAGACACTGGCGTGATACTGAGGCTTACCCCAATGGTG
Organism: Symbiodinium sp. clade C Y103; assembly: GCA_003297045.1. Taxonomy (NCBI): domain Eukaryota; class Dinophyceae; order Suessiales; family Symbiodiniaceae; genus Cladocopium; species Cladocopium sp. clade C. Next base: position 466,538 of record BGPT01000045.1, read on the forward strand.
CCACGATGTATAGTGATATAATATATATATATATAATATGTATATAGCAATGTAGTGATTGAACCCATTGACGGAATTTGCAGATCAGATCAAATAAGGCAGCACCAAAGGCAAAGGGCAAACTACAGTTAGACACTCTTTGTTGATGGCGCAACTTATGTTGAAACTACATGAAGCAATGATCCTGTCAGTTGGAGGGGTTAGGATCTTCCCGGTTATACATAGCGTTGCAAGGTGACATTCAACACCCCTGCCACTTTACAGGTGGATGAGAGAAGCCGTCATTTGTCAACTTAAGCCACCGGGTTAGGTACCAGCACCCTCTGATGGGGTGTCCAAGAGGCGCCCCTGAGCATGGGTCACAGTTAAGCACCCCTTGATGTTTACTTCTTTTGGTTTGCCTGAACTCATTGACTTGTCAAGCCAATTAAAAAAAATCACTCCAACAAGAAATGGAAATGTTAAAGCTCGCCAGCTAGTGCGTGTCATTTGCGTGTCGGCTGGTTTTCAAAAATTGAAAAACGTGTCATGTGTGTGTGTGTCTCAAAGTTTGGGAGTTGCACAACAATGTTCACAGCTACTTCTTGGCGAGTGAACGTAGTTTGTTCCATTCCATGGCATTCCATGCCGGTAGTTGAGTATATGATCATTGCACGCCTTTCACGGTCCCTGTATGGGGTGCCCAATAGGAACCGCTTGTAAAATCAAATAAGCCCAAACCGTTCGGCACTACCTCAATCTTCTCTCCTGGCAAAATGCATGCTTCTCACATTCGACTGACACGACACCCGTCCAAGCCCCAAACACGTCTTGGCTGAAAGTTGGAGGTGCCCATGTTGAAACCCTAAAAAACGGATTCCAACCACCGGTTGATGGTGTAAAGAAAACCTATCCTAGATCCTAAATCTTAAATGTTTCCACATAGTTGATACAGCATTTCGTATCTCCAGAGCTGGCTGGCGCAATGCGTGAAAGGATCATCGATGTCTTCCAGGTCTTCAAGAACCGCTGCGTCATCGCCGAAAGAGGGTCTCCTTGGGTTTGCTTAGGATGCTTAGGGGCCAAAAGAACCCAAAAGAGACCCAAAATGTATCCCCGGTAGATTCCCTGGATCCATATCGTGCCAAAACAACTGGGAAAATATGGGAAAATAAACAACATCTGCGAACATCTTCCTCAAATCCAAGGCTCTCTGGGCACGGGCCGTCAACTTGCTCAGTCGTCGGCCGATATTTGCTGACAATCGAGCCTCGGCTCAACCAAAGAGCCACTTGGCGGCAGGCGAAACACAACCAGCAAATTTGTGTCAAGGGATGGCCATCACTGAGCAGGTCAATTGGCATCACTGGCCAAGATTTCCAACTTCGGGAAACGGGTTCTCTTGTTTGAATATGTAATATGTTTGAATCATCCTACAGATACCACAATCCTGCTGGGCGCTGGATCACTCAAACTCATTCAGGTTGCTTGCCACTCTACAGTTGATCCTGCTGACGGAGAGTCCCAATCTCTTTCAACGATCAAACCCTTTCTTCAAAAATCTGACTCTCGATGGGTCAAGCTGGCGCAACAAAAGTGGACACCCTATCTACCAGTTTGAATCTGCCTATAATGAACTTTGAGATCTCATGGATATCAGATTATATAACTATATTGTAGTGGCACTCAACAACATGCAACAACTCACTATACAGAGCATATCAATGACAAAACGGCTGCCCTCCAAGTACAAACGAAGTTTTTGTGTTTGTTGTGGCCCCAGAACCCCACACAAACTCAGGCGGAAATGATCAGGGCCTCTCTCAAAGTCTATGACCAACAATGACCAACCAAACTCTACTGACATCATTCTGGATGTCTCCGAACAACTACCACATCTACGTACTGTAACATCTTCTATACCGTCCTTGTGCCCTGAACCCTTGCGTAGCTTTGCTTGCAATGAGTTCAAAAGGAACCTGTTCATTCACTCACCATCTTGAGATCTTTCAAGACATCCCCAGGCATTTGCGATACCACATTGAGCCAAGAGACCAAAAGCCTTTCTGATGAGATCGTAATCAGGTTGCAGGGCTAAAATGTGCTCCCGCTTCAATACTTCATAGCCTTATAACATGCCAAGCGAATTGGGCTGGCCCGGGGACGGCTATGGTGTCGTGTGACATCGGGAGGTGCCACCCGGGGGCGAGCCAGAGAATTCGCAACAAGAATACATGGAATTCGGATGACAAACAAAAACGATATTGAATACATGACACATTATGGGTATCTTTGGTTCCGCTCTTGCTGTGACGACTATGTTTAAATCAAAACATCTCATGAGATCGGAACCGAACGTCACTGGGAAGCATCCCAATATGAGGCAGGACATCGTTGGACCCAAACTTTGTCCTTTCAAGACCCAGAGCATAAATTGAAAATCAATCAATGAGGTAATTGTCAGGAACAATGCCTTCAAGGAGCCATGATCTACCAAGGCCTGCAGCTCAGTCAGCTGAGTGATAGGCACAAAAAGCGCCTTGAAAGGACTCCTGAGTGGCAGCGGAATGAAGCGGTTTGTCGCAAGGATGCCCAAGGGGGGCTACATATGTATAGACATATGCATGCAGATATAATATATAATTATACATGATTTTATTACATAAATATATTAGGATGTCACGATAAAGCAGGTGCGAATGGGAGCACATTCGTCAAGTACATTTCTAGGAACTGGTATGTCTTACAAGGTCAGCAGCAAAATGTTTGAATTGGGTGAGCAACTTATCTACCGCCACCACGTTTAGCACATGAATTCCCTGCAAAAAAATAGCAGTTCGCATTTGTTTCCTTTACTTTGTAAAAGGCAACCACATATCAGCCCAGCTTCCACTCCGGATCGACCTCACAGCCTGCCTCTAGCATGCGCCTGTGCAACTTCTCAAAGGGCCCGGAGGCATCCAGCAGGATCTGGGTCACATGAGGAGAAGCGGCCAGATTTTTCAATCGGAACCTTGGTCACGATTGAAATGTCCAAGCAAACGACTGCAAGCCAGCCAGTGTTTTGACTTTGGCACGTTTTCTCAATCTGTCTGTACTTTCTTTGTCACTTAAGAAGTATGAAACAAGTCCTTTTTTCCACCAAGAGAGGAATGATGGTAAGAGAAATTTCAAGACAGTGGAGACATGTGCAATTGAAAAGGGCACACTTTAGCACTGATAAGTGAATAAGACACACACACAGACCATATCTTAACATCGTTGTTTCAAGACCCATAGTAAGTGGAAGAAACCCTGTTACTTCTTGAGGGCTGCCCGTCTGAAACGGTTGGAGTGGAGATTACATGTGATTCTGCCGTATTCTGCCTACGACTTTTGGAAACACATGAAAAATTGACTAAAATTGAAGATAAACAAATCAATTAACCTCATTTTCGCTGATCCGTCTGTGCTGGTTGGACGATGAAATGGCAGAAAGCAGGCCAAAAAGGGTGGCCAAAACCTACACGGAAACCACTACGGAAGGAGACCTTCACCAATGATGCCAGAAGGCAAAGGCTATATCTCAACTTTGGCCACCCATCACATCTGACCTTTCAATCTCTTCACATAGCATACTGTACATAGCCATTCTTATTGGGTCCAGAATCTTGACCAACTACATCCGACGACATAATCCAAGGCCAAGAACAGGTGCCAAGGAACAGGCAAACTCCGTCGGGACTCAGCGGCGGCTTGTCCTGCTCCGATCGCAGCACGGTCGCCACGTCCTCCATGAACTTCGCTTCGTCTTTGGTCGGTTCGGCGGGGTCGGGCGGCAGCTCAGCCGACGATGTGCCTCAGAATACAACGTCCGAACCAACGGGCAACCCGGTGTGTAGAAGCATCTTGAAACTAGAAAGCATACTGAACCAATGAATTCTTGCTAAATTCTCACAGGGCAGCGGCCCCATGTAAGTTATTTCATGTTATTTCCGATCCTGCAAAATCTTATAAACACAAAAGACGTTTTGTAAACAAAGGTTAAAAGTACCGGGCTCTTCGTCGACCTCCATGGCGGTCTGCTCCTCATCTTCGGAGTCCTCCTCATCTTCGGAGTCCTCCTCATCTTCGGAGTCCTCCTCATCCCTGGAGTCCGCTCCATCTGCCGGGCCTGTGGCCTCCCGGGATTCCATCCAACCCGTGACATCACCCCAGAGATCTAATTGGTTGACAATCTTGGGAGCTTCCATGGCGAACGCTATGATGAAGCGCACTGCCGGAACATCGAACTTGTTGGCCAATGTCTTGAATAGGATCCCACTCTCAAAGCCTTCACGCTGGAATGTTTTTTTGAGGGATGCAAGTGCTGCGGCACAGGCTGCTGTCTTGCACTGACGGGCTGTACCAAGATTAAGACGAACGATACCCACATTGAGACAAACGATATAAATAGAAACATCGTTCGGGCCCTCTCCATGAATTAGTTGCTTGTGCCAGTTCAAACACTGGTCTCGGAGCTCAACGCCGGCGGTGCCGAGAAGCTCGGCCGAGTCCTCCTGTCCACACAAAGCCGCCATGTCTAAGAGACTTGCGTCACGGTCAGTTCGTTCTAGGCGAAGTCTGATCCAGATCCATCTCAAATCCAAGCCTGATTTCACAGCGTATCGGATTCTCTGCATGGAAACATCTGAAAACAATTTGCCGTCTTCATCCTCACCTTTGGTCAAAAATAACTCACCCGCTCTGACGTCACTGGTGGGCCACCGATTCTTCTCCAGGGGGATGAATTGTTCCACCTGCTGCCACTGTTCCGGCCTGAAGGCCAATGGCACAACTCTGAGAAGCGGAACCTCAATACAATTTTCCTCCTCATCCCGATCCACAAGATAATTGAGCCCCTGGAAGTCTGCACCTGCAAAAAGAGCAGCAGGAAGCATCTGCGGATTCGAGCGGCATTGATCCCACAACTCGTTTCCCCTCCACCGGCGGAGGGGCCGAGCTTGGTACGTCTTCGCCAAGTTGGTGGCTGCCTCGACGTTGCCGACCAAGATGGCGAGGTCCAGCAGCCGGGCGGCCGCCGATTCGGACATGGCGAAGGGGAGCGTCTCGTTGCGGCTGACGAGGTACAGGATGTATCTAACAATCGGCGTCTTGGCCGCCATCTTTGCCGCGTCTGCTGCATCTGTCAGATCTGCATCCGAATCCTCCATCAATATGGCATTGTCGAATCCCCAGCAACATCGGCTACATGTCTCCTGGGCGTTGCACCAACAACTATCTGTCAGCGGATCCCATCCATTATTTCTGGCAATCGGTAATGATTCAAGGTGGTGACTCCGCAGAGCGCAACCTGTCACACCATGCGAAGCCAATGCCAGCGCTGTGTCGATGTGGCCGAATCGCATGCATAGATCAAAAAGGGGCACGTGGCACAGGTCCCCATTGAGACAGCAGCAATTCACTCAAGGACTCCTGGCAACTGAAGAGCAAAGTGCAATTTGAATCCAAAATCAATTTTGAGTGATCCTGGGTGGATGGGAGGTGCCATGATACCATCTATCAACGCCAAAGAATGTTGCGGGATTGGTTTCTTGATGTTTGTTCAAGTCCACGGTGAACGAAAACAAATATATCCCAGGCAGCCGCTCCTGTTGACCTTCCAACAAGGCCTTGGACACATGGAACTCTTTCACTCCCAGCACTGTCGGGTTCTCACGATCATCCTGGAGGCTTGATGCATGGACTCAGTGATTTATCGTAGTGAAACATATCTCAGTACTGCTTGGTCGGGTGCTCAATGACACGTCATTCAAAACGATGTAAGGACCTGAAAACGGCATTTTTGGGGTACATGAATGGGGAGATCAGAAGCTAGTTGGTCTCCAAAAGAACGGAATCTCACTCGCGGGACATCACATAAGTACTTGCTATCGTCATTCTGATTGTAAGCACTTACAGTAGAGGCCTGGAACTAAAGCCTCCAAGACATTCCCATTTTGGTTCCCCCACACATCCGGGTCCTCATGGTCCTCATCGTAAATCACCAAGCTCTTCACATCCGAGCCCATTTCTATAGACACCACTTCGACAGATCGGCTGAGGCGCGGGACCCAACAAGAATCCTTTGGGCCAATGGATGGTCAGCGAAGTGGAACATCAACATGGAAATGTCTCACACTGCAGAAGCTTTTCCAAGGAAAATGCTGTTGAAAGATGCTTTGGTCGTTTGGGCATAGTTTGGTAAATGGGGTTTCTTCACCGGAGCATAGCGGAGCCGTTCAAAAGATATCCTCTAGACTCGGGTCAAATTCCCGCTTTTTGCAGGTGGAGGCTTTCTGTAAAATCGATTCTTGCAGATGAAAATCTCCAAGACATACCAAGACCTACTATCCCTGGAAAAATTAGCCATTGTTTCCATGTGAACTCGTACCAACTCCCAAGTTTCCGGTTGGTTCAAGATGGCCACTGCCCCCTCCAACCCCTCGCCTCAGGGCATTCCGAAACCACTGCCGTCCCTCCAACGCCGGCCACCGGTGCACCCGGGGAGTCACCCGTGATCACCCGCCTCAGAAAGCTGTGACCTGCTGAACGTGAACAACCAAAATGTTGGGGAATCACCAAACAAAGAATGGATGTTTAATGATGTCTATTGTATTGAAATGTATGGACAGATATTACAGAAATATATGGATGGCTTCACTCTATCCCAAGAATATTGGTCAATCAATTCTCTGTATCATAAAAGGTGTTCCTTTCAATGTTCCCTTCATCTGAGTCTGAGAACCACCGACCTTTCATAATGATCCCACCAGCTGAAGATCACCCCATCGCCAGGCCGCGCTTTAGTCCATCCCTGAGGTCGTTTGGGTTGAAGCTCAGAAGAAATCGGATGGCGAAACAAAAATTAATCGGAAATCAGAAGCAATTCGCTGTCAATCAGCAATACATATTGTATATATATATATTATATAATTGTGTATATATATAATGTACAGATATAATGAATATCCAACGTACTTTAAAAACCAGAGTTTCTGAGCCAATAATCTTTGAAATGTCCATGAAAATTGATGGATCCTTTTCCAATCTGCTGACATCGGATCCTTCCCATCCTCTAAAATCCCACCAAGCCCTCAACGGTTCACCGTGGCCTTGCCAAGAGCGGAGCTGATCTTCCAACAACTTCGTCCTGGGCGATGTTTCGGCGGCTGGACAGGGTGGGAATGGCAGTTTCGTAGCCACTTGGAGTTGTCCGAAAAAAAAATCCGGTTCACCAAAATCATCCTAAATCCCCTGGTCATTAATGTTTCTTTTCTTCTCAAAATTGTAGTTTTGAGGGGTATACATGGTATACCGGTTGTATACCTGTTTCAGTCACACCCTCTTACAGTATCTCTTCATATTATGTAAAGTTCGGTTGTGAAAAAGAAATCCATGTTGTTCATCACTTCATGCGGTATCTTCTCCAGATATCAAGGACATATCAGGGTGGCCCTGATGTGTCGCGGCTCTTTGGTTGGAGACTTGGAACATGTCCAAAATTGTCCAAATCTAAACCTACCGTGGGCCCGACTGGCTCTGAGGTCCAACGAAACATGTTTGGGGATTTGCCCTGATACAACCTCAACCGATAGATGGATAGTTTGTTTTCCTCCAAACTCATGAAACCACACCAACTCCCATGTGGTTCCCCTACACTCAACCCATTCAACAGCCATGATACAACCTCCATCCATGGTTTGTTTTGTTTTCAAAATCACTCAACCACACTATCTCCAGATATTTCCCCTACACCAAACCCTCAAATGGAGGACTTTCCTTGGCAGGTTCCAACCCATCACCCTGAGACAGTCCCTGTAAACGTCAAGCTTTCGGCTACCGCCATGGACAAATCCCCCACCCCAACTCGTGGCTGTTTTCGGGTGGGTTGGAGTGAATCTGTTGGAATTTCATGGGATACTCTTTGAATTCTTGGAGTTTTGGATGGCTTGTGAAAGTGGAATGGATTAAAAACGGATCTGTCTCTACTGTTTCTGTGGTGTTGGCGGCTTTACATCCATATGCGTCGGTACCTTTGCGACTGCAGCCAACACTATTTCAAAGCTGCCACGTGAAGCAACTCTTTGTCCACAAACAGAAACGACCTGGTTTTCACACGTTTTTACTTGATGTTCAACAGCAATTTGCTGTGCCAAACCCTAATGATCTGTATGACTCAAACTGTCACATCTAAGACCCACCACATTTCGTTTTTGAAAAGCTTCGCCAACGGTGTTTCACAATGCGGCTAATGCAGCTCGGCTGCATCCTGAGCCGAGCCGTTCACCACAAACATTGCCTGAAAATGCCAACTCCTCAGCTTCCACTTCTAGTCCGCCCCAAACCTGCTTGAATGGAATTGTTGTGATTTTTACATATTCCTGTCATAAGATGTCATAAGTTGAATGAGGTGTGGCCGTTTCTCTCACAAGTTCTCGACCCAACTCGCAGATGTCTTGGGGGGGCGTTCGTTCACCAATAGATGTGGCTGCGTATGGCCACAGACGGTTCCCCATGATGTGTGCTACCAAGAACTTCCACCAATCCATGGTACCATTTTGATGCAGAAAACAGGTCAATTCCGGAGTCGCAAACATTCCATATGGCAAGAATTCTATATGAAGCCCACCGTAGAGTCATCTTCCAAGCCCCAGTCATCTGCAAACTGCCGGATTCTCCCGACCTTTTTCTGGGTGCCAGCGCAGCAGGAATCGCTTCTTAGAAGGAACCCCGGCAGTGCCAGAGCGGCATCGAACTTCAACATCCGAGACTACTGGGAAGCCTCGCAAACATGGCAGGTTATACTGGGGTTGCTTATGGGTTGGCTGTGCGCATTCCGGCAAATTTTTAATGCAGGGAGAAACCAAAACTAGGAGCAATAAATAGTTGGCGGTTTACCCTCCTTCACCTGTTTTCCACTCAAATTGCACTAGTTCTCCAGCTTTGGGTGGCCCTAAGCCGTAGCATCATAGCCCCCTAAGCCATCCAAAGCGATCCAAAATCAACTTGTCCGTCTTTTTTATACATGGATTTGTCCAAAATGATATGCCCAAAAGTCCGCTATATTATCAATGTCCGATCAGAATTGCAATTTTGGGTACATATACCTTCGATAATCCACATACCACATTTCTGAAGAAACCCACATGTTTCCAATGATAGCCCAGCACCAATTTTTGCAACCCTGCTTGCAAGGCTTTCACAGTAGCTGGACTGGTGACTCGAGGGGACGCTGCAAATGCTGCGAGGGTCACAACCAACCAATCTACTGCTGCAATCCACAGGCCCCAAGGGCCAATCATTTTGACCCAATGGCGATACATTGCGATATCATGCCATATGCTGTATGATCCCTTTCCCCAAATTGCAACTTTGGGGAAGTATCTCCCATGTTCAAACAAACCCGCGTGTCATCAACAGTCAACAGTACCTAACCCCTCTAAGAGTCACGACTTTGCCAAACGCAAATTTCTCGCGTACAGAGCTGAGAATCATTTGGATCCCTCGGACTCAACGAGTGCCAACAAGGCTGGACAGAGACTGGTTGCACAATGGGAAATCCCGATTGGTTTATAATAATGAAGGCCAAAGAGAATGGTAGCTTTGCTTGCACCTCCAAATTCAAACGAATTCCTCACCAATCTTCCAACCATCTTCTTCAGTTGATGAAGTGATACCTGCAATGCTGAGGACAGGCAACCTCCTCCAGTCCGCCAGCATTCAATCTGAATCCAAGGATGGCCAGGCCGTCACTTCTTGCGGCCCATGCCCATGAAAGTGAAGCGAGAGGCCTCCACCAAACACGATGGATGGGAAAGTAGGGATCTCTATCTCTGGGTTTCCTAATCACGGACTAATGCTGTACCCCAATCACGGACTAATAGTTATGGATCTAGTGGGGTCTTACTGGATATCAACATAATTGGTGGATGCTATGAAATTTGGGAAGGGAAAGAAGTGATGGTTTCCTGAAATCCGAATCGGGAACCCTCATGAAAAAATATATATTTCTTCATGGGAAAACCAATCAGAAACAGCTGGGAACTCTGAACTGAACAAATCGTGTGGCCTTCTTAGTGGCAGCGGCCGCAGCTGCCTCAGAGGCACTTCTTGTGTCAAGACATTCTTTCCGGACCCACTTCTTTCGTTGAATCCACACCGAACATATCTTGCCATACCTGGGTTTAAATCAGGTACAATCCCCAAAAATCTGAGCGGTTGATCATGATTGTCCGTATCAAAATAGCTACGTAGATCTATTTGGGTACCATTTTCAGACACAAAAATCTGAGTGGTTGATCAGTTTCCTTATCAAAATAGCTATTCTTGGATGTATTTTGATCTGTGATCTGTTTGGATCTATTTGGGTATCCACAAGTATCCACCATTTTCAGACACAAAAAGTATTCCACGCCAAAAGAAAATGTGAGTCCGTAAAATCATCTTCTCCATTCCACGAAATCACCTTAGTCGCAGAGGCCCGGCCTTCCCGGAACTGATCCCGGAGCTGGCGCGCTGCACCTGGCGATCTTTGGGACCATAGAATGGGGGTGTTTCAGATATTAGGGGGATGGAACTAAGTGTGGTTGTTGGTTGACTGCATCTACAGCTTGCTGCTGTTTGGATTGGTGATATCCCAGTGGGTAAATATGAAACGTTCCAATAGAAAGGGTTTTTTACCTAACATCAAATAACTGTTCTGCTTGAACTAGAAGTTCTATGTGAAATTCAGGTACCTTGGGAGCTGCAAAACGGATTGATGCACTCATCGCATCCAAACATGATGGTTTTTTTCAGAATGAAAACGCCATATTAGCCTGTGGCTAGGGTGTGCTCAATTTTGTGCCAACTCCCTCCAAATGCGAGGATGTCACCATTTGATTATATATATATATATGTATATATATATATAATATATATATATATATATATGTATGTCCCTACGTCCCCGGAAAGCTGACCACCCAGCAGCCGCCTGCGGCGCAGAATCCGCCTGCGTTGCAGAAACGCAGCTGTCACTGGGGTATAATTCGAAGCTTGACTTTCGCATAGGCATCCAAAGGAACAGTCTCCCTACAAGTTTGCCTCATGACTCAAATCTGGCCTGGTACTGAAGGAATTCTCTCATCCCATTCCCCTGATATCATTCCCATCATTGGTTGCATTTCCCATCATTGGTTGCTGCTATCAAATCCTTTGATCATCTCCACAGATCCAAAAACGCCACCGAGTTAGCGCCTTCTGCAGGGTGTCCGAAGCAGTGGCATCACCCTCGGGCGCCTGCCCCACCGGGGAAGCTTGGGAGCGATGGTGTGGAGAGATGTCACCGGAATTTCATCCGAATATCTGGAAATCCCAGAGCACAATGGTTGTGATATGTTCTTCGGAATGTGTTCCAAATGTTCATGAAAATTGGATTAGGATGCTTGGTTCCATGCATAGAGGTTCCGAGTAACGACCATTCATTAGAGTCAGCATCTATAAGTCCCTGGACACATGCTGATGGACTAGACATGTTTGATATAACCATTAGAATCATAACAATGTTTTGGGGCCTTTCAACTTGAAAAAAATCATGCGGTAGAGCGAATAGTAACCCTTCACTGAGGGAGGTTTCAACGTCATTGGGGACGTTTTATGGTCTTGGGTTTTACCTCATTACCCAGCCAGCAATCACCAACAGTACTTGGTTCACTATGTTGAAAAGCAGCCATCATTACTCACTTCAGGAATCCCATGTTTGATGATTGCTGGCAGCAGCCATGCATCTGACTCTTCCTTATCACAAGCATCATCACGTATGCCCTGACATCATTGCTCACTTATACAGTCCCCCACAAGAAATAGAAAAGTGTTTCTAGGATGCCATAGAAATGATGCTTCACCCATAATTTCCACGTGTCCAACTGTTCTATCGATTTGGGGATTGCCGATCCCCAAAGAATTGCCATTAAAAATCTCAGAAAAAAATACCACAACATCCCATCAAAATAGCACCAAAATCCAATACAAAATCCCATAGAATTCCATAAAGATAGCACAAAAAACTGACATTCCTGACATCACCAGACCATCACCACTAGCACCATCCCATACCACCACTAGCCCAATGGCCTTCACCTGGATCTGCGGTGCGGACAGGGTAGCCTCTGCGCCGACGCTCCTGGGAAAAACGGCAGGATTTTTCAGGTAAATTCCGTGAGTTGGAATTTGGTGTGGAGGAATATAACTGAAATGATACAGGTACAATTCTTTAGGTTCGTTCCATATCATAGCATGTAGATTCTCGTCTGAAATGAAACTTGATGAAAATTCAAAGTTTATAAAAATCACACTTACGAAGCACTGTCAAATCATTTTACCACATTTTAAGCCCCCAACGTATTGGCAAAACATGACCACCACCATCCCCAGCGTCGAACCCGCCTCTGTCGCATCTCCTCCTCCTCCGGCGCCGCCGGACCTTCGTCGTCCTCCCAGGCGTCGTCAGGTCCTGGCGGTGCGGATGCGGATGGTGCGCCATGGCCGTTGAGGCTGGGTTTATGTCACTTGGGGAGGAGAAGATATGGGGAATTTCCGGAGTAAGTCAAGCAATCAAAATCAAAACCATGATTTCTTGAAAAAGAAGGGAGAACATATATATCAAGAAATGGATTCAACGACTCTCGAAAAATGGGGTTTGACTTCTGTAGCTAACACTGATTAGTTGGATTGGAATTCCCATACGGGGCGATACTGGTTTGATCATAAACAAATCCACCGGTTAGATCATTCGTGATGGGTCTCCAACTTTCAAGAGACGCCCCAAATACAGCTGGGCTGACACGTCTGACTAGTACCTGGCCACATTTGAATCGTTGCTGGATTCTCATCCTCCTAATATCCAGAAAATGATGATGGATGAAGCTTTTGGACATAGAGACTATATCTGGCTTATTACAGTACTATATCTGGCTTATTATCATGTTATATCATCATTCTTCTGGAAAATGGATATCATCCCTTTTGAACCTTGCTTGTTCCTTGTTTTCCCCCCCCCGGTTGATGGTTGAACCTGGCACCCTTGGAGTGTCCTGAGGCACCTCCAGGCGTGGTCGCTGCTAGGTGAGTACCTTGGCATAGGAACGATGAGAGAATGACCATGGTAGAACCATGGGGGGGAAGATCCAGCCCTTAATGTCAGTAAAGCGATAGTAGACCGACCATTTTGCATAATGTTGCCATAAATGGGTGGTGTAAACCATCAAAACACTGAGAATGAGGTTGGAATGGTACTTCTCTTGATGTATTTTTGCCCCTAATCTCAAGTACGATCCCAACTGGCGATGGTCGTTTAAAAAAGAACGAGTCTGCCAAGAATTGAGGAGGATACCCAAATCCCCAACCACTAAGATGATATCAGATCCGCAGAAAATAGGTCCTTCAAACCCCGTGTTCATGGCATCTCCCAATTTTTGATGGTTGGATCCCAATTTCGAATATGTGTAATGTGGGTAAAACAATAATAAACCACCCACTTGGGAATGGTTTATACCACCTATTTATGGTGATTTGGGGGATGGTTTATTATTGTTTTACCCACATTATATTACATTATATTACCCCATGTCCCGATTTGTTGATGCTATCAATCCCGAATGTTTCGACCCGTGAGATCTCCATGATCGACCCGTAGTGAAGCCCCGAGCTCCCCCACTGGCCGCTGCGGGCGACACTTCGAAGCTCCCACCCACGGCTGCTGGGCAGTGGCGGCAGTGCACACCATGACGGTGGTTGGATTGGACCAGTTATAAGATTTGATAGAGGAACTATAACTGGCCAATTGATGGTTGGAGAATGCTCAAGTTTACTGTAGGGCTTAAAATTGGTTAAATCTATTGTGGTTGTTCCATTTAACAAGATGGTACTTAATTGGTTCATTTAACCAATAATCATCCCTGTAAATCAACTGGTTTATTGAATTTTATTATTTACTATTTCACCTATCGCTTATTCACTGGATTGTTTTAAGGGAAAATTTACAGGAAAGCCCTATATTTCATGGGAAAATCCATGGTTTCCTGTAAATTTTCCCATTAACCAATCCATTGACTTATGGAACTAAAACTGGCCATAGGGATTGATAGAGGAACCCCCACAATGCCTCGCCTGTGGAGGCCATCTGCACCTCCAGTTTCGTGGTGCTCGGGCCGCTCGCTTCGCCTTGGGAGATGCAGCTTCGCTGCGCAGCAAAATCGCTGGTGGATGTGAAAACAACATAAAACAACTACAAATTACAAATATATGGTATGCGCATGGTATGTTTTAGTATTGTTTAAAGGTTTTGACCCCTCCCCATTTGACCCATTTCAATGATGTGGATTTGAAAACCAGCAGCTACAGTTGGAAATCAACTGCCGAAAAAAGACTGTGGATCCAATATTGGGCGTCTGATGCATCTCACGAAGATTGGGGTGAGAAAAGCTTCAGAATGCGAGATTATGTGAGCAAGGTTTCTTTTTGGGTAAAGATGCGGATCGTAGTTCAACTACACTTCCCACCAACACGTACGTGTGACAAGCCGGACCTGAGAGTCTTTGCTGCACAGCAGGGGCTCCTGCAATTGGTCCCCCAACCAGCAATTGTTAGGATTCCCAGCATGATCCCCAGCATGAGATAATGGATGACCCTCCTGTCTTCGTCAGGTTTCATTTGTCGGGAAGACCCATTGATTCACTGTATATCTGGGTTTAATTGTGGATTCTCACTATACTTTGGTGGAAAAGATGTGAGTCGTTTGACTTTCAGGGTAATCGTACAATAACAATTTCGACGGGCTTTGTAGTCCAAAGTTTCCCACATGTTCCCAAACTGCCGTAATCCTTTTTTGAAAAAAAATATGAATTCATGGTGCACCATTTCGAGGTCGTCTTTAGTAAGAAACCCTTTTACTGACTGTTACAGGCCAAGGGCAATTCACAATATATTGGGATATTGTGAAATCCCCATAAAATCCTCATACATAAATCCCTATAAATATTCCATATATCATATTACTCATGCCCAGGCCTATCTTTTGGAAGTCATCTCCCCTGCACACTCGAAGTGAACAACTCCGAGACCCGACCTGAAAGTCTCTGCGACTGCGCTTCCGCTGGAACGCCTTGGCCAGGTTCAACAATTTGATCATTTCAACTTGATATTCAACAAAAAAGGCAATGAAACTATCAAACACTGGCATATTATTTCAACCGCGAAAGATGGGCGTATGAATCACGACAAATCGAGCATGTCAACCAATATTAGGAGAATGGGAATGTAGTGGAAATAATTCATGGATATTCATGGATATAAAGCAAAGTGAAGTCTGGTGGAATTCATCTGGATCAAAGTCTTCAAAATCCATCACGATCCCACTTTCACCAACACTGGAGCGCTCCAGGTGCCCCCAACCAGAGAGTCTCTGCGACTCGGCTGGTAAACCTGGCCAGGTTCCTGTTGAGTCTGGTTTCACCTCTCTGAAATGGGATTTAATATGGGATTTTATTGGTATAAAACAACAATGATTATAGAATGTGATTAGGAGTAAAATGAGATGCATGTATCATGTATAGACTAAACGACAATTCAGCTGCGAAAACATTGGCAATACTCTCTGTTTGTCCGGCTCTGCACTAGAATCTGAACGGTGCTGCGCGATCCATGTAGAAGCTTCGACAGGGGGAGGGATTACCATAGACCCACTTTTCTGTCTCTGGCAAAATCAAAGCTGGCCCTACAAAAGCACCTACCCTTTGTCTGCAATTACTTTTCTAAGATTGGGAGCCTCCAGTCCCTCCACAAAAAAAGGTAAATCTCTGTGGTAGACAATTGACCTGAGTATGATAGTCGACTGTTGACTCTGAAACCTGGATGGTTGAAGACAGAATCTACAAAGATGCGCGGTTCCAAACAGGTTCGGCATAGGCAATTCGCCGGGCCCCACCTGCGAGTCTCTGTGACTGTGGTTCAGCGGGCAAGCCTCCCAAAGTCATGGCTGGACTGTTGTGTGGTGCGACAGTTGGTAATGTCATCTCAAATGGCAACCTGAAACTAGGAAATATGGTCTTTCCTCCCTGCTTTGTAAATTGCGATCCAATGTGATTCAGCAATTCCCAGGAAAAGGAAATGAACACAACATTCATGTATGCACCTCTAAAGCGGGCGAAGAAATCTGAGATGGATTTGCCCGTTGACTTTCACGCACAACACTACAATTTAATTGGAATAGCTGTTTCCTCCAAAAACCAGATCCGATGCTGGTTGGTTCCATTTTTGAGGATCTCATCCAATTTTGGCATGTGCATTGTTCTCGATCCCTGTTGTGTCTACCGAGTCTACCATGTTTATTCACTGCCCCTGTGACGAACTGCAGCTGGGCTTTTTTGACATCGCCATGGGAGTTTGGCTAAGGCAAATCGCTCAAGAGGCTCCAGGCTCACGGCTAGGATGTCTCACAAGCAGCTACCTGCTGCTGGCAGTTGAGATGACAAATCTGGCACAACTTAAAGATGAGTTGGAAGAGAGCATCGTGCTTGTAGTCTCAAATATAATGCTGTCAAATACAGGTGCTCATAGCCTCATAGCTGATATCAAAAAATACATCAATCATGATAGGCCCACAGAATCAGTTCTTTAATCACTTTCCACACCTGCAAGGATTTGGTCCTTCGTATGTCACTGCCAGCAGCTCGGACCCATCGCCACTCCCTTTGGACTCCAAGCTCACGGCGAGGATGTCCAAGCGGTGCGGCTCCGGGCCGTGAAGTGCCCAACTCACCGGACCAATGTCGTTGTTGACGCAGCTGTCACAGCTGGTTCACCGTGCAGGATGAAAGCTGACAGGTGTATGCAGAGTACACAAAATATGGAGAAATATGGCTGTTGCCCTGTTGCTGTATCCAGCTTATCCATCCCTAATTTGAATATAGAGTCCTGGGCCCCCAATTAGTTTGGCATAATTGCTGATTACGACTACATTCAATATTTGGCCTTATTTTGGTTCGATGCTGAATTTCTGGGTTCTAGATGCGAATCATTGCAAGTCCCAAGTCAGGACTTGTCTCCCCAATGACTTAGCTGTCCGGGCCAAAAAGTAACAGAGATTTAAAACGCTTGAAACCGCTACCATCCACTACCCAATCTGATTCTTCTGCTTTCACCCAAAGTCGTGGGAACCACCATCTGTCAGCCAATCCCAGTGAAAGTTCATGCGCACATCACAAAAGGTGAACCTCTAGTGACAGACCTGCGCGGTTTCTTGCTGCAGCAGGGAAATGTTGGCCACTTCACTTGGACTCCAAGCTCACGGCGAGGATGTCCAATCAGAAGCGCTTGCTTCAACACCCCCACTGATGGCATCAATAGCTTTGGGGCCAGTTTTACAGTGCATGGAGATGCATAGACTG
Source organism: Symbiodinium sp. clade C Y103 (assembly GCA_003297045.1). NCBI lineage: Eukaryota > Dinophyceae > Suessiales > Symbiodiniaceae > Cladocopium > Cladocopium sp. clade C. The sequence continues at coordinate 483,964 of BGPT01000045.1, forward strand.
CAGAGAGATTGAAGTTCAAAAGAGCAACCAGCCAGGTCATACCAGATATTCAACTGTCCGTTTTCACAGAAGTGTTGGTGGTCTACAAGGACCCTGCTGAGTACGACGTAAGGGCAAGATTCGGAGGCCACATCTACATGGGCATGGGCCTGGGTCATACTTAGGATATCTCAACAAAAACTGGAAAGGCCTCACACTAAGATCAAACAGTTGTTGGGTCCTTCGGTTTTCAAACTTGACACATCCCCTAACATTGCACCTATGCCGTGGCCGCTCCAAAGCTCGCATCTGTACAGATCTAAAATGGTCCTACCACGCTGCCGAGCTTGTTGGATGCGATGGGAAGCCCAGCTCAGAGTCAGTCAGTAGCGGTTCATATTCCTTTCAGCAGTCAACCAATTCCAGAAAAAAGTACTTTGGACTTTGGATCAACAAATAGTCCATCCTCGGTACCACATCCTCTCAGTTTCTGTCTTTAACAAGAAAACAGTTCTGGATCTCCAAAGCTGACCCAAAACCATCACAGCCGAGAGTCATCTGCATCTTCGTCTTGATCCGGTGCATCACCAGGGGCAGACGGCGCTGCCTCTGGACCTGCTTTCTTCTCATGTCCTCTCTCAGCTGGGCGAATTTGCTGCACTTTCGGCCGGCCATCGCCAGGAATCTGGCCTCCAGGCGGGCGCAGCAACAAGCAAGGATCCGACAGCTCAAGAGGAGTTAGACCCAAAGAGTGAAGACACACATCTCAGTGCAGAAGTTGGGTTGGTTCAACCTTCTCACCATGCAGTCTCATCATTGGCTGGGTGAAAAAACGCGTGTGTTGCCGGTATTTCTTTGTAATGATGAACAGTGTTGAATGGACTTGTGGAGAAACCAATTTCTGTAAAAGGCAATTATATAATATGTGTTTGTTTTCTATCTGTCAAACCAATCTAATGGCTCCAGCCCACTCCATTCTTCCATCACCACCAAATCCCTTCAGAGGTACGCAAAGCTCCGTCGATGCTATCAAAATCCGATTGCAGCGCCAAGATGTGGTCGGTCTTGGTCAGCTCGTAACCTCAGAACGGTGAGGCAACAGGACGAAGTGGCAACGGGAAAGATGGGAAGGGCACATGACATGGAGAGTGTCGATGAAAAAAGATGTGACCGCTTCAAAACAAGAGGTTGCAAGGAATGCTTTCAATGCTGGGGGTTTCGTGACAACTGGAACTAGGGATGTCAGAAAAGAGCTTTGTCAATCTCTATACGGCCAATTGATGCCAGTGGGAAAAACTCCCACATGAAAGGTCAAACTGACGTCATCTGACCTCAATGTTCTGACAAGGATTCCCGGGTTCATAGGGTGGGAAAAAGTAAACAGTAAACACATGCAGGCAGCAATAACATGCAATATACAACTTCCTGTGAGAGCAACCACGTTCGGATAGCGCATGCAGCTCAGTCATGTCGGTTTCAGTGAGAGGCACGAAGAGTGCTCGGATTGGATTCCTGAGTCACACTTGGACGTGTTTTCGGCCGCTCACTTTCACAGTAATGTCCCATGAAAGATAATTTTCGTGACTTGGGAACTAATTGAAGACAAAATTGTCTTTAGAAAGAGTTTCTTGTACGCATGGTAGTCAGCAGTCTCATGTTTGAAGAGGCGGATGAAAGAGTGTGACAGTACTGGTAGTTTATGATTCTTTCATGTGTAGTAAAGACACAAATTTGAAGCCCAAATGGAAGCACGTTCCAAACAGTGGATTGGGCCTCTCTTGCTTCAGGGCCAACAGCTCTCCCTGTCCGCCCATTCACCCTTCAACACCGAGTGTCCACTCCGGATTCACCTCGCAACCGGCCTCCACGACCCGCTGGTGCAACTCCGCCAATGGCCCGGCGGCGTCCAACAGCACCTGAGTGACGTGCTCGCACGTTGCCATCCGAGTCAGCCGGAACCTCAGGAGACCCACTGGACTGAATCCGTCTCCAAGCATTACTTTTGCTCAAGCAAATTGATCTCAGCGGACATTCCGACTGACCATGTACATTCCAGCATACGAAGCCTACACACTGCAAGACCGCATTTATCTGAAATTATCTGAACTCCTTGCATGTCTGTACAGCAAAATCATGCAAAATCTATCTTCAGGACCAACTGTGGTGAAAAGTTTGTTGACGGTTGTTACATAACATTCTAACAAAAAAATTGAAATAATAATAATATATATATATATATATGTATGTATATACAGAATTATCAAGATACAATAGTCAGACTGTCACAAAGGCCCCCTAGTAAGGATTCCACGAGGGCATGTACCTCTGCCGCTTGTCCAAAATGATGGAGATCTCATGAAATCACTGCATTTATTTGGGGTCTATCATAAGCCTCCAATTTACCCAAGGAACACGCAGACGCCGTCCATGTTCAGCAGCGGGACCTGATGTCGGCTCAACCGCAGTGCGGTCATCAGGTCATCCGTCGCCTTCACATCAGCTTCGGACGGTTCCAATCTCGGCTCTGCCAGTTGTGCGCCTTGGGATTTCAGGGTCTACATAGATTCCAGGTACGTGTTGAAAGTGTCTGGCCAAACATGTTTTTCAAACAATCTCCCTCGCGGAGGAACGATCAGGAAAAACGGCCTTTCTGGTTTTTCCACAAATTTAAAGTACTGTAGCCCACTTGGACGCCTTGCCGAAAATGACAAAAGAAGGATACAAATCGCATAATATTGACTAAGGCCCAGCCACCCACTTGTTCCTCCACGTTTGAACCTTGCTCCTGCTCAACATCCACGTCCACCGGGGAAGTCTTGAAATTTGCTTGTGCTTCGGCTTCCAAGGATTCCACCCAACCCTTGACATCACCCCAGAGATCCAACTGGTCCAAGATCTTGTGAGCTTCGGTGGAAAAGCCCAAGATGTGGTGCACCAAGGCCAGTGAAACGCCTCTGGGGTGGAACTTCTTGGCCAAGGTCTGGTAGAGGGCGATCCCCTTCTCAACGCCTTCTCGTTTGAATGATTTTGTGAGAAATGCGCGCGCTGCAGACTGGCACTCGAGAGCTGAACCCTGACAAGTACTGAACCCAGAATTCGGAACGCATAGAGCAAGGCTCTCTCCCTGGAACGCCAGTCTGTGCCAGTCCAAACAATCCACCCTCAGTTCGACCCCCGCAGACGCAAGAGCACAGGCACAGTCTGACTGGCCGCACAAAATCGCCAAGTCGAGTAGGCTTGCATCACAATGCCCTCCTCGAAATTGTACTAATTCAATCCAGATGTGCTTCAAATCCCACCCTGTTCTCAAAGCATTTTGGATCTTCTGCAACGAAACCTGCTGCCAGTACCAGTCATCTGGAATGTGCTCTATGGACAGAAACAACTCACCCGCTGCAACGTCGTAGGATGGCAACTGCTTCATCTGCGTTGGGAAGAACTGCTCGAACTCCTGCCATTGCTCCGCGTAGAAGTCCAAGGCCACAAATGGGAGAAGCGGTATCTCCTCCCCAAAAAACTTCATGTGAAGGCCCTCAAAGTCAGCACCTGCGTGAAGCGCAGCAGAAAGTGTGGACAGCTGCTGGACATCCCACAACTCGTCTCCCCTCCACCGGCGGAGCGGCCGAGCTTGGTAGGTCTTGGCCAAGCTGGTGGCTGCCTCGACGTTGCCGCACAAAATGGCGATGTCCAGCAGCCGGGCAGCAGCCTCATCAGACATGGCCAAGGGGAGCGTCTCGTTGGAGCTGGCTGGCAAGGTCCAAGATGTACTCGACGAGCGGCGTCTTGCCCGCCTCCATCGCACCGCGCCTCGCATCCCGGAAAGGCGCTTCCCAATCTTCCATCCAAATGCCGTTGTCCACAGGGAAACCCCAGCAACACCGACTGCAGGTCTCCCAGCCCTGGCAGCAGAGACTAGATCCAGTATCCCTTGCATCTGGCAATGCTCCAAGGTGGGAACTCTTCAGAGTGCAGCCCTTCACACCACCTGCTGCCAAGGCCAGAGCTGTGTCGATGTGGCCGAACCAAAGACAAAGGTCGAAGAGATGCACAGGACCCCACCGAGATCTCACCAATTCACCCAAGGACTCCTGGCAGCCGCTTGGAAATAATGGCAGCTCATCTGGCACACCAATCTTTGTTTGTAAACACCACAAAACGGTCAAACTACTCCCCCCTGACTCATGACTAGATGGGTGTGGAGCTGAAGTGATTTCAGAATTTCAACCAATTCCATTTTCTAGCGTGAAATCATAATGAGCCCCTGCTCGCTTTTAAAGAAAAACCGTTTGGATGGAATCCGGTAACGCATCGAGAACGCAACTCATAATGAGCGGCTCCTGTTGACCTTCCAGCAAAGCTTTCGCCACACGGAATTCTTTGATTCCTCTCATTTCTTTCCAGGGATCCTGCGAGTCAAATCCACGAGGCAAACCACTCATCACGGAAGATTGATGGACTTGCATCAAAATAACACTAAAATTAATATATAGATTCCTCAGTGTGTATCAGTAGCACCATGTAAGTCACTACATTCTACATGGCTGACTCATCATTCATCCTGAAGAACTCATGGAATATGTGATGTATCGGCCAGCGCGTGTGATGATGATCAGGATACTGACATCCGCAGTTTGGTTTTTACCTCATCTCACCCATTATAGTGTATAAATCGTGAAGAAAAAAACGATGCCCGTGTCTGTAGTAAAACCATCTGAATCACCCAACCTACAATTGCAATTACCCTGCGCACTGCGAGGTTCATGCATCATGTCTCTGCACATCTACACGAGATTTTTTCTTCCTAAGGGTTCGTGCTCCCCGACTGCGTCCTCACCACGGAGGACCAAACTGTTCACGTCAAAGTCAGCCATCTCAACAACTCTTCGGCAATCCGACCAGGCGCGGCGTGGGGCCTAAAACTTTGCGAGCCACCAAAAGTCGACGGGGTCAGCGCTTGGCGGTGATGGAAAGTGACTATTGAATGGCTACCCCTCAAATTTGATCAAATTTGGGGATGATCACGGCTGTGAAACAAACAAACGAATTCAAGCAAGGCAACGAAAAGGCATTCATACCATCATCTACCTTCACAACAGTGGTTGCTCTGCTCCAATGAGACGCAGGTGCAACAGTGGAAAAGCAGCATCCACAAGCCATGCCTGACAGTCTCTGTCGCTCTGCTTCGGCTGGCGGCACACCTTTTTGATGAGAGAAAGCAGGGCAGGAGAGCTAGTCTCCCGGGAATGACTAACCCCACACTAAACAACAATTCAGCTGGAAAAGCTTGTCATGTATACATATATATATATATAATACATAATTACATATATAATATATAGTATATTCATATATAGCCAATAATCTTATTGTTTGTCGGGCTCGGCACTAGAATCTGAATAACGGCGCGATCCATGTAGAAGCTTCGACAGGGGGAGGGATTACCATAGACCCACTTTTTTGTCTCTGGCAAAATCAAAGCTGGACCTACGAAGGCACCTACCCTTTGTACGTCTGCGATTACTTTTCTAAGATTGGGAGCCTCCAGTCCCTCCACAAAAAAAGGGTAAATCTCTGTGGTAGACAATTCACCTGAGTATGATAGTCGACTGGTGACTCTGAAACTGGGATGGTTGAAGACAGAATCTACAAAGATTCGCGGTTCCAAACAGGTTCGGCATAGGCAATTCGCCGGGCCCCACCTGAGAGTCTCTGAGACTGCGATTCAGCGGGCAAGCCTCCCAAAGTCAGACTCATGTCTTGTGGTGCAACTGCTGGGAACTGACATGGCAACCTGAAATTTATTGGGGAAAAGTACGAATCATGCCTGATTCTTTTGCAAATGCTGCTTCCAAAGTGGGCAAAGAATTCTGAAATGGATTCGCTCTTCCAAGTTCACGAACAATACTGATACAAGTGGAGTAGTTGTTTTCCTAGCAAAGCAGATCCGATGCTGGTTGATTCCACATCTCAGGATCTCATCCACTTTTAGCATGTACATTGTGTTCGATCCATGTTGGGTGTATCATGTGTATTCACTGCCCCTGTGATGAACTGCAGCTGGTCTTTTTCGATATCGCCATGGGAGTTTGGCTAAGGCAAATTGCTCAAGAGACTCCAGGCTCACGGCTAGGATGTCCCACAAGCAACAGCTACCTGCTGCTAGCAGTTGAGGCTAAACATCTGGCGCAATTTCATTGAGTTGAAAATAAAAGACGGATCTGGCGGCAAGTACAATGCTTACAATATCTTACAATCGACTTTGCAGAAACGCAAAGACCAGCGGAAAAATCTGGAAAACTGTTCATGCCATGTCATGCCCGGAAAGATCCGGAAAGCCTATGTGTCACTGCCAGCAGCTCGGACCCGTTGCCACTCCCTTTGGACTCCAAGCTCACGGCGAGGATGTCCAAGTGCTGCGGCTCCGGGCCGTGAAGTGCCCAACTCACCGGACGAACGTCGTTGTTGACGCAGGTGTCACAGCTGGTTCACCGTGCAGGATGAAAGCTGAAAGGTGTATGCAGAGTACACAAAATATGGAGAAATATGATGGTTGCTGTATCCAGCTTGTCCATCCCAAACTTGAATATATAGAGTCCTGGGCCCGCAATTAGTTTGGGATAATTGCTGATTACGACTACGTTCAATATTTGGCCTTGGTTCGATGCGGAATTTCTGGGTTCTAGATGCGAATCATTGCAAGTCCCAAGTCAGGACTTGTCTCCCCGATGACTTAGCTGTCCGGGCCAAAAAATAACAGAGATTTAAAACGCTTGAAACCGCTACCATCCACAATCCAATCTGACTCTTCTGCATTCCCCCAAAGTCGTGGGAACCACCATCTCTCGGCCAATCCCAGTGAAAGTTCATGCGCACATCACACAAGGTGAACCTCTAGTGACAGACTTGCGCGGTTTCTTGCTGCAGCAGGGGAATGTTGACCACTTCACTTGGACTCCAAGCTCACGGCGAGGATGTCCAATCAGAAGCGGTTGCTTCAACACCCCTGCTGGGGGACATCAATAGCTTTGGGGCTCCATAGAGATGCATAGACTGCAGAGACATTGAAGTTCAAAAGAGCAACCAGCCAGGTCATACCAGATATGTAACTGTCTGTTTTCACAGAAATGTTGGTGGTCTACAAGGACCCTGCTGGGTACGACGTAGGGGCAAGATTCGGAGGCCACATATACATGGGCATGGGCCTGGGTCATACTTAGGATATCTCAACAAAAGCTGGAAAGGTCTCACACTAAGATCAAACAGTTGTTGGGTCCTTCGGTTTTCAAACTTGACACATCCCCTAACATTGCACCTATGTTGTGGCCGCCCCAAAGCTCGCATCTGTACAGATCTAAAATGGTCCTACCGCGCCTCCGGAGCTCATTGGATAGGATGGGAAGTGCAGGTCGGAGTCGGTGCGGATGCCGGACTCGAGGACCAGCAGCGGTTCATCTTCCTTGCTGTCAGGCAAATTGTAAGAAAGTACGCTGGATCTTCAGATTTGTCCATACTTGGTATCGTATCATCTCAATTTTCTTCGTCTTGCATCTCTTTCATATTATCACTTGGCTTCCAACCAGGTTTCAACTACCTTTTTATGTCACTCAACTAGCCTGACATACAATGGTTGCGTTTCAAGTGTGACAATCACAAGACCCAGCCTTCAATCAACGGACCAAAATCATGGTATTAAACAATCATGGAAGGAGGACGCATCATCTCCAAGATTCTAGTCTAGTCATTTCTAACAGACTCAGGGAAAAAAACAGTTCCGAACAGTTCCGGACCTCCAAAGCTGATCCAAAACCATCACAGAATCGAGCGTCATCCATGTCTTCGTCTTGATCTGACATGTTGCCAGGGCCAGACGATGCTGCTGCTGCCACTGGATCCGCTTTCTTCCCACATCCTTTCTCAGCTGGGCGAACTTGCTGCAGCTTCGGCCGGCTCTTGCAGCAAATGAGGCCTTGACGTTGTTGCAGTGCCACAATGAAATTGAATGAAATTGAGTCACGAGCAAGGATACGACGGCTCAACAGGAGTCTAACCCAATTCATGAAAGCACACCATGTCACTGCAGAAGTTGGTTTGGTTCGGCATTGTAACTACGAAGTCTCAAGGTCGATCAGGACAACAAACCCGTTGTTGGCAGCAATTCTTTCCAACGACACACAGTGTTGAAAAACAAATTATTGCAAAAACAACAAAATTTGCAAGAATCACAATTTGTTTGTCCCCCAGTGAAACCTATCCCATGGATGCACTCCACCGCATTCTTCCCTGGCTGTCACCAAATCCCTGACCAGGGGCTCAAGGCTTTGGAGATGGCATCATAATCCGACTGCAGCGCAAAGATGTGATCAGTCTTGGTCAGCTCGTAGCCTCAGACTAGGGGTGCGAATAAGGCAACAACGGGACGAGAGTGGGAGAGGACATGGTGGTACCACACAGGGGATCGGTAAAAAACTGCATCAATAATGTTGTGACTCCAACTGACTCGTCAAAACATCAATCAGGAACAAAATGGCCCCGTCGAGCTGCTTATTTTGGAATTTCGTAACAGATCCAGTCATGCCTGCAAAGACCTAGCTGCATCTCAATCCAATCAAGGAAAGGTCAGATATCTGTTGCCTTTTAATTCTTTTGCGACAAATTTTGGATGTCCACTGTGTGGAAAAAAAACAGCAAAATACATCCTCCGAGCAGCCACGCTCCGACAGTGCCTGGAACTCATCCATTTGGGTTTCAGTGATTGGGACGAAAAGTGCTCTGACCGGATTCCTTGGTCACAGATGTCACAGTTAGAAGCGCTGTTGGCCACTCAGTCACTGAGTACTGGGTACAACGAAGGTGACATGTTCAACAGGAAGATCGAACCGCATTGTCATGCTGGCCTAAGAGAACCCAATCCTGTTTCGACACACTTCCGCTGCCCACCCTTCCACCCTTGGAACGTCCCAAGCTTCCACTCCGGATCCACCTGGCACCCGGCCTCCAAGACCCGCCGGTGCAACTGCCACAGTGGCCCCAGGTGATCCAAGAGCACCCGCGTGACGTGATCCGAGGTGGCCATCCGGGACAGGCGGAACCTGAGATGAAGGCAGCAGACCCACTGGTTGGGGACTAGGGCGTCACGGTTTTTCCTCTGCCAAATCAAATGAAGATAAATGAAGTCATTTTGCAAAATCTACGTTCAGGACACACCCTTTCACCCTTTCACATGTGCTGCCCTGTGAAACTGGAAATCTCTGCCACTTTACAGGGCCCAGTTTTGACTTGTGACAAGGAACACGCAAACGCCATCCATACTCAATACTGGAACCTGATCGCGGCTCAACTGCAAAGCGGTCATTAGATCATCATGATGATCCGTAGTCTTCACGTCAGCTTCGGGCGGTTCCGATCTTGGCTCCGCCAATATTGCGCCTCGGATGACGGAGGGTGACGGGTCTGGGCGTAACATGTTTGAGGTTGTGTCCTGCGCAACATGGTTTCCCCTTTTTTGACAGGGGAAGCCAAGGCTTTGATAGAGGAACGATCCCAAAGGGTAAGAAACTATTCAATTAAGTTGGAATTGGAATGAGCCTACTGACTACTGATTGATGGAGGGATCTGGAGGGTAAAGTTCCATCAAGTCGGGTTGAAAATGAATAGTATTCACAACTTTCAATAAACAAGCAAACTGCATGGCAAAACATACAAACGTCCGAACACGGACAACCCGGTGTGTAGAAGCATCTTGAAACTAGAAAGCATATGAACCAATGAATTCTTGCTACATTCTCACAGGGCAGCGGCCACATGTAAGTTATTTCATGTTATTTCCGATCCTGCAAAATCTTAAAACACAAAAGACGTTTTGTAAACAAAGGTTAAAAGTACCGGGCTCTTCGTCGACCTCCATGGCGGTCTGCTCCTCATCCCTGGAGTCCGCTCCATCTGCCGGGCCTGTGGCCTCCCGGGATTCCATCCAACCCGTGACATCACCCCAGAGATCCAATTGGTTGACAATCTTGGGAGCTTCCATGGCGAACGCTATGATGAAGCGCACTGCCGGAACATCGAACTTTTTGGCCAACGTCTTGAATAGGATCCCCTTCTCAGAGCCTTCACGCTGGAATGATCCTTTGAGAGATGCGCGTGCTGCAGCACAGGCTGCCGACTTGCACTGACGGGCTGTACCAATATTAAGACGAACGATATAAATATAAACACGAATATCGTTCGGGCCCTCTCCATGAATTAGTTGCTTGTGCCAGTCCAAACACTGGTCTCGGAGCTCAACGCCGGCGGTGCCGAGAAGCTCGGCACAGTCCTCCTGTCCACACAAAACCGCCACGTCTAAGAGACTTGCGTCACGGAGACCTCGTTCTAGGTCAAGTCCGATCCAGATCCATCTCAAATCCCAGCCTGATTTCACAGCGTTTCGGATTCTCTGCATGGAAACATCTGACCACCTTTGGCCGTCTTCATCCTCAACACCGGCCAAAAATAACTCACCCGCTCTCACGTCACTGGTGGGCCACCGATTCTTCTCCAGGGGGATGAATTGCTCCACCTGCTGCCAGTGTTCCGGCCTGAAGGCCAATGGCACAACTCTGAGAAACGGAACCACTAGACAATTCTCCTCCTCATCCCAATTCACAAGATGATCGAGCCCCTCGAAGTCTGCACCTGCAGAAAGAGCAGCAGGAAGCATCTGCGGATTCGAGCGGCATTGATCCCATAACTCGTTTCCCCTCCACCGGCGGAGCGGCCGAGCTTGGTAGGTCTTCGCCAAGTTGGCAGCTGCCTCGACGTTGCCGACCAAGATGGCGATGTCCAGCAGCCGCGCCGCCGACTCGGACATGGCGAAGGGGAGCGTCTCGTTGCGGCTGACGAGGTCCAGGATGTATCTAACAAGCGGCGTCTTGGCCGCCATCTTTGCCACGTCTGCTGCATCTGTCAGAGTTGCATCCCAATCCCCCATCAATATGGCATTGTCCAAGGGGAATCCCCAGCAACATCGGCTACATGTCTCCTGGGCCTTGCAAAAACAACCAACTGTCCTGGGTTCAGCATCTCTGGCGTTTGGCAATGCTCCGAGGTGGCGGTCTTCAAGGATGCAATCTCTCACACCACGCAACGCCAACGCCAGAGCAGTGTCGCTGAGGCCGAAGCGCAGGCACAGATCGAAGAGATGCACCGGGCCCCACTGAGACGACACCACTTCACTCAAGGACTCCTGGTCACAGTTGATCGGCCCAAAGTATTCTCACCATTCCATCTCCCATCTCCCAATTCAAATTCCAGGGTCACCATTGCTGGGCCTAAAATTTAAACCATCAATTTGATACAAATTGACGTCGTATCCGCATCCCATCTCCCAGCCCGCGGTTGCTCCGAGCTCCTCTTGACCTTCCAGCAATGCTTTGGCAACGTGGAACTCTCTGACCCCAAGGACTATTGGATCCTCAAGCTCATCCTGGAGGATTGGAAGATTGATGGAAAATGCTGCTGGTTGGGCCATAGCCCGGAGTGGTGAACACTTGCAATGTGATTCTGGTGTGGTGATATCTTGTTCCTCCATCACTATGAGCTGAAGTCTTGAGATGTACCACCAACTTCAGCAGGACAACCATAAATACCTTTTGCACCGTATATCTGATCTTCGTGTGTTATTATATGTTCTTCCCATGATTCCTGGTAGTGGCCTGGACTGGGACACTGGCAAAAGGACATACCCAACATCACATGCCACTCTGAAATCTTGAACCAACAGTTTTTGAACCTTCACATTCGGGCTGGGTTTCCACCACACAATTTCTAGTGCCCCTGCTGGTCCTCATCGTAGATCACCAAACTCCTCACATCGAAGTCCATCGAGTCTCTTGGAGGCCCGACGCCAAACGCTGCCACTGTTTTCGGCCAAGGTGCTGGACCCAAAAAGCTGCGGAAAGGCAAGATGGTCACAACTGAAAAAGGCAAGATGGTCACAACTGAAAATTGTGGAGCATCCTTTTAGCGAGCCTCAAATTGGGTGTTGTCATCATGCCTGATGCAATGATGATTCTACGTAAGATTGGAATTTGACAGAAGGATGTGGACGACCGCCAGTGAAAGAAGCACAGAAAGCTGCAGTAGTCAAGCTTGGCAGCGAAGACCAGTGATCGTGAACTACCCAAGATGACATGGTCATTTTCGGAACCCAGTTCACGTGAAAAATCTCTAAAATCATCCAAAATCAGCGTCCTGCCATTGTTTCCTGCTCTGCAATTGAGCCAGTGCACCCGTTCTTTTTCCGACAGCTCTGGTTGCTTCAGACTCCGGGCTCACGGATGGAACCTTTTGGCCAAAGGTTGGTAAAGGCAATCCCCTTCTCAACGCCTTTGCGCTGGAATGATGTTGTAAAAGATGCAAGAGCAGCAGCAGAGGCTGCCGATTGGCACTCGAGGGGTGAACCAAATGCAGGCAATTCATCCGCACCACAGTTGAACTCTAACTCATCTCATACCTCTGCTATTCGTTCCTTCCGCAAAAGCTGGAGCAAACCTTGCACGAAATCTGTGCCGTTCAGGCGACCTCCAGGAGATATATTTTCTTGCAGGAGTTTTTGGACGACTCTGCACTACATCGAACATCATCCAACTACATCATCCAAACACCAAAACCAAGGAACAGCCAAACCCCGTCTGAACTCAGCGGCTCGTGGTCGGAGTTGGGGCGGCAGCTCGGCCGCTGGCCTCAGGATCTCATGGCCCGAGTCAACAGCCTAGCATGAAGAAACCTCAATTTCTGAACTCGTGACTCCCTAACATCAAAATAAAACATGAGGCAATGGATGTCAATGGCAAGTTCAAGATGAAGAAAACCAACAACTCCTGAATCTGTTGAATATTCTTATATTCTTACTGTACAGAAAAGACGTATCTAATGCATGTGAATGCCATCGCTGATCCTGAAACACAAAAGGTGCGCTATTGGCAAAGGCCAAGTCGACCAGGGTCTTCGTCAACATCTGTGCCAGTCCGTTCATCAACGTTCAGATCCACCGGGGAAGTCTTGTCATCTCCATCTGCCAGGACGTCCAAGGATGGCATTCAACCCCTGACATCATCCCAGAGATCCAACTGGTCCAAGATCTTCGGAGCTTCCATGGAGAAACCCAAGATGTGGTGCACCAACAGCATGGGAACGTCTCTGGGATAGAACTTGTCGGCCATGACCTGGTACAGCACAATCCCCTTCTCAACGCCTTCGCGCTTGAAGGATTTCATGAGATATGCACGTGCTGCGGCAGACGCCGCGGACTTGCACTCAGAGGCCGAGCCGCAACTCAGGAGGGTCGTGCTGCGCAAGTTCTCCAAGCCACCTCCGCGAAAGGCCCGCTTGAGCCAATGCAAGCATTCCAAAGACAACTCGACCCCCACTGAAGCGAGAGCATCTGCACAATCTGAATCACCGCACAGGATAGCCAAGTCTAGGAGACTCGCAAGAAAGAAAAAGGGACCCCCTTCCGCATCTTCCATCAATGCAATCAAAACATGCGTCAGGTCCCACGCTGCCCGCACTGCATTCTGCACTCTCACTATAGATATCCCGCAGGGCGGCTCTTCAGGGTGCTTGCGCAACAGGAACATCCCACCAGCTGCCACTAGTTCGGTTGGCCACCGGCTCGTGTCCAGTGGGACAACCTGCTCGAGCTGCTGCCACTGCTCCATTCCGAAGTCCAAGGCCACAAATTTGAGAAGCGGAACCTCCAGGTCACCCGAACCATCATCCCAACCCAACCACAGGTGTCGCAGGTCAGCACCCGCACAGAGAGCAGCAGAAAGTGCGGACCGCTGCTCATCCAACTCGTCTGCCCTCCACCGGCGGAGCGGCCGAGCTTGGAAGGTCTTTGCTAAGTTGGCCGCTGCCTTGACGTTGCCGCACAACATGGCGATGTCCAGCAGTCGGGCTGCCCACGCTTTGGACATGGCGAAGGGTAGCACCTCGTTGCAGCTGGAGATCTGCAGGATGGCCTTGACCAAAGGCGTCTTGGCTGCCATCAATGCAGCGAAAATCGCATCCAGCAGACGTGCGTCCCAATCTTTCATCCAGACGCCGTTCTCAAAAGGGAAAGCCCAGCAACAGTCATTGCATGTCTTCCAGCCCTGGCAGCAACAGTCCTCGAAATCAGGCTCAGCACCTCTTGCATCTGGCAACCTTCCAAGGTGGTAACTCTGCAAAGTGCAACCCTTCACACCACCCGAAGCCAACGCCCAAGCAGTGTCGACGTGGCCAAACCACAGGCAGAGGTCAAAGAGATGTACCAGACCCCACTGAGATGGGACCACTTCGCCCAGGGGCTCCTGAGGTGGAAAACGGATCCGCAGATGATAGCAGAAATCTGACTGGCACAGTCTTAGTCTCTGTTCATACCAACAAAGATTTTCCAGATGAACAGCCCAAAGTGCTAGCATCCAGCAAAAGAGATCATCACGTTTCCAAGTGAGGGGCAGTCTTAAGATATGTCATGCTAACATACCATGACTATACCGTGACTATACCTGATGGTGGGCCATTCAAACATACAGAAATCACCTTGATCCGAAGTTGGGGCTCAGCACATGTCGAGATTCTACAGCTTCATGGGTCACTGTCACTGATCGCAAAATGTTGCAAGTGTTGCAAGAACTGATATCATGATGAGGTATTAAAGGCCGGATGGCTCGGCACAACCATCTGAGCTGGATGGCGAGTGGCAATGGGACAGCAACAACTCCACTCATCAGACGGGAACTCCCACCTTTCAATCAATTTGAAACGAGGAAGTCGAAGCCGGGGCACAGCACATGTCAGGGCTCTGGTTTCATGTGCAACTCATGTTTCTGCATGAAGCCGGATCATACTGAAGCTTGTCGTGACCAGTTTGGACAGCAACGTTTTGTCTGAGTCGTTTCCTAAAGCCGGACAACGACACCCCGGGCGCTTGCTCCTTGTGACCTTCGAACAAGGCTTGCAGCACATCGAACCATAAGACTCCGAGCACTATTGGGCTGCCATCCTCATGAGGGTCCTGCGGGTAAAAGGTGACAGTATGATGCAAGATTTTGGGGTATTTTTAAATAGAAAAGGCGAGGAGAAAACAACTCCTTGCGCCCTGTGTCTGCAAATTAAAAAATGGTGCGATTGTGTGAGGAGGTTTCAAGTTCGGACAAGCACACAGGCGCATGGCATTCCTAGTCTGCGCTGACAAGCGACAACAGAATGAAAAGTGTCCGCGACACAGAGTTTTTCTCAACCCTTAACTCTGCATGGACCTGAGGCATGAAAGATATCATAATTTGGTTTGATCCTTCTGTGGGATTCCCAGGTTCTCCTTGTAAACCACCACGCTCTTCACATCAAAGCCCCCCATTTCACAGTGAGTGGCGCAGGAGCCATCGCTTTTTTGAGCCAATGGGATGTTGTTGACGCGAGGGGTCAATTTGGAAAAGTCAACGTGGCATTGTGGCTCAACACTGTTCCGTCCTTCAATGCCAACTCTAGTTACCATCTCTCTTGCGACTTGCTTAGATTTCTCAAAGTCGAGTTGGCTTGACTAAAGTACGTGGAAAATGCATCAAAAAGTAAATGGGGATTTTGTAAACCTGTGCCATCTTTCGGACCTGAATGCATACAAGTGCTCTTGTCTCCAAACTCGGATCAATAAAGAATGAAAATGACCCAGATTTCCGGCTCAACACAGGTCTAATGGAGACAATCTCTGGTCCCTTGGCCACACCTGAAGGTCTCTGCGACTGCGGTTCTGCAGGCAAGCCTCCCAAAGACGTGATATGTGCATAGATGGTGATCTAGATTCCACCATTGCATAGGAACATGAGATGGGTTTGCCCTCCCAATTTCGTACACCATCCGCAGGAAAGCAGATCCGACGCTGTATACAGCAACCCAAAAATCATTTGATTCCACATTTGAGGAGTGCATCCACTTTTAAAGTGTAAATCGTGATCGATCCATGTTGGATTGTGCAGTGGTGACCTAAGGCCTCCAATGTCCAATCTGGTGACCATCTCTCTTGTTCCTGGTTTTATTGGACCTAAAACTAAATTGGCTGGAATGAAGTATATCAGTATCTTTTAAAAACACCTCAAGACCAACACATCAAGTGAGTAAAACTTCTGACATCTTTTGGTACTCTCCCACAATTTAGTTGCTACATTTTTGTCCAGCCTGTTTCCTTTCTCCGACATGTTCCTTTCAGCCTCCAAGAACTCTTTCGCGCCACTTTTTGACTCCGCCAGGCCGATCTCAGCCAGTCGCTTGAGACTCCGGGCACAGGGCCAGAATGCCTCACAACCGCCCAGCTTTGATGAAGCAGCTAGAGTCGAAGCTTGGATTTCGTTGAAAGGCGCGGTGGGTCACTGGTGGTTCATGATTTCGATACAGGAGAATGGGTTGGAACAAAGGCCAATGAAGAATTACTGCCAAGGATGGAGCAAATGAATTCATGCCTAATGGCCTAATTGTCAAAAAAAATGTCTGTTGATGAGCCTGACGAAAAGGGATCAGTGCTGCTCGTCTTCCTGAATCAGAGATAGAATCCAAGAGATAAAACATTGTCGTGTCAAAACTGTCTGCTGCATTTCACCCGAGTCCCACATGGTTTGCTTCAGTCTACATGAAGTGCCTGTCTAAACTTACCGCCTATAGGACTCATGGAAAAACAAACTGTGAAGTCCTTGGCGTGTGAAATCATGCCACGCTCTTTCAGTGACACACTTGCGCGATTTCCGCTTGTGCAGCTAGAGGATGTACCCACTACTTTGCTTGGACTCCGGGCACAGGGCCAGAATGCCCAACAAGCAGAGGCATCGACCCCCCAGCTGGGCGCAGCAACGGATTTCACCCAGCGGTGTTGAAGTCATATTGAGTTCCCATCACTGGCGATGACTGTCCGTGACGCCATAAACCTGTTGCAAATCAATAGATCCACTGCAGTAATCCGTTGCGCCTGCTTGGATCCAACTACACAGCAAGCAGGTGAGTCTGTAGCCGCTATGGAACATCATACAACATCCAACAGGATTGGAAAACTCGGTATGACATCGAAGTGTCTGAAAAATGGAGATCTCAGGGACCCCATGATCTGTTTTACAGCTTTACGATGCTTTACATATTTACACGATGGCTATTTTTTTTCTTTCTGGTTTCGGAACTCCACCTGCGGTGAAGGATCTCACGATGGGCTAGTCAATCATCGGATTTCGAGCACAGGTTCGAAGGCTGCTCAACCAAACTTCATGAAACCGAAAGATTGAACACGCAAGATATCAAGCACTATTGACTGAAAGGTTTGTGCCATTGCTACATAGTTTAGCATAACTTGTTGAAATCAATGCAGCAAACGAAACCTCGCATCTGTACAAAGATTAAGTATGGTCCTACCGTGCTGCCGAGCTCGTGGGATAGGATGGGAAGCCAAGGTCAGAGTCAGTGCGGATGCCAGACTCGAGGACCAGCAACGGTTCATCTTCCTTGGAGTCACATCGTGAGGATGCATAGCAACTTTCCACAACTGAGTCTGGGAATGCCGAAAGAAATCCACAATGATCTGGAATCAGAATAGATTGTCAGGGGATGAATGAACCTATTATACGATGCGTGAATCAATCCACTTCCAATCACTGGCATGGTACAACAGCACAAGCCTAGACTTAGATGCACACTAAAGATACCACAATGACCACTCTATTACACCCATTGAATAAATCAAAATCCAACACAGCGGATTGCATCAAATCACTGCAACGCTGTCTAAGTGCTGGCGCCCTCAACTGTGTATTAAAGATCGTCTTCTCAATTGATCACGCTCACATCTTACCAGTGGCCACAGCGGTGAAACAAAAATCAGGTGGTGGGCCATTGAGTCATTCCATTGGAGGGAATTTACTACGACTTGCGCGTTTCTTCGGCATCCTCCCTTGGAACAAATGCATGTTTCTCACAGTGAAGTGGCCCTACCACAGGCCGAAATCCAGAAGAAGGAACAACTTCATTCCAACATACTCCAACCCTAGCTCCGCACCAAAGACAGCATTCGGTATCTCCCCCGCAACTGGCTGGCGAAATGCAGGCGAGCGTCATCCATGTCTTCAAGATCTGCCTGGACATCACCAGGGGCCGCTGTCTCTGGGCCTGGGACAACTCCCGCAATCTTGGGCCGATACCTCCAATAAATCTCGCCTTAAGACAGGTGGCGAAAGCCCCATGGCGAAACCAGTAGCTGACCCGCAAATTTGTTTCGGTCACAATCACAACAGAGTGAATCTAGCACTTGACGGAACGCAATCGACATCAGGAAGTGGATGTTTCCAAAACACTTGCAACACCACTAGTAAATGGAATTTCTTTGATTCTGTACATTTGGTTCTTTCCATGGCATGGAACCTAGTTTAGATAGTTTAGATTGTCATCAGTCATCATCTTGAAAAAAATGCACATTTCCCACACTCAGCCAAGGGACGCAAAGCCTCAGTAATGAGATCTTGATCAGACTGCAGAGCCAAGATGTGCTTCTGCTTGGATAGTTCATAGCCTTGGAAATGGTCAAGCAAAGTGGGTTGACCGGAGATGGTGTCAAGCATTCATTGTTTGCAAAGGTCCCAAGGGACCCAACTGAATCTCACTCTTTCCGAGCAGCGCTCGGTTGCACGGCTTGCTTTCAAGGAAACCCTGGAGATCCACATGGAACACGAAAACAAGTAGAAAAAAAGGGAAGCATCAGCAACACTGCCTTCAAGGCGCCACGTTCCGTCAGCGCTTCCAACTCAGCCACCTCCGTGATTGGCACAAAAAGTGCCTTGACGGGATTCCTGAGGCAACAGCCGACCGCTCTCAGCCACCCAAAGAATGAAGTAATTCCTGACAACAAGACTAAGAATCACCGTATAGAGCACATTTGTCAAACAGATTTCCAAGCTTTGATCCTGCAAGAATGGATGGTATGATGAGCATTGCATCTACCAAAAGCCCTATTTGGATTATTTGGTTTTCTTCCTCGGAAGACAGAGCAGCCCAGGTTCGCTCCCTTGACCTCCAACCAGGAAACAAATTATCAGTTTTCATCTTGAAACCATGTGGGTGATTGTATGGATGATTGTGGAGGTACCGAGAATGCAATACGTTACTAATGTTCAAATACGGTACATGGGAGGAACCTGAACCCATCACAGTCTCCCGGCCGAAATGGGAGCATCACAGGAAAAACCAATGCCTGGAGTTTTTGCCTGACCACCCCCATTCCGCTGTTGGGCGCCTAGCGTCCACTCCGGATCCACCAAACACCCTGCTTCCAGCACGCGTTTGTGCAGCTTCCAAAAGGGTCCGGTGGCATCCAACAGCACCCCAGTGACATACGCAGAAGTTGCCATACTCTTCAACCGGAACCTTGGTGGCCGGTGAAATGTCCAAGCAAACAATTGCAAGCCGGCCACATCCTTACTTGGGCCGCTCAATCCACGGAGTGTTTCATCAGCTAGGCCAATGAATTTTATCGAAAATTGAAACACAGTCAAACAATGTCAGACAGGCCAGACATGTGAAATGCAAAAGGGCACACACTACGAGTGATGAGTCAAGCACGCATCAGATCTTAACATCGTTCTTTCAAGAGCTACAGCAAGTGGAAGAAACCTTGCTACTCATTGAGGGTTGCCTGTCTGAAACTTGTGGAGCAAACAAGATTACCGCAATGGATGCAGCATGAGCCCCATTTGTCGCTGCTTGTGTTATGATGGAACGAAAGAGAACAAGCCAAGAGAGGGGCCAAAGGCAGCCTTTGCAAATACTAGGCAGATTGCGTACAAAAAGGCCGTGTTTCACTTTGGCCGCCCATCACATCTGACCTTGGACTGTGATCATGATTCTGAATATCATATAGGTACTTTTTTGGCATTGATCTGAATTCACTGTGTTCCAGTGGCCCGGGACACTTTCGGCAAGGACGCACGAACTAGCACTAATACAGGCAGTTGGTCCTCCATCCAAACATGCAACTCATTGAATATCTCTGCTATTCATTCCTAGCGTGAAACCTTGAGCAACCCTTGAACAAAACTTATATACACGATACACACTTTAAATCACTCCAAGACCGAAGAAAAAACGACCTTACTAGATATATCTACATATTTCATTGTGTAAGTTTCGACTTTTTGATTAACTCCCAACTACATCCAACTACATCCTAGACCAAACAATGGTTCCAAGGAACAGGCAAACCCCATCCGAACTCAACGTGGGCTCGTTCTGATCCGATCGCAGCACGGCCGTCACGTCCTCCATGAACTTCGCGTCCGCTTCAGTGGGTTCAGCTGGTTCGGGCGGAAGCTCAGCCGACGGAGTGCCTCAGAATAAAATGTCCAAGCCAACCGTATCCTATCATGAAGAAACCCTGGAGCCCTGAATCTGTGAATCCTGAATATAAAACACGTATTTCATGTATTTGAATGCCATCACTTATCCTGAAACACAAAAGGCATGCTGTTGACAAAGGCCAAGAGTACCGGGCTCTCCATCAACATCCATGCCAGTTTGTTCCTCAACGTTCAAATTCACCGGGGAAGTCTTGTTCTCGAAGTCTGCTGCCTCTTCCAAGGATGAGATCCAGCCCCTGACCTCATCCCAGAGATCCAACTGATCAAGAATCTTGGACGCTTCCATGGAGAACGCCAAGATGTGGCGCACCAAGGCCATGGGAACCCCTCTGGGGTGGAACTTTTTGGCCAACGTCTGGTAGAGGGCGATGCCCTTTTCAACGCCTTCGCGCTGGAATGATTCTGTGAGAAATGCATGGGCTGCGGCAAATGCTGCGGACTTGCAGTCAGAGGCTGAACCCAAACTCAATACTTGCCATATGGTCGACCCCTGCCACATTCCGCTCCGAATAGCCTCAAACCACCCATCTCTGCGAAATGCCTCTCTGTGCAAGTCCAGGCAATCCACCTTCAGTTCGACGCCGGCAGACCCAAGAGCACCAGCACAGTCCGGTTGACCACACAGAACCGCCACGTCCAATAGACTTGCAGCACAAAAGCCATGGCCAAATTCCTCAAAACGAACTGCAGTCCAAACGCGCTTCAGGTCCCAGCCCGCCTTGAAAGCATTTTGGATTTTCAGCATAGAAACGCAATCCTTGCCGTCGAATTCTTCCTCCAGAAAATGGTCGCCCAGTTCCATGTCGCAGGTTGGCCACTGATTCTTCCCCGCTGGGAAGAACTGCCCAAACTGCTGCCACTGCTCCAGCTCGAAGTCCAAGGCCACAGCACGCAGAAGCGGAACCTCCTCACAAATCAACCCCAGATGGAGGCCTTCAAAGTTTGCACCTGCCCAAAGCGCGGCAAAAACTGTGGACTTCCTGCATTTTAACTCGCTTCCCTTCCACCGGCGCAAAGGCCGAGCTTGGCAGGTCTTGGCCAAGTTGGCGGCTGCCTCGACGTTGCCACACAATATGGCAAGGTCCAGCAGCCGCGCAGCCGCCGCCTCGGACATGGCGAAGGGGAGCGTCTCATCGCGGCTGGAGATGTCCAGGAGGCTCCTGACAAGCGGCATCTTGGCTGCCTTGCATGCAGCGTCGGCCACATAATCGAAAGGCACATCCCAGTCCTTCATCCAGATGCCGTTCTCCAAAGGGAAACCCCAGCAGCACAGGCTGCATGTCTCCCATCCCTTGCAGTCACAGAACAGAATAAGCTGACCATCCCTGGCAGTCGGCGATGCTCCCAGGTGATGATCCTCCAAGGTGCAGCCCTTCACACCATGCGAAGCCAACGCCCAAGCAGTGTCGACGTGACCAAACCACAGGCAAAGGTCAAAGAGATGCACCAAACCCCACTGAGATGGCACGAGTTCGGCTAAGGGCTCCTCCCAACCGCGTGTCAAAGAGACAGGAGGAAACAGAGTCGTTGTCTTCGTCATTTGTCACACTTCTTCTTTTTTGGCAATCAAACCTGGCCTATTCTCATGGAAACGTCTCTCAAACATGAAACTCATGTGGTACGGCTCCTGTTGACCTTCCAGCAAAGCTTTTGCCACGTGGAACTCTTTGATTCCAAGCACCAACCAGTTGGCATCCTCCAGGTTGGGATCCTGCAAGTAAAAACAACATTGTCCGTGAGTCTGGACAAGTGGCATACCTGATTGAATTACTTGCACGTCCTTTCATGATGGGGTTCTGATAAAAGGAGATTTCTTGTTTCCCACCATCCCACAAGTGTGAAAAGAGCTGGCGCCCAATGGTTGCCAATATGAGAGGATTCGGCACGCTGTCACAGCTGCGAAGTTTGGTCATCACTGGTAGGCTGCGTCCTCGTCATAAATCACCAAACTGCACACGTCAAACTCGCCCATCTGCACGACCCACAGGCAATCCGAACACACGACGACGCGGGGCCCAAATCTGTGGGCCAAGATCACCGGGGCAGCGTGGAGCAATGGTGAAACGTCAACAGAATCTGCTGCCTGTCATTTCTTTTTGGATGGACAAACCACAAGCACACTGGACGAAACTGAACTGCTTAAAAGATATCTGTCCTTCACAAGACTCACTCATTACCCTGGGAAACTAGGGTCTGAAAGGTATCGGTCACAGTCCAGCTAGCAAACGCACGCTACGCCTGCTGACGCTTGCAATATCTCACAATGACCAATGATCTCCATTTAAACTGGGGGATCAGGAATATCCTTCACAGCATTGCTCTTCATCTTAATCTTTGGACAGCAGGAGAGATTACGGCGGACACACATGCCTGGCCAGAAAATCATGGTTCAAACCGCTGGCATTGTCAGAACATTCCAAGCAAAGACATGTAACCCGTCGCATTCATGGCTAGTCTTGGACAAAATGAGGAAAGCTTCTGATCCAACATCTTGGGAGCCTCCACGCTCTCCGCTAAAAGAAGCGTCGTTTGACACATGGCATGGCTGCGAATATCAGTGAAGATGAAGAGCCGTAAAAGTTGGGTTGTTGTTGAAGATTGTCAAGTAACCAAAGATTGTTGTTCCCGAGAGGTCTGAAGTTCTGACCCATGGCCGCAAGGAAAGAAAGCTGACACTTCCCCGCCTGAGAGTCTCTGAGACTGCGGTTCAGCTGGCAAGCCTCGCGCTTCGTTTGAAGGTTGGAAATTGGATCACAAACGGCAACCAGAAAACACCCACAACAGGCAAGTTCCTGCTCAGATGCTCCAAACCACCTGAAACTGCAAGTTGGGCAAAAGTATCTGATACACCATCTTGCGCTGCTTGCAGCTGCTTTTCTCCAACTTTCACTTTCACTGACCCCTTGATGCCTCTTCTGCGGCCGTTCCATTTTTTCAGACTCCGCTGGACCTATCGCAGCCGCTTGAGACTCCGAGCTCACGGCCCGAATGCCTCAAAGCCAGCCTTGATGAAGAAGCTAAAGTCGCATCACAGGCGCTGGGCGACTGGCGTTTGATGATTGGCATGATAGGCATTCGTTGTGGCAAGGAAGACCGACTTGGAATATGGGCGGTTAAAGATCTATATACGTCGAAGTCATGGTAGCGTATCTAGCAAAACAACACAAACAGCCAGCACAAATGATTGGCAATTTGGTGTGTAAGTCAAAAACACAATAGAGTCTAGGTTGTTTTCTTCAATGAAATTGCGATGCTGTAGCAAAAACACACATACTTCCGCTTAAATTCTCAACCGAGCCACGACTTGTGAACTGTAGCTTGTTTGAGTCCGCCTAGTTTGTAGACGACATGACACTTTGCCAAAAGTACATGTTTGACATCTTCCAACACATTGCATGCCACATCATGCGACATTGCACCAGTGGCACAACTGTGCTGATTGCGCTGAAGCAGCAGGGGGTTCGGCGACCACGTTGCTTGGACTCCCAGCTCACGGCCGAAATGCCCAACAAGCAGCTGCGGCTGCCCCCAGCTGCCCACAGCGGCAGATTCGAGGCAGCTATTTTGAGATCAAATTGAGATGTAGCTGGCGATTCTGGCGACAGAAATGTCATGGGATCTTCGGAAATGGACCTGACGACAGTTTGGGCATCAACACATCCACAGCCCCAAAGCCCCCACTTCTCACTTGATCTGCTGCCACTGGGAGAGGTTTCATAGATCTTCCAGCCGGTACAAATCAAGCCGGGAACGTCTGGCAACTGCAAAGAATCTAGAAATATTGGAGGGATGATATCGACATGTTATGAAATCATTCAGACACAATTATAGAATACTTTACAATCAGCCATGCAACAACTATAACTTGGGCAGACTTGAAGTCAAGCCAGTGCACGGTCAAGGTTATATAAACTTGAAGTCTCATGATTGGATGTAGCCGGCCAATGAAACCTTACATCTGTACAAATAAATCATCATCAAATGCCCCACTGAGCCGTCGAGCTTGCCGGGTGCGATGGGAAGAAATGGTCAGAGGGCGTGCCCGAGATGCCCAATTCAAGAACCAGCAGTTCCTCAGGTCAGGTGCTGGACTGCTAGACATTCAAACGGAAAAGGCAGTGATGTTTGAACATGGGCCCCAAGAAAATATGATCTTAAACAAGTTGTAAGGACAGGGAAGATCCAAAATATACTACCGCACCGCAGCACTGACGTAGTAAAGTCCTTTTGTAAAATTTCCACGGGTCAGCCTGAGAAAAGCTCAGAAGGGTAAAAGCTGTATAGAACCAAAGAGATCTGCGCAGATTGAAGGACAAGGGCGGATCTAGCCCATCCTCCACCGCCCTTCCAATCATTGGCATGGTACAGCACACGCTTAGGCTTGCAGCAAATGTATCCAAATGTACCATAAGTTACATAAGAAACACTATTCGACCCAATGGATAAAGCAGATTGCACCAAAGTACAACTACAGCTATTACAAGACACAGACGAGCAAAGTTACTTCAATCATCTTGGTTGCTGGTTCAACTTCATGTGAAACGCAGACAGAAGCTGAGCGTCATCCATGTCTGCCAAGTCTTCAAGATCTGCTGGGTCATCACCAGGCGACGCTCTCTCTTGGCATGGGCCACCTTGCCCCAGCTTCGGCCGATACCTCGAACGAATCGAGCCTCAATGCAAAAACCGCTCTGGGACAGGCAGAACAGGGATGTACCGGACATCAAGAGAAAGTAGACATAGAATGTATCTATGTTGAGAATTGTGTTGAGTATGTTGGCTTTAACCTGACAAAAGGCATTGGATCTAACTTGCCGGTCTGCAGGTGACTGACGATTGATGGTTTTTGATCCTCAGAAGTATCAGACCTATCATCCGAACACCTGGTTCTTGAATGTCCATTAAGAGTCCAGCTAATGCAAAAGGAGGACAACAAGCAACCTGTTCGTCCGTTCTGCTTACCTATCGTTCAGGGTCATGCTTGTTAGCTGCCCAAAGCCCCACATGAACTCTATCAGAAAGTTGATGACCAACAACATTCCAGAACCTTTTACCGCACTTGGCAGTTTATCATGGTAGGATCCTTATTTCACAATCCGCTTGATAAATCTTGATTTATCGCAGTAGGATCCCCCTTTAACTTTAAATGATACCGTTTGGATATTGTGTACTTTGGTTTCAATCAGAATTTCTGTCACCTCCTTTCCCTTTTCCGTGCACGAATGCTTCGCCAAGGAGCGCAAGGCCTGGGTGATGAGATCCCGATCTGACTGTAGAGCCAAGATGTGGTCCTCCCTGCTGAGTTCATAGCCTGGGTGTGCAAGCAAAGCGGGTTGGCCAGGGGAATGGTGTCCAGCTATACATGGCATGGTGAAACATCGAGAGATGCCAACAAACCCTGTCAAGGACACTCCACAGCAATCAATAATCAGACAAAGGTATATACAAATAGAAGCAGATTCTTGGGCTCTATGATCATGCTGTGCTGTCGGGATTAGTTTCAATCCAAACGTGTCAAGGGACCTAACGGAATCTCAGTCGTTGAAGATCAATATGTGCAAGGATCTATCCCCTATCACGATTGCATCCACATGGGTCAAAAACAAAAAACCAACAAAAGAACTATCGGCAACACTACCTCCCAGGAGCCGCGTTCTATCAAGGATGCTTGCCACTCGACCATGTCAGCTTCTGTGGTTGGGCGGAAAAGCGCCTTGACAGGATTCCTGAGTCACAGCTAGCTGCTCTCGGCCACTCACAAGATGATCCAGACCAGTACTTGGGCAAAGTGTGAGGGACATGAAATTCGAGCAGATCTCCAAGGTTTGACCTTAAAATAATGCCCGCAGCCTGTAACCTCTGTTCAGAGACCATTGGATCTATAGGACTGAAGCCCTGCTTGCCAACAGTCCTCACCCTGGAAAACAACAATCTAAGTTGTTTTACATGACCTTGACCTAGGAAACCAAATATCAGCTTCAGCGTCAATTTGCCGGCTGCCTGGCCTAGTCCTTTCTGCCAGTTGCCGATAAGACGACCATGATTGAAGGTCGGACAGAAAATCATTGCGGCAATTTTGCACTGCTTTGAGCTTTGAGGAACCCAAAATGAATAAATTCTGAATTGAAGCTTGAGAAACAAAATAGTTCCGTTGCCCATGTCAAAAAAACCATGCACCACCCACTTTCTTTGGTCAGGGTCAGCAATGCTGCCATTCAATTCTTGCCCAAGTTGTTTCACCTTCCCCCGATGGCCGACGCTGACTGGTTCTTGGAAACCGAGCTTCCACTCGGGATTCACCTCGCAACCTGCCTCCAGCATGCGCCGGTGCAACTCTGCCAAGAGCCCAGTAGCATCCAACAGCAGCTGAGTGACGTGGGGAGACGTCGCCAAATTCTTCAGTCGAAACCTCACGGTCCGCACGAGCATGCTTTTCATGTGTTTACAAACATCAACAACCCAAGGAGTGTCTGCGAAATGTTGGGCACCCTTAGATTGAAGGAAGTCAAACCTTTTCAACATGAAGTTTAGATCATGCTGAGGGACCTCATGGGACCTTCCTACTGCAAATCATTGAAATCATTGAATCTTAAAAACGGCAAGCAGTGCCTCCACAAAATTAATTTGGACCAGGCATCAACCTCATCTTTCATTGTGTCTTGTGTTTGGATATGTTTGGATGCATCCACCATATACAGTATCTATAAATTAAAAAGCCGACTGCACAACTGTTGTATCAAAGTCCCAGAACAAGGCCTGACTCAACTATGGCCGCCTATCACATCTCATTTATCTTTGGAATGTCCTGATCTATCTGTTTGCCGCATTTTTGAAAGGGGAAAATCTTGACACTCACCACACGCGTACCACCAACCACCATCCAAGCACCAAAGCATGGTTCCAAGGAACAGGCAAACCCCATCCGAACTCAGCGCCGGCTCGTTCTGATCCGATCGCAGCACGGTCGTCACGTCGTCCATGAATTTCGCGTCGGCTTCAGTGGCTTCGGCCGGTTCGGGCGGAAGCTCAGCCGACGGAGTGCCTCAGAATAATCTCATGACTCAGAATATCATGTCCGAATCAATGGCAGCCTAGTATGTAGAACAAGTTACAAAAATTTACAGAGTATCCTCAATCTGTGAACTATCACGACATTCTCACAGGAAAGCTAAATTCAGTATTTGGATGCAAGTGAATGCCATCACTTGTCCTGAAACACAAAAGGCGTGCTGTTCACAAAGGCCAAGAATACCGGGCTCTCCAACAACATCCTTTCCAGTTTGCTCCTCAATGTTCAAATTCACTGGGGAAGTCTTGTCATCTCCTTGCGAGGCAACTTCCAAGGACGGCATCCAACCCTTGATCCCAGCCCAGAGATCCAACTGGTCCACAATCTTCGGAGCTTCCATGGAGAAACCCAAGATGTGGTGCACCAACACCATGGGAACGTCTCGAGGATGGAAGTGTTTGGCCAAGGTCTGGTAGAGGGCGACGCCCTTCTCGGTGCCTTCGTGCTTGAATGATCTTTTCAGAGATGCACGCGCTGCGGCAAATGCTGCAGACTGGCAGTCAGAGGCTGAACCGTGTCTCAAACGAAACCAATCTGGAATTCCCAAACCGCAAACCGCCCGTCTGTGCAAGTCCAAACAATCCGCCTTTGGAAAATATGGGACAACCCCTGGAGCCTTTAGTTCGACCCCAGCGAACCCAAGAGCACCAGCACATTCCGGCTGACCACACAAGACCGCCATGTCCAATAGACTTGCAGCACAAAAGTCATGGCCAAATGCAGCATCAAAACAAGCGTCAGTCCAAATGCGCTTCAGGTCCCAGCCCGCCTTGAAAGCATTTTGGATTTTCAGCATAGAAACCCATTCCTCGCCGTCGAATTCTTCCTCCAGAAAATGGTGGCCCAGTCTCATGTTGCGGGTTGGCCACTGATTCTTCCCCGCTGGAAAGAACTGCAGCAGCTGCTGCCACTGCCCCGGCTCGCAGTGCAAGGCCAGTACACGGAGAAGCGGAACCTCCCCACCAAACCCCACATGGAGGCCTTCAAAGTTTGCACCTGCCCAAAGCGCGGCAAAAACTGTGGACTTCCTGAAGTATAACTCGTCTCCCATCCACCGGCGGAGCGGCCGAGCTTGGCAGGTCTTGGCCAAGTTGGTGGCTGCCTCGACGTTGCTGCACAAGATGGCGAGGTCCAGCAGCCGGGCGCCCGCCGCCTCGGACATGGCGAAGGGGAGCGTCTCATCGCGGCTGGAGATGTCCAGGAGGCTCCTGACAAGCGGCATCTTGGCCGTCCTCTTTGCAGCTTCTGCCGCAAAATAACAAGACGTAGCCCAGTCCTTCATCCACACGCCGTTCTCCAAAGGGAAACCCCAGCAGCAGAAGCGGCATGTCTCCCATCCCTTGCAGTCACAGAACGAAATAAGCTCACCATCCCTGGCATCTGGCAGTGCTCCCAGGTGATGATCCTCCAAGGTGCAGCCCCTCACACCATGCAAAGCCAACGCCCAAGCAGTGTCGACGTGGCCAAACCACAGGCAGAGGTCAAAGAGATGCACCTGACCCCACTGAGATGGCACGAGTTCGGCTAAGGGCTCCTCCCAACCGCGTGTCAAAGAGACAGGAGGAAACAGAGTCGTTGTCTTCGTCATTTGTCACACCATGGGCTTGGAGAGAGTAACTCAATTCACACAACTATATGACTATGTGACTATATTTTATCTCTGTATATAAGTCATATTTCTTCCATTTTTGCAATCACACCTGGCTTTTCCTCATGGAAACGCCTCTCAAACATGCAACTCATGTGGTCCGGCTCCTGTTGACCTTCCAGCAAAGCTTTTGCCACGTGGAACTCGTTGATGCCAAGCACCTCCCGGTTGGGATCCTGCAAGTAGAAACAAACATTGTCCGTGAGTCGGAACAAGTGGCATACCTGATTGAATTACTTGCACGTCCTTTCATGATGGGGTTCTGATATAATTAAGGAGGTTTCTTGTTTCCCACCATCCCACAAGTGTGGAAAGATCTGGCGCCCATTGGTTGCCAATATGAAAGGATTCCGCACGCTGTCACGTGAGTTTAACAGCCGGGAAATTTGGCCATCACTGGTGGGCTGCGTCCTCGTCATAAATCACCAAGCTGCGCACGTCAAACTCGCCCATCTGCACGACCCACTGGCAATCCGAACACGCACGACGCGGGGCCCAAATCTGTGGGCCAAGAAAATCAACGGGGCACGGTGGAGCAATGGTGAAAAGTCAACAGAATCTGCTGCCTGTCATTTCTTGTTGGATGGCAAACCACAAGCACACTGGTCGAAACAGAACTGTCCCAAAGACATCTGTCCTTCAGAAGACTCACTCATTACCCTGGGAAACTAGAGCCTGAAAGGTACCAGTCACAGTCCAGCTAGCAAACGCACGCTACGCCGACTGACGCATTTGCAATATCTCACAATGACCAATGATCTCGGTTTAAACTGGGGGATCAGGAATATCCTTCACGGCATTGCTCTTCATCTTAATCTTTGGACAGCAGGAGAGATTACGGCGGACACACATGCCTGGCCAGAAAATCATGGTTCAAACAAAACCGCTGGCATTGTCAGAACATTCCCAGCAAAGACATGTAGCCCGTCGCATTCATGGCTAGTTTTGGACAAAATGAGGAAAACTTCTGATCTAACACCTTGGGAGCCCTCGCGCTCTGTGCTAAAAGAAGTGCCGTTAGACACATGGCATGGCTGCGAGTATCAGTGAAGATGAAGAGCCGTAAAACTTGGGTTGTTGTTGAAGATTGCCAAATAACCAAAGATTGTTCTTCCCGAGAGGTCTCAAGTTCTGACCCATGGCCGCAAGAAAAGAAAGCTGGCACTCCCCCGCCTGAGAGTCTCTGAGACTGCGATTCAGCTGGCAAGCCTCGCATTTCGTTTGAAGGTTGGGAATTAGATCACAAACAGCAACCCGCAAACACCCACAACAGGCAAGGTCCGGCACACAGGTTCCAAACCACCTGAAACTGTGTGTTGGGCAAAAGCATCTGGTGCACTATGTCTTTCCTCTCCCAAATTTGTCCGAAATCTAGGATGCCAGATTTTCGTATAGCAAAGGACAGATTCTGAAGCTGATCCACAAGCAACAAGATACAATGCGCATCCAGTACAAACTCATACAAACTCCCATACCTTCAAGTTACTAGTTGGAGGGATCACCTTCTTGTTGGATCTTGTTGGAGATAAGAATTGGGTCACTGCCTCAAGTTAGCATAGGTTAACATTAACAACTTGGGGTCAATCCATGCTGAGTCAGAATTTGATTGACGACTGCACATGCGGCGAACTGGAGCTCGTCTTTTTTGACATTGCCACGGGAGTTTGGCCAAGTGTGTCGATTGCTGGAAAGACTCCAGGCTCACGGCTAGGATGTCCAACAAGCAACAGCCACGTGCTGCTGGCAAGTGGGATGATGAAACTGCACAACTCTGAGCTGGAAGAAAATGCCACTCTTGCAGGGCTCGCACTTGAATTCTGATAAGCGCATAAGATCCACCGAATCTAGCTCTTCAACAATTTAATCTATATAGAATATGTTTCATACCATTTTAATCCGCACCTGCTGTGTTTGTCTTTTTTCCATGTCACTGCCAGCAGCTCGGCCCGTCGCCACTCCCATGAGACTCCAAGCTCACGGCGAGGATGTCCAAGCGGAGCGGCTCTGGGCCGTAAAGTGCCAACTCAAATGATGAAAGGTCGCTGGCGCAGGTGTGGCCCTGGTGGTTCACCAAGAAGGATGAAGGCGTAAAGATTCATCCAGTCTATGCTCCTCAAAATTTTGTTCAACATGGAGCCCCGCATCCCTCAAGTGTTTCGTCGACTACGAATTTCTGCATTCAATATCTGACGATATTTGGGCTTGTCCATGCATAATTTGTGGGTCTACATACAAATCAGTGCAAGTCCCAAGTAAGGAGCTGTCTCCCCCATGAGCTAGCTTTCCAGGTTCAAAAGCTTGAGTTTGTTTTCAAAACAACCCAATCTGACTCCTCTGCGTTCAAAAGCCGCGGGAACCACCCCCTGTTAAACGTCAATCCGCTAAAAGTTCATGCTGACCTAAAACGAGAACGAGGTGATCCTCCATTGACACAGACTTGCGCGATTTCATGCATCAGCAGGGGACTTTTGGCCACTTGCACTCCAAGCTCACGGCAAGGATGTCGGCAGCGGTTGCTTAATGACCCTGCTGGAGGCTTTGGCAGCTTTGATTGAGGACCGCTTTCAAATGGATCATGAACTACGCGAATCAACAGGATCAAACAACCAAGTACGGTGTATATGTGTATGATATATAATTCAGAAATTGATTGTGTATTATCGTATCAAGTTATATGAATATACATGGATCTCATAGGCATTACGAAGCTAGCCAAGACCTCACCAAGCACAGCTTGAAAAGCAGATTCCGTGCAAAATTCAGAGGCCACCCTCGACATGGGAACGGGACAAAAACGGATTGGGGAACCCAGAAGCCAGCATGGTTTTCTGCCCAAGATGGCCAAAATATGCCGAAATGCCTGGCCCTGGATGTTGAATTTTGACCCATCCCACATGGAGAAAACTGATTGCAACAACATTTGTGGCCACTTCTGCATCTGTACAAATCAAAAATGGTCCTACCACGCTGTTGAGCTCGTTGGATACGACGGGAAGCCCACGTCGGAGTCGGTGCGGATGCCGGACTCGAGGACCAGCAACGGCTCATCTTCCTTGCAGCGATTATTAAGGCCGGGTGAAAATACTGGATTGAAAATTGAGATATGAGCTACGGGGCCATAGTGTGCAGTCTCCCCAACCATATTGCTGTTCATGAATGTTCATGATATCACCTACCACAAGGGAACATATTGGGTCTCAAGTCTCAAGTGGGAACCTCCAACAAAAACCTTTCCAAATTACAGTAAGCATGGAGAAGCCACACCAGTTCTCCCGCAACTATTGAAGAATCGAGTGTCATCCATGGCTTCTTCTTGATCAGGCACATCCCCATGGCCAGACGACGCTGCCTCTGGACCGGCTTTCTTCTCACGACCGTTCTCATCGGGGCGAACTGGCAGAAGCTTCGGCCGGCCCTTGCAACAAATCAGGCCTTAAGGTTGGGGCAGTGCCACGATGAAACTTGAGTGACAAGCAAGGATCCGACAGCTCTCAAAACAAGATTCTACTGAAGCTGGCGGGGTTCGAAATCATCCCAATGCCAACTAATGTAAGATGTACAGCAATATGCAATGCAACATGATGTAACATGAAATCGATGTGCTATGTACTGTAAGATTTGAGATGTAATGCATGATGTGAAATGATGCGCAACATGATATGTAATGTATGATAGATGTGATATATCACGTATCTATCTATGTACGAGAAAGCTTGGTGTGTTTGATTTGTAGCCAACTGCTAGTTCTTTGCAGTGGCATGTCATTGTGAGGTAATTGAGGCGCCTGGGAAGCTACAGCATGTCACTATCCACTATGCACTCCAACACCAATTCCACTGACTGGTAGCTTTGACTGTGACCACTCTGCGACATGCATCGCTAACTCTAGGTAGCTATCCCTGTGAGAGCCTGAAAGTAGAGATCTTCCCTTCAACAAACTATTTAAATTTAACTATTGTTTCCACTCTTTACCCAACCAACATAACTTTCTGCTTGTGTGTCCCCACAATGGAACCACTCACCCACATCCCCCCCGGGTTTCATCAGCAACACCGAATCCCAGCCGAGGGACGTAAAGCTTTGGTGATGAGATCCTGATCCGACTGCAGCGCCAACAGGTGGTCCGTCTTGTTGAGTTCGTAGCCTCGGAACCGACCCAGGGTGGCCACAGAATGATGCGGCTACGGCAGGAGGTGGGGAGAGGACATGGTATGAGGAAGGCATTGTAGATATGCAATCCAATTTGAAGAAAGGAAATCCTCTGACGGTCAGAATAGATGCAACCATCTGTGGAACGACCAGCCAAATCCAAGGGCAAACGGTCAATGTCATAGCTTCAGACAGACATGCTGACATCACACTTTCGAACAGAATTCTGGGGATCCACCATGGGGGAACGAAAACAAACAAATATTCCTGCGAGCAACCACGCTCGGACAGCGCCTGCAGCTCAGTCATCTGGGCTTCAGTGAGTGGCACGAAGAGTGCCCTCACCAGATTCCTGGGTCACGGTTGGAAGCTCGTTGGGCATGACTGCCTTCCCCCTTCCTCGAAACTGGACCATGAAACCAAGAATCACGATACATCACTAGCTATGTCTCAAGATTTGATTTTTAAAGTCCCACCACTTCTCTTGTTTCAAGGTCCTGTAGCATGTCAAGCAGTGAACTCACGAATCTGATGGATTCCACATGACATGACCTTGGTTTCCTTCAAAAGACGCGAGACTTTAGAATCAACAGCTACAGTACACTGTACAGTACCACCATTCTGACCTTCTCGGAGAGTCCAAGCTTCCACTCTGGATCCACCTCGCAACCGGCCTCCAAGACCCGCCGGTGCAACTGCCACAGCGGCCCGGTGGCATCCAACAGCACCCGAGTGACGTGCTCAGAGGTGGCCATCCGGGTCAGACGGAACCTTAGACGAAGGCGGCCCGCGGGTGGACCGACTGTCGTTGCTCAAATTGACTTGATCTGATTGGGCACATGAGACTGACCATGCAAAGGACACACACTGTCATGGCAAAATAAGGCCAAATAATTGCGCCAATTTCTTTCAGACCTTCAGTGGTGATAGTTGTGGACCTATGTATCTTGGCCGAAATCATTGCTGCCATTTTTGACGGTGACAAGCTGACATAAATCACCCATAAAATCGAACCCCAAAGGTCATTTGGTGCGCACCAAGAAACACGCAGACACCATCCATGCTCAGCGCTGGGACCTGATTGCGGCTCAACTGCAGGGCGGTCATCAGATCATCCGTCGTCTTCACGTTGGGTTCTGGTTCCAATCTCGGCTCTCCGGAAGGTGTGCCTCATAAACATGTCAGGGTGCAACATGTTAGGAACATCTTGGAGGTTGTGTCCGGGGTAACATGTTTGCCGGATGGGCCAATGCTAAAGGTGGAGGAACGACCCCAAAGACAAAACAACTTCCAATTCAGAGTTGGAAGTTCATCTTTTCAATCGCAGTGTTTGCAACAAGAAAGTAAGAAGTGCAGGTCTTGACCGACATGACAAAAGGATGTAAAAGGCATGCTATGGAAAATAGCTGGTGTGCGGGCTTGTTCCTCGACGTCCGAACCCTGCTCCTCCTCAACAGTCACATCCACCGGGGAAGTCTTGTCATCTCCTTGCGAGGCAACTTCCAAAGACGGCATCCAACCCTTGACATCCTCCCAGAGATCCAACTGATCAAGAATTCTGGGCGCTTCCATGGAGAACGCCAAGATGTGGCGCACCAAGGCCATGGGAACGCCTCTGGGGCAGAACTTTTTGGTCAACGTCTGGTAGAGGGCGATCCCCTTCTCAACGCCTTCACACTTGAAGGAGTTTGTAAGAAATGCACGCGCTGCGGCAGATGCTGCAGACTTGCACTCGCGGGCTGATCCCAGGGCAAGAAGAACCCTAGGGAAATCACCTGGGCCAATCTCCGGCCTCTCCCCACGAAAAGCTTGTCTGTGCCAATCCTGACACTGCACTCGCAGTTCGGCCCCAGAGGCAGCAAGAGCATCGGCACAGTCTGACTGGCCACACAAAATCGCCAAGTCTAGCAGACGTGCATCACGCCAGCGTCCTTCGTGTACTCCAACAACAGGAACTTGCGTCCAGATGTACCTGAGATCCCAGCCTGCCCTCGCAGAATTTTGGATTTTCCGCAGAGACATGCTCCCATAGATGTTGCCATCCTCACCACGCTCGAGGGAGAGAAACTGGTCACCCAACTTCATGGCACGGCTTGGCCACTGGTTCCTCTCCAGTGGGAAGAACTGCCCCAGCTGCTGCCAATGCTCTGGCTCGAAGTGCAAGGCTGCAGCTTGGAGAAGCGGAACATATCCATCCCTCAAATGCACTTGGAAGCCCTCAAAATCTGCGCCTGCACATAGCGCAGCAGAAAGTGTGGACAGAGGACTCCACGGGAACGAGCATCCGCCAGGCACCAAGTGCTGGATCCTCCACCGTCGGAGTGGCCGAACTGTGCACCTCTTGGCCAAGTTGGTCGCTGCCTCGACGTTGCCGCTCAAGATGGCGATGTCCAGCAGCCGCGCAGTTGCCTTCCGAGACACAGCGATGGGGAGCGGCTCGTTGCGGCTGGATGCATCCAGGAGGCTCCTGACGAGCGGTGTCTTGGCAGCATCCCTGGCAGCCTCTGAGGCAGCGAACCAAGGCGCATCCCAGTCCTTCATCCAAATGCCCTGTTCCAAGGGGAACCCCCAGCAACATTCAAGGCATGTCTCCCATTCTACACAGCGACGTTGACAGCGAAAATATTGTCCGGCATCTCTTGCAACTGGCAATGCTTGAAGGTGATGACGCTCCAAGGCGCAACCCTCCACACCACTGGATACCAGTGCGAGAGCTGTATCGCTGAGGCCGAACCAGAGGCACAGGTCGAAGAGACGCACGGAGCCCCACTGAGAGGGGACCAATTCTGCCAACTGCTCCTGGCTCAAGGGTGCAGGGAGGGACGGAGAGAGAGAGAGAGAGAGAGAGAGTAGAGAGAGAGAGAGCTATTCAAGTCTTCTTTCCCAAATACTTTCCTGAACCCAAGATGTTTTGTCAACCGGCATACCAACGAATTCTTTCACCTTGTAAACATAGTTGAACCGCCCCCTTGTTGATTTGTCACTGGGGATGCAGTGCAATTGTATTTTGAAAGGTGACATGAGCCTTGCTGTGGTTGTTCTTTGCTAGAAGATAGAAAAATAATCCAGATATATCCAGATACCACCTGCAAATTCTGGAAGAGCTCCTGTCGACCTTCCAGCAAGGCTTTCGTCACGTGGAACTCCTTGACTCCCAGCACTCGTGAGGGGTCGATGCTCTGGGCGTCCTGCTCTTGGTGAGTCAATACAAGGAGCCCAAAACCATTAATTCCTCAATTAATTCCTCAAAAAAACGACTCAGAATTCAGAATTTTGCATGATGTTGGGGTTCTCCATTTCTGGGGAATCTCAGATAGATCGATATGGCCTATTGGGCCATCCTCTGCTGTTGGGGATACGGATATGCGAAGTTTGAAAAGTCAAAAGAAGATTCAGAATGAGCACTTCCAAACCCGGCTTGCCATTTTCATTTCGTCGAGTTCCCATCACATCATCACATTTTGTCCCATAATGTTAAGTACTCCGGACTGCGTCCTCATCATAGATCACCAAGTTTTTCACGTCAAAGTCACCCATCTCAATGACTCTTCAGCAATCCGAACACGGGCGGGACCCAGAAATCTGTGGGCCAACAAAAAATCAACGCAGCGGAACCTCGACAGAATGGCGTCCACCCAAGTTTTGCGTTGTCAAAACCACTAAGACTTACTCTTCTCAAACCAGTCCAAAACAAGAAGAAACGGTCAGTCAAAAGCCCTGCCTGATAGTCTCTGGCTTTCCGCTTCTGGATGTGGCACGCCTTTAGGAGTGCGACAAAGACATAGGTCGACATGAACTGAGTTCATCGATGCCAATAGAAAACTACGCCTCAAATTGCTAGCTACAAGCAAGAAAGGCAATGCTATCCAGGACGAATAGTGACCACTGATCTGTACTCTTGGGATTCAGGACTATATATTAATATACGTATGTTTCACGGATCTTCACAGCACTTTCGATGGAGGGAGCGATTGCAACATCTGCTTTTCCAGAGGCATGGCTACCGTAACTCTGCAAGAAAAAATGTACATGGTCACACTGTACTTACTGGTACCGCTGGTATAGAGTTACATTCCAACGCTGAGAACGAAGGTGCTGGTCTGACCAATATAATCAAGATTAGAAGCCAACTCTTAAATAAGTCTTTGAGGTCGAGAATCAGGAGCGACCCCAGAATTTGTCTTGACCTAACATGTCTTATAGCTGTCCAAATTTACTTCAAGGCCGCTCAGATCAAAGACATCCCACCTGACGGTCTCTGTGACTGCGTTCCAGATGGCATGCCTTGCAGAAAGACAGAAGGAATCTTCCTATCTACCTTAACCAAGGCCAAACCCTGAACCAGGGAATCATCAACGACCACTGTGACTCACCTTATTTAGTTGCCTCTTGGTTTCATCCGAAACACGCTTTGAAAGAATTTCGCTTCGCCAGACACCGACCTGATAGTCTCTGCGACTGCTGTTCCACCGGCATGCCTACCATCACCGCATAGAAAGGCTGTAGGTGGATGTGTAGGCCATGGAGCAAAAGAAAGCCAACTGAATCGGAGAGCTAAAATTAATTGCAGTGTAATATACTCAAAGTCAGAATCAGCTAAAAACATGTAGAAAGAAAGTAACAAGAGAAAGCAAAGGGCAGAAGAACCTGAAAAGAGGTCAAAGACATCTTACAGTCCAGAGTCTATCACTTAATCAGGAACTGATGACCTAGTCTACCTAGAGTTGCAGTTGCTCATTTGACTCCACTCAGACACACAAGATCCCCCTCGCCTGAAAGTCTTTGAGAATCAGGAGGGACTCCTGCAAATTGTGTTGCACCAGTAGGGATGTAATGGATTGCTGATCCATTGCTAGCAGCTGCTACGATGTTCCAACGGATTTCAAAAGCAAAGCACCCCACCTGACGGTCTCTGCGACTGTGTTCCAGATGGCATGCCTCTTGCAGATCATCGTCACTGAAAGGTGCTCAAATCAAAGGCATCATCAAACCCGAACCCCCAACAAAGGTATCCCGGCATCCCCCTATAACGTTTGTGGTTGCTGCAACAAGCGAGAGACATTGAAGATCAGTAGAAGAGGGCATCAAAAACCCTGCTTCACATTCTATGTTTTGCAAAGTGAATCTTAGTAGTGATGCATTGACGACTTTAGAACTGTAGAGATTTATCTTGCAGAATCAAGACTACATGACTATATAGATCAAGATCATTCACAGCATTGCTTTTTTCACAAAGAAAACTTGGGCAGAATCAAGCTTCGCCACACACTCACCTGAGAGTCTTTGCGACTGTGGTTCCGCTGGCATGCCTACCGTGACTGCATCAAAAGGCTGTACCCAAACGTGCCGTGTTGATCTGAATTGTAGGCCATTCAGCAACAGAAAGTCAAATCAATCCAACAGATTCGCTACATTATACAAAGATCATTAAAGGGGAAGACATCACAAATGAAGGAATGAGAGAAAGTAACCAAGTAGAAAGCCGGAAAAGGAAAAGAAGAACAGCTATCAGAAGCACAAGGCCCTCGCCTGAAAGTCTTTGAGAATCAGGAGGGACTCCTGTAAGTTGTGTTGCGCTAGTAGGGCGTGAATTGATTGTTGATCAATTGCAATGGGCTGCTGCGATGTTCCCACAGATTTCAAAAGCAAAGCACCCCACCTGACGGTCTCTGCGACTGTGTTCCAGACGGCATGCCTCTTGCAGAACATCATCACCGGAAGGTGCACAAATCACAGGCATCGTCAAGCCCCAACCCCCAACAACGTATCTACCTATGGTTGCTTTGGGACAGGGCGAGAAAAATCAGACGTCAGAAACACTGAAGGATCTGAAGGAATCAAAAACCGTACCTGGCAAATTCTAGCATGCCTAGTGAATCTTGATGAGGCCTTGCAGATCTTTCAGCCTTTGCGGTTTTTAGGACTTATCTAGTGGAAACAGACGTAGACTCTTCCCAACACTGTTTCTCCAATGGAAACTTGGGCAGAATGAAGCTTCGCCACACACACTGCATCGAAAGGCACTACGCGAAATTGTCGTATTGATCCCCCCTCAGAAACACTGAAAACAAAACCCCCGCCTGACAATCTCTGTCTTTCAGCTTCTGCAGGCGGCACACCTTTCGGACAATATTATAAAGCAGAGGGACAAAGAGATAGATCTACTTTGACTCTCTCACAAATGCTTTGAAATGGCATCACCTTGGCATCTTCTGCTACAAGAACACCTGATCTTCAAGCTTGGGAATCAAAATCACAACTGTGCATTTCATGAAATCGACCCTAGATCATTCACAGCTATGTTTTTTCATATGTGAGGGCAATAAGGAAAATGGGACAGCAGGAAGCTTCCCCATAAGACCCACCTGACAGTCGCTGCCACTGCGCTTCGGCTTGACCTACCCGTTGCGCAGCACATCCCATGGCCCCAGTGCTGTCACAGCAACTGGGAAGCCCGGCCTGAGAGTCGCTGCTGTTCTTCGGGTGGCATACCTGTCGAGTGTCAAAAATCTCAGGACCTACTTGGCAACAACCAGGGATTTGATAAAATGGAGGCGACCCAAAAATCATCCAAAAAATGTTGTTTTGATGGGGAAGCCATTGGTTTCAAGGGCTCAGACCTTTCAAGAAATACCCAACTGAGTGAATGTCTCACCATGATTTTCTTGGCAAACATCACAGTGAACTGAGCAGCAGGCCTGATAGTCCCTGCGACTGCGTTTCGGCCGGCATGCCTATGGGTCGATCAGGAAGCATGCAACAATGGCAAGTGAAGGAACAAGGCACAGAAAAACAGCTGAAAAAAAAACATCCAGCAAACGGTGTGCTTAAAACTGAGCGACAAAGAATAAAAAGAAGAAAGAGAACAAGACCAGCAACAACCACAACAAACATGCAAAAAAAAGCTGATGCCTGACCACAGGCTTAGAAATTGGAAATGCATACTGTAGCAGTAGCAGCCTGAACCCGAGCCTGACACTCTCGCCACACTGGCTTCAGCCTGCGGAAAACCTGCAAACGCTGCTGGTCAGTGTGATCTACATTGACCAATGGATGTCCATCCTGCTTCGAATTCGATGGGTTCATAACCCTGAATAGCATCAGTGGCTCATCTGGGAACGGCATCTGATCCCTGCAAATCATGGACCCAGGCCCCAAGCGACCTGAAGGTCGGTGCGAGTCCCATAGCTCAGATGGGGCGTAGCCTGGCAGTTGCTCCAACAATCCGTGCAGAGCTTTGGAGCGTTTGGGCGTCTTCAAGAATTGATTGTATCTCCGAACTTAGGTACAGGTTCAGATTTAACGACCTCTCAAAATTTCTGGGTATACGGTTGATAGAAGGTTGCCATACTATACGCTTGGTATAAGGGTCTGGATCTGTTTTGGTATACGATTGGTATATGGGAACCTTTGTCATGGGATGGTAACACGCCATCGGCCTGATAATCTTGGCACCTCCGCCGGCTGCACACCTGGGAAGCGCTGGAATCCGTGACCATGTCATAATTCCATCCTATCTATGCACTGGTTGGATGTTACTTTTAAGCCGTTGAATATGAGTATCTATTACCCTGGGGTAAACTAACATTCAAATATCTCGAAAATCCATGGTTTCTGTTAGGAAATGATACATATCTGAAGTGGTGGATTTTCCATGTCTTTCATTATCTTTCTGTTTTTTTTACCATGAAAAAAATCAGGGATAGAGATGGACCTTCCGATCCCCAACGGCCAGGCTGCCCCGACTCAGCACTTCCTCTGGTGGCAGCGGGTCACCCGCGGGCTTCACATCTGACGGGTGGAGCGGTCGGAGAAGCCCAACATCTTGGGAAGATGTATCACTATTGAATATCTATTACCAATATATCTTGAATATCTATTGAATGTTCATATCTTGTAGGTGAAGTGTTTCTTGAAAATCAATTGATCTTTATTGCTTCATGCAATTGAAATACTGGACTCATCGCAGCATTGATGTATTCATTCGTATATCTGTTTGTTCGAATCTACGTGTGTTTGGATATCCATAGTGTAGTGTAGATACACGCATGCTTGCTGCCATACCACAGGTTGAGATATTGGGAAATACCTGCCTCAGTAGTACATGTCTTCCATGATGCTTGCTGCAGATGTTTGGGGTGGCAAAAACTGGTTGCATATTGTTAGTCATGGCGGCTGCTTGGTTATTGTTCTTCGGTGTTGTTGTGATTCGCTCGGTTGTTGGTGTTCTTCGTCATTGTTCATGGCCAGAGTTGGATACCCTCCCAAAACCATGGAAAATCTGCTATAAATGGAGGTTTTAATGGGAAAATCATCCAAAATTAGCCATTTTCCATGGCTATGTTAAATAACCCAAGGGTATCAACTTAGTATATAGTTAGATTATATTCACCATTTATGACAACACATGGCAACAACTGAAAGTTTTAAACTACCCTGGACCAAGGTTTCCCATTGTTGCTGCAGCTGGTGTCACATCACCACCCCATCATGTGGCCCACCATGCTAGTGCCTCCCAGCAGGTCAGAGCATGTCTTGGCCTCGCGGCCAAGCGCCTCACATCGTGCTGAGCAACACAAGCTGTGCCAGAACTGGATTGTATGGGTGGAAATTTACCAGGAAATCGGTGTGTTCCTTGAAAAACAACGTGTCCCACAAGATATTTGTCTACGACCAATCCATTGAAACCCAAGCAATAATCCAAGCTGGCAATGGAATATCCCTCATTTATAGCTGATGTTCCCATATTTCCCCTTGAAAATTAGAGATTTCCCATCACCACAGGCTGCAAACCTCGCAGGCCCCCGCACCCTCTGCGGTGGCATCAGCGTCCCCGCTGGCCCCGACGGCGGCGGCGTAGCGCTGCGAGCGCTGCGTGGCGTGGCAGGGCCCACGGCGGGGTGCGGCGTCAAAGGCGCCTGAAAGCGATGGCGACAACCAATACATGGAGGTTTCTTAAGTCATGGGGGTACCCTAAGTCATCCAAGTCATGTAAGTCATGGGTGACCATGACTTAGTATTGAAACCAATGTTTTTGGGGATCTCCCCATTTCAAGAAACCCCACATGGGAATGAACAAAAACTTTGGACTTGAATGGGGATTTCACTATCAACAAGTAGGGATCTATGATCTAACCACCAAAAGAATTGTATTTTAAGCCAACTATGGTGGGGATTTAACCAATTGTCTGGAACAATGGTTGTGATAAACAGGAAGCCCATGCAACATGTAAGTTGCATCCGATTGTGCAACCCCCCCAGCCTGCAGGGCTGGTGGGTGCCGGGGCGGCAAGTCTTGTTGCCTGGGCAGATCCACTCGGACGCCGTCAAGCTGACAGAAATCGCCAAGATCATTTTGAAAAAGGAGAAACTAAACAAAAACTCCCAACAGTTTGAAGAAGTCAACTTCCAAAATAATCCAAAATTGTTTGCTTCGAACCCCATTTGTTGATGGTTACATCCCACTTTTTGTTGGTCAACTCCCCAGTTTTCGGTGGTTTAAAATCCCTCCAGGTCCACCTGACCTGGGCACCAGCAGCGGCAGGTCGTGGTTCTCCGGGTTCGGTCGCCCCGGGCGCGTGAGCGCCCGCGGGCTGCTGGAACGGTGTGGGCAGACAGGGGAGGAGATGTCCTGCTAGGGGCTGTCCCCGGCGTCGGTTTGGCGGGCAATAACTGTACTAAGTATAGTATAACATAGTATAACCCTGTTGTTTATCGATTATATATGGGTTTACTATTATAGACCATGACTTGCCAATTGGGATGTATTAAAGGTGGGTTTGGAATATCACTTGATGTTGGGTGGAAATCAGCTGATTTCTTGTCTTGTTGGTGAACATCACGATTCTTGGGGGTTGGCCTATCCGGTTGCTGCTCCCATCGTCCTTGGGCGAGTAGTCCGAGTCGTTCACGCTGCCGGTCTCCACATCTGCCCCAGGCCTGCAGGATCCCCAGACTTCAGTGCTTTAGGAGGGCTTTAAAAAATGGTGAAAATGAACCGATTTTGCCATTGCCATGTTTTTTTGAAGTAGGGTGCAGAAAGTGTCCCACAGAAAGGGGAGAAGAGAGCATTTCTGTTTGACCTTTTTCGCTAATATTGCTAACCAAAAGATAAATCAGCGGAGACCAGGAGCATTGTGGGTTTTGAGATCTTCAGTAGGCCTTCAGTTTCCAGTCATTGTTAGCAATCATCGCCAAAGTTGGTAAAGATAAAAACTGTATCCACCATAAACTGGTTGTTTCATGTTGTTTCTCAAACCCTCAAATGAACATGCATGGTTCCGGTAGATCTCCCAAAATCTCACGGTTTATGCTCATTTTGCTATGTAAAAAAATGCCAAGATATGCCAAGTTGTTAGTAGTTGATCTTCGTTGCGTTTTTCAAACACCTTCAAAGATCTTTTGGGCCTAGAATAAGCATTTTACAACTAGGATCCAGAGCCAGGATGAGCATAAACTATTCAGCATAAGCATCGCTGAGCGTAGACTGTTCCAGATACTTTGCAAAATTCAGCCCACAACATCAACTGGCTCTCCTCTGTCAAAAAAAACTAGTAGATTGGGACAGCCAGTTTTTCTAGATACACCATTCAGCTGCAGGTCATCCAGAAATCCACCCCAGGCCACCTGGTTTCAGCCACCACGCTCAGGAGTTTCTGCAACCTTGGTGGAATGGCATCATTGGAATTGACAGTTGGACGGGGACTCAAGTCCTCAAGAAATCGGAAAAATGTCAACAAAAATCTTGCAATCTTGTGGGGATCATGATAGATTAGGATAGATTACATGGGTAGATTACCCAACAGGACTTGTGATTTCAATAACCAAACGTCTAACAACTAATGTATAGCTGACTGGATCCGGAACGATGATGGAGATAGGGAAGAGAAACTGGGTAGGAATCATTTTGCAAGTGGTGAGTTTGAGCCACCCGGGACCTCAATTTTGCCATGTTCTTTCAATCCACGGGGGGGTCCCATCTTTTCGGATCCTCTGCCGACTCCCAGAGTGCCAAGCGACTCCTGCAGGCTGTCCACGTCCAATCGCTGCTGTTGCCCTTGCTGCAAGATCCCCTTCCAGGACAGGTGGAAGTTGCCAAAAAAGTGAGGATCATCGATGACCAACAACGAACATGGCTCTGAATCATCAACAAACTGGGATTATACTAATTACTAATTACTAATAATTCAAAGTGGTGTTACTTTTTCCATTCAGTAGATAGGTCCATCTTTACAAAAATATATGAAAATCATCATGTAGTAAATGGGTTGTTGCCCCGCCTGCAGCCGCTGCTGCACCGCGCCAGAGGCACCAGGGCCCTGGGTCAGGATTGATTGGTTGTGTGATAGGCCATGACTTGTTGGTGAATCACAAATTAAACAGGTCACCCTCTGGTAAACGTTTACATAACTATGGAAAATCACCACTTTTCATGGGAAAATCCACTATAAATGGCCATTTTTGTTTAAAGCTATGTTAGTTTACCTGAGGGTACTGAGGGTCTTCAGGTTCAACTGGCAGGGTCCAACAATCC
Source organism: Symbiodinium sp. clade C Y103 (assembly GCA_003297045.1). Classification (NCBI taxonomy): domain Eukaryota; class Dinophyceae; order Suessiales; family Symbiodiniaceae; genus Cladocopium; species Cladocopium sp. clade C. The sequence continues at coordinate 528,744 of BGPT01000045.1, forward strand.
AAAGCTAAAAATGAGACTGCCACCTCACGTCGTTTCGTTCCATCAGTCTCTGAGATATGCGGATGGAGTTGCAAGGTTGCGCCGCTATGAAGGTTAGTTGTATACTGTATACTCATGTTCATTAGTTGTAACTTTCAACCCTTCAGTGTCCTTTTTTACAGACTTGTAACATCAACACCTGCTTTGAATGGTTGTGTCCAGAAAATCCAAGGGCAAGCATCTAAACCAGGGGTCATTTGGATACCAGCTTACGGGCCAAAAGCCCTGGTGGCTGATCTCACACCCGACCTGAATCCAGCCCCAAAACAAGCACCCCACCTGCGACTTGGAGTCCAAGGGCAGCTGCCTGGAAAGCTGGATGCAAATGACACAGGATCTGCGACAGAATGATTTGATACTCACCCAAGGATCTACTGCCATCATCCCCATCTGTATACCTTCACTACTTTCCTCTGAAATGCTCATTTTTTTTGGATGTTTCAAACCACCCCTCCGCCGAGTCACACGTGCGACCGCCGCTCCGGCGCCGCGCCGGTGTCCGCCGTCGGCACCGGCGCAGCCGAGGCAGGTGCCGCGGCGGCGGGGCCGCCTGGATGCTGGTTCTTGTTTGGATGATTTGTTTTTAAGAATGGAGAAAACTACATCAAAAAAACGAAAAAAAGATGATCTGTGTTTGGCTTGGATGTAGTCTTTGTTGAACTCTATGAAGTAGTATTAGTCAGAGTTCATTCTGTTTGGATGGATGGTTTAGATCTTAAAATCTCCTCAGAGATCACTCTTGAGGTTTTAAAAAAATGGCAAAGAAACAAAAATTCAGCAGAACAGTCTGAGTTTGTCACTCTGTTCATCTTTGAGATCTCCTTTCCAACATACTCCACACTGAACACCAAACCCATCACACCCTAGCGGATTTGCATCGTCCAAGCCCAGGTACCTTTGGCAAGCGACGTCTTGGCGCTCTCTTTTGCTACCTCCTCCTGTCGATGCTTGGCTCATCACTGGTGATACCTCCATGTTGATGTCTGATATGCTTATCATCAATGGACAATATTCCGAAAGGTCAAAACTGACAAGTCATGGAAGCATCCATCTCAAAAAAAAATCCTGATGAAATTCCAATGGATACCCCGTGCCTTCTTCGTCGCCTTCGCCGTCGAGGTTCTGGGCGTGGTTTGGGTCTCCGCTTCACGGGCCTGTCCAGATGAGCATGGTGGGCCAATGGTGGATGGAAAAAAACCAACGAAAAATGCCGATTTAACCTGCGAAACTGAGAATGAAAGCAAGACAAATGCGGATTTCAGCAAGAAAACTTGGGGTTTCACCATCAATCAGTGGAGATTTCAAACGACTAAGATGAGGATTTCGCCAAGACAACGGGTACAACGGGTGAATCTCCCTTTCCGAAGCCATCCACCCCTCGCCTGCGCCATCCAATCGGGCGGCGGCGCCAGCTGCGCCACGCAACCCAGGGAGGCCACCTTTGTATGTCGGTATCAAGGGAGAAACGAGCCACTGGATATGCGCATCTATGTATCACTAAGACCATGTCGTGGAGTTAAGGGAGAAAGCAAAGGATCTGATTGTTTTTCAACCAAGCAAAAATTCAGCCTCAATTCAGAATCTGGTTCGCAATGACATGTGCATGTCTTCCCTTTAGTATACGGATTCCTTGATAAAAATGGAACTTTTGCACTTGAGTTCAGTGGCCATGATTCCAAAATGGCCCAGCCTCGCCCCAATGTATATTCTCCAGGTCGATGCACAAGCCCTGCGGATGGCCGGGGCAACGGCAAGTCAGCGCATCTTTCGAATCTGACATGGTCATTTATTCTGACGTAAATCCTTGGGCTCAAAATCCCTCTCCAATCCAAGAAGTTACCTCCATCTTTGGGGTTAATCTCAATGCTGTTGGTTTGCACCATTTTTTCTTGGTTCAGTTGTATCACCATGTTCACTGCTAAAATGATTAGTTCCCGGTGACCATACCTATCCACATTACATCCTCATCAACATCCATGGTGCCGGGGTGACTCTTTCTGGCTCTACTCACATCCGCACAATCGGATTTGCGCCTCCAGAGTGGTGTCCAAATGTGCGCAGGGCCTGACCAGGCGAGAACCAATTCCACGGCAAGAACTGCTGCGCTTGTATTGGAGGGTTTTGGCTCCATACAAAGAAAATGGAGCAACTGGTATTACGAGGTTTGAATGTCAACCCTGGTTGTCCCTGGCTTAGTTGTATCGTTTAATACTACTTGGGATGACATATCTGGGGTGATTACGAGGTTTGATGTACTCATATTTTGATCAAAGCCGAGTTGTGAAAACGGGACCAAATATCCACTACCTTGCATTGCAATGTAGACAGCTCATTGACCCCTTTGGGCACATCTTGACCATTTCACTTGTTCAAGCATTGATTACATCATGTTGCATCCGATTCTGCACCGCCTGCAATACTCCAAGACCACCTCTGCGAGGTCTCTGCGTTGCAACTTCCCCAGGCCCGTGGACCTAACGTCAGCGGCTGGCGAGCCGCGAGGCGTGCCACGCCAGGTCAGGGTCGGAATGGGAACAGACCCCAACATTTGGGAAAGGTCGATATCACAAGTCAGAGATCATTCAGTTCCAAGAACTGGGGCCAAACATCCATCAACCTTCCATACTTCTTCCCAACAGAACATGATTTTGCAGTAAAATCCAATCCCACCACCCTATCCTTCCAATGTTAAACCCCAACAATTGGAGGGAAAAAAAACATCCCCTCCCCATCCACCCACCATCCACCACTCCCCACCGGGTCCCCACCGGGTCCCCACCGGGTCCCCGCACCAATTGAAGGCCTTGGCCCCAAGGCCTGCTAAGGACTGAGCCAAGGCGCGCACCTGCATGTTGAGCACATGACAGCGACCTTGGCAGGCAGGGCACGGCAGTTGTTTGACCCAAATGAATCTGAAAGATGCATATCAATGGGAACTAGTAGGTTGGTCAAATTAATCCATGGAAAATTAAAAAAATGTAAGTTGATCTTCACATCCCTGCCAAGTTTTGCGGATTTGATTGCGATCCACGGCCACTTTCTCAGCTCTTCATCCGTTTGGGCCCCGGACTACACATCGAAGTCACCTCAACCCGAACGTTTGTGATTTCTAGGAGATGCTCGAATGGTTTCTGTTACTGCCAGCTATCCTAAAACGTTCATTGGGTTGGTTTTCTTGGCAAACTTTACATATCATCGATGCCTGTATGCATTCAACATGAAGAGAATCACACGACATCTGCATCTTTGATCATCTTTGCATACCGCAGATCCAGAGGCAAAACAACCCACACCAACCCAAGTTCATCGGGATAACGCTCCCCAAAAAACCAATCAGGACATCGCCCAAGGTATCCCAAGGTGCTGGGCGTCCCCAACGGGACCCGCTTCTGGGGGATGGCCGCCGGACAGCACCTGGCCGGAGTGGGATGATGAAAATCGGTGTCAAAGGATCAAAGCAATGGAAGTGCTGATGTAGATCTCGTAAAAAAACATTTGAAGTGCCAAGTACTTCGGATGCTTTTGGAGTCTGTTTCCGCAAGCACCAGCGTTGTGAGGCAGGTGCTGCTTGCTATCACGCTCTTCGACAGTTTGGGAAAAGATCAGGAAAGCTTCAAAAATAAGGATGGAGGTTTGAAAAATACCAAGCTCTGTGAAATTGACTCCAGAAACCTTCATGCAACTTCATCCAGAGTGACTTTGGAATTCCAACATCCTGCTGGTCGGCCTTTTCCGATTTGGGAGGCAAGGATGGCATGGTCGCTCGCGGCGAAAACACCTTGGCGTTTGACTCAAGAGAAACAAAGCTACCCGGATCGGTGGATGTTTCAATACCCAGGGAACCACGTACTGCTGGCCAAGTGTCCCCATTTATTTCCCATCTCAATTAACAGTTGGTTTCATAATCAAAGTGGATGTTTGATGATTTTTCATACCAGTTTGACTACCTTTCATCCACACATGGGGAAAAAAGATGTTCCCACCACCTGCGTTTTTTGTCTGGGCTTCCCTGGCTGACCCAGGCACCTTTGATGGCTCTTCCATGGGTGAACGCCTGGTGCAAGGGCACCCTGCGCCCACCAATCGTTGGGATCATGGTCACACTGTGTCCTTTCATCATCTTTGATCATAGTTCAAAGTACTTCCTGGACCACCATCATCATCATCATCAACAACAACAAAAAAAAACAACAAAAACAAAAAAGAACAACCACCTCATCACCATCACCATCATCACCATTCATGATGATGTATTTTGCCTTTAAAAACCAAATTAACCTCTGTATTTTTCGCCTGAGTGTGACCCGCTCCGGCGCCTCATCGCCGGCTGCAGCGGCGCCGGTCTCAACACCTGCAGTCTGTGGATGGACCATGGAGAATGGCATGGGCAGATTTCGGATGCAGGGATGCTATACCCTCTTGTAATGAGCCACGTGGCAATGGAAGCTGGCTGGAAAATCCTCTATAAATAGAGGTTTCTAGCTGGGAAAATGATCGAGGATTTTCCAGCTTGCCATGTTTGATTGCCGGAGGGTATCCCATGTATATCCCAAAAGGAAAGATCAAAAATGCAATCGTTGTTGGGAATGATGCTCCCATTTGAAACACCAAAATAGATGGTGTCATGGATGCTCTGCTGGGTGCCAACCCACGCTGAAGTGATGTTAGGAGATTCCACCAACCAACCTGGTGATAGCCGACAGGGTGTATAGCTTCTGGATGTCACAGACCCAATCATCATGATCGCTGGCCGTCATGAGTGGAGAGACATCGGCAGCTAGAGAAATTTGGAGAACTCACGATGTTGAAACGTACCCAAACAGAAATCAACCTGATTCACGACATCCCCCAGGTGCACCTCAAACTCCTTGGGCGGCCCAGCTCGCAGTAAGAGATGGCTGATCTGAGCCAAGGTGAGACGTCAATTACTGGTAATCAGCTCAATGGCTGGAAAATCCTCCATTTCATTGGATTGGTTTAAGGGAAAATTGAACCCGGAAACCCCATCCTATTTCATAGGAAAATCCCATGGGTTTCCGGTTAAAATTGTCCCTTAATCCAATCCAGTGAATTTCATGATGTCTTTCCCATGGCCTGGGGGATTTCCAACTGCCGCGCCTCTTGCCCCATGGAGCTCAACTGATCACTGAGCAAGGGATCCAAAGGTGGAGCCTGACCGGGATGGAGGTCCCTTTCATTGAGGACGGAGATATTGTTTTTTCTTATGTTTTTCTGAGGGTAAAACTTGTTGAAATGGGGAATGGAAGGTCAAGAAAACAAAATCTTGGAGATGACAAAAGTCGTCGGGAGGTGATGATTGGATCATTGTGAAACCGATCAACTTGAGTGTGTCATTGCCCAAGCATAGCATATCAAAAATGTTCCACAAGCAGGTCCAGGGAACTTCGAAATGTAAATCCGAGTGGCACTTGAAACAGTGAAGCCCAAGATCTTCATGGATTTCTGGCTAAGTTGAAACATGTCATGAAATCAGCTAAAAAAGGAAATAGGAAGGTTGAAGGTCAAGGGACCTCCATGTTTCTCTGGTTGGTGGTGGAGCCACTCCCCTGACAAACAAAAATCAAACCAGCAGACACTTCGTCATTGATCATCATTGGGGGTGATTTTTTTTGGTAGGAATTGACCATCTAAAAATTGGATAATGGGCAACTATACAACCAATGGGTATATACCTAGTGCTACAACCATCATTATATCCCCGCCTTAGATGGTTAAATCCGAAATTTGGATTGTAGAATCCCCCAATTATTACCCAGTGTATTTCCATAGTTGTATCCCCATTTTGGATGGTTCAATCCTACCATTCCTTCGAAACAGGCGCCTGGTCACTGGACGGCTTGGCACCGAACCTGCCACCAACTGTGTCAACTGACGTCTCATCTGTACATCATCCCTCCAGTATTTGGGATGGGTCAATACCACTCAAATACCAAAATTACCAAAGTTGAGGGGAAATTCATCCATAAATCCCAGTTGTATGTGAACTACAGGGGATTCCGCGTGCCGCCAAGTCACAGTTGTTGCGACCGCGGCGGCCACCGAGCCTGGAACGAGATCCATGCTGAAGAGCTGCAGCAAAACATGTGAATTGACCGTGCGTTGCGGTCATTTTCCCCATGAAAATGTGGGGTTTACCTCCAGAAATGTGGCAAAAACTGAGAGGAAAAATGATGCTTCAACCAACATAAGATGTAGGCAAACCCAAATAAGTTGGCCCAAGTTGGGTGTTCCAACTGCGCAGTTGGTGCACGTCGTCCATCCGCTGACTTCAAACAGTTTGCTGTCCATCCACAGTGATTGAACACCCATGCCATCGCGGTTGCGCACATCTAAATCACCAGAGCAACCGCAAGTGTTTGTTCTCTGGTTAAAAGAAGTTCGGCGGAGGTCCTACTCGCATGATCATGATTTTCCAACATGTTGAAACATGAATGCTTTAAGTTAAGAATCTGATATGATATGTCATTCTCTAAATCCATCTACAACCTCAACATTGAAGGTTGCATGAGCCGCCGCCGCCACCCCATTTGTTCCGCCATATCTCCTTCTGTTCCAGATATCTTAATTTCTTGGTTGGTGAATGTCCCAGGTTCTTCACACAGCTCAAGCGTTTCAATCCCCAGTGCCTCCATCGCAGCAAAGCTGCTTAACTGCTGGCTTCTCTAGGAATGGTGCTGATCTCAAGGTCTGGTGTCCGAATCGTTGCTGTGCAGTAAGTGAATTCTATTGTTGTCAAGCCAAGAAAATGTCCAAATGTACCAACTCAGAGCGTATCCCTGCTGGAAAAATTTGTATATACAATCAATTGTACAACTGGGGAGATTGATGGATACCTGCGCGCCAATTGAGCGTCCCTATATGGAATGCAGAGTTTTCACTCGGTCTCCTCCCGCTGTTTATTTTCCTCATGTGCCACTCGTCTATCTGAGCCGAAATGACCCCAAAGCACAGGGGAGCTCACGGATTGCAGTCCGAGGAAAAAGGTTTGGTTCAGTTACTGGTTCGCCATCCATGGCAGCCATTCATCACTGAGTCATATTTTCAGCGGCATGCATGATGGTACACAGTTTCCATGTTTTTTTCTGCACTTCGATATGACCATGTTTAAGTTCCGTCTCAACCGTCAAAGGGCGGCATATTTGGTTCATGATGATGACAGCAGCTCAACCATCGTGGCACCCTCCTTGCCAACAGATCCTTGGAGAAAAACGAATAGAAACGATATATTATGACCATTCCATACCATTCCGATTGTTGGGGTGGAAGTACCCTTGTGCCCCTGTAGCATCACAATACCCAAACCAACATTTAAAGTCCGAAATGATTTCGGCCATCATCCGCTATACATGACCAGCAAAGGAGGCTGATTTGCTTTTGTCCGCCGAGTTGGATGGGCAAAATAGACCCACATTCCAGCTATTTCCAAGCATCACCCAGCCCAGCCAAGTTTTTCTGTTGCGCTTTGCACAGGCTCTCGGCCCGGAAAGAGTTGCTCCATATCCTCAACAAAGACCCAGCAAGACGATGGAAAACCAACATGGAGGGAAACAAAAACCTGCAACATCTGGAAAAATTCACAAGTTACAAACAAATTGCAATATCTAAATAGCAAAATCATCTTCCAAAACCCCCCAATTTCCAGTGGTTTCCATATTGAACCCCCCCCACCCCTACCGCGACCCCCTGCCACGGCACCGGGGCCGCGAAGGGCTTCTCAGCTGCCGAGAGGTCGAAGGAGAGGATGGGCGTGGGCTCTGTGCGGCCGCAGGCTTTGTCCTTGGCGCTGAGGCGCAAAACTGGAGATTCAGTTTGGCAGAATCCCGGGAATCTTGAAACAAGTTTGAAAGGTTTATGATTTTTAGAATGACAGGTAAATATAGAAAATCTATTATCATGATAATATGTTGTTGAATAACTTGAAAAAGAAAACATTCAGTCTGAAACATCTAGTCAACAAAATTTGGCAAGATTAAACGTCAAATAGCTTGACATGAATTTGCGTATCTCAGCAGTTAAATGGAAGGTTGGTCTAACTGGGATTTGAAGCAAGCAGAAATAGGACGTGCATCAACGGGAAAGAGGACTTTGACCGACGGAAATGCGATGTGAACCACAAGAGGTGAGGGGTCACATCCCACTAAAAATGGTAATGTGAAGCAGCAAGCATGGGCCTGTGGTAGCTGCAATAACTGGTGGAAACATCAACAGCTCAAAAATCATGGAGATTCTGGGCGCTCAACGCTTCATCATGGAGGTTGTAGGTGCAACAACCAGGACATCTAGGTCTCCGTATCTTTTTAGAGAGCACAAAAAAAAAACGTCAAAAAACAGTCGGTTGCCGCGGCTCGTAAGCATCCCGCATCTTGCAGAAGACTTCGTAGCGCTGGCGTTCGACTTGCCTGCAGAAACGCTTGGCTGGGGGTTAAGGGATGTGACTTGAGTGCTCAATGCTGACATGGCTAGATTAATTCGGGCAAAAAGTTTGACAATCAAGAGTCAATCTATATTTGACCATCCTTGTTTCATCAATTTGATATGGATTCACCAAATTCTTGGAGATGGCAGCGCCAAATACCAAATTACATCAACTGACACTCAGATTTGGGGCTTCTCTCAGCTGCCGTGAGATCAACAGCTGATGGCTTGCTGCAATTTGCCTTGGCTTAGAATCCCCAGTTTTTTCCAAGTTGAAATCCCCATGTTCAGCGTTGCCACCCCAGCTCCACACCTGCCATGTTCATCCACCTCAACCGGTGGCTGCACCCGGGCAAAGGCGCGGATGCCGTTGGTGCGACACTGCCACAGCCTGGCGCCAGCCGAAAAATTATCAGATCCTTCACCAGAAATGTATAGAAATGTCAGAAGGTAGATGATGGTAAATGCTTTTTATGGTTCAACCTGCGGAAATCATTTCTCTAAAATGGGTGTACGTTTGATTTGGGGAACAAAAATTTTACAGACGGCAAATATCCCACAAATTGGTGTTTAAATATGATGACATGGTGGTTGAAGGGCGCATGTACCCTCCGAAAATGTTGAGAATCGAGCAGAAATGAGAATGAAAAGGTATTTTCTGGTACCCCAATGATGTCAATGTTCTCAACTGAAAGTGGAAATCAAAAAGCTCCAGACTCCAGTTGAAGCAGATTGGCTGACTCCACACATCCTGCGGCCTCAGTTGGTTCACGTTGAAGCGCTTGGGGACCACTCCGTCCTGGGAGGTTTTCAGGCTTCTAGGCCCTATTGAAATGAGTACAGGTAAAGTAGAAAACAAATCAATTCCCCGAAATCACCAGATGTTGCTGATCTTTGTTCATAAACCATCCCATGTTATTCCGTGTTGGGGTATGTTGTATGTTTATTCCCTCCGGGGATCTTTCAGCATTCAACATTGCAAACGCGACATCAACATGTTTCGGTGGTTGCGGAGGGCCGATTCCAGGGGAAGTCCCAGTTGTGTCAGGGCTCCTTGTGCATCTCTTCAAACAACATCGCAGGCGTCCCTACCTGCAAGGCATTAGACACTGCTGGCACATCCACAAATGCTCTCAGCGGCTAAGGCCTTCACGAAACGTATCTTCGACTGAAAATCAACGGCAGACTTTCTTCCAAAACCACTCAACAACATCACATTTGAAAACTCAACAACATGTCCTCTTTTGGGTGAGTTGACACTAAGAACTGCGCCCCATGCAACGCAAAGGCACCTGCACCATCACCTCATTGTAGCCCATGGTGTGAATCTTTTCACCGGCCTGGCACATGGCGTTGCTGACACCTTTTGACCACGTGAAATTTGGGGATGCTTCACACAAATCGATTGAGAAAAACTCCGCAAAAATCCCCTTATGTTCCACGTCTTGGGAAGTGAAGAGCAAGTCAACGTGCCACATTTCACTGCGATTCGGAAAAAATAGAAACGTTGTTTTCCATCCTCGCCAATTCCAGATTCTGTCTCAAAATACAGAACCAAAAAAAAGAAACCTTCGTTCTTATCGGTTCTTTCCAATAGACCTTGAAATGCCGGCAGATCTCAAGGCCATCTATAGGTATTTCAGAGAACTACAAAAACATGTATTTCCCCCCATATATTCCGACAATCCATCGACAATTCCCGACCTCCCAGCCGGGTCATCTCCGAATTTTCCCCCAGCCTCGAACTGGTTCCGCGTGGCTTTGGGATTGAACCTCCGCTGTTCTTCGACAAAGCGCCGGGCGCCAGAGGACTCTGGGTCAAAGCGCCCGGTGAAGCGCAGGGAAAAGTGCGACAGGAACTTCCTGATGGCTCAAACGAAATGTGGGGAACCTGGGAATGAATGGTAGCTTTAATGAGAGTCTTTTAATGGTGGTTAACGATCATTAATGGCAACTAATGGCCGTTAATGGCGATTAGTGGTGATTAATTGATGTGGAGCTAATTGCTGAGCAATTGCATCCGTTTTTTGGATTTTTGCTGAGGAATTGATGGCAGTGACTAAGCAATGACTCGGCAAAGCATGGCCTGGATTGGTATTTTTGTGTATCTGATTTCAAAAAACTGTTGTGGATTGGGGAACGTCTCGCAATCACATGCGGGTGGCATAAACCTGAAAAATGTGTTCCGCCTAGAACAAACATCACAGAAATGGTGGTTTCAAAGTGGATTTGTTCATTTTGGAGCCCATGCATTTTCATTGTATAGGGAGGTAAGACTAATCAATGGATGACGTGATGTTTCATGCACAGTGCGTGAAGAAATCCAAGATCCTCCAGGAAGTTCCGGCAAATAGCCCTCAGTTCCCTTTGAAAAAAAAAATGTATATTCTATATCTTGGGGGTGTCCCTCACACATCATCCATTTCTTGCGAGTTCTCTAGGACTCTAGAAATTCTCCAGGAAAACTTCCTGGGAAGTTCCCCATAAGCCAAGCAGCCTATCCACTCGCCACACCCCGCGCGCTTCGTCGCCAAATGCCGCGCCAGCGCGTCGGAAGGTGCAGTCGTCCGGGGAACTCAGACAGCGTGAAACGGTCCCGTCGCGTCTGTCTGGCCGGTTGGGGCACCAGGGTGAGATAGCTGGGATGTATGGATGTTCATCCTCCCAAATGCGGTATGTATCTGTATGTCATAGACTTTCATAGATGTTTGATCCATCCCCATTTTGCAAAATATCAGATTCTTGCGTCATTTCTTCAAAAATATCCCACAAAAATATGTCATGAAAGATTCGGACTACATCCCCTTGTACCGTATAGTAAACTAACATAGCTATGGATAACGGTCCATTTTCTGATGATTTACCTACAAAAAACATGGTGATTTCCATAGCTATCTTCGTCTACCAGAGGGTATTCCCATAAACTACCCTCTGGTAAACAGCCACATAACTATGGAAAATCCCCAAATTTTTTACGGGGAAAATCCACGATTTCAATGGCAATTTTCAATAGTTATGTTATAGTTTACCAGAAAATTGCCATAAACTGAAACACAACTATTCAAAATTGCCATTTAGTTATGGTTATTGCCATTATAAATAAACTGAATGCTATAGTATGTTCAATGGGGATAGTTATTCCCTGATACTTCACCTCCATCCCCTCCCGGTCCTGGCCATTCCTTCACGCAGCCCGTGAACTCTCCGGCCGCATTGGTGCCGGCGTCCGACACGAAGCCGCAGCCCACGATGGGGAAGGGCTGGAAGACCTTGGAATCCCAATAGGCCCAGCTATGAAGGGATGAAAATGAGGGTGAATACCATCAAGAAATCGGAATTTCATGGGATTAAACCATTTCATGCGATTGAATGGGAAATCATCTCTAGGAATCAAACGTGGCAATGGAAAATCCCTTATAAATGGAGGTTTTAATGGGAAAATCATCTACAAACAAAGGGATTTTCCAGCTAGCCATGTTGGATTACGCGAGGAAAAAGAAGCGAAGTTCGCAATTTCCGTCCCCAGAGTTGCAAGCAGCCGGGTCCAATCGACTACCATTCGGGATCCCTGGACAGAGCGCCAACATTCACGACCATTAGGCCCTCATTTCAACACATGGTTGTGGGTCAAAACCCTGTGCCCCTTACCCTCTGGTAAACTAAGATAGCTATGAAAAATCACTAGTTTTAATTAATGTTGATAGATAAATCATCTATAAATGGTCCATTTTCCATAACTATGTTAGTTTAACACAGGGTAACATCCCAAAACATGCCACCGAAAATTGTCACCCACCTAGAGGGGCATCCCATACCCTCCCCCCGCTTCCAAGCTCAGTGGCTGCTAGCACCTTATGGGAATCCATGGACCTCACCGGTCGGCTGTGCAGTTGGTTTGGGTCTTACCTAAAGCCATGAGTCACCTTACTTGATACATCTTGATATTATATCTATATATGTGTATATGAATATGTATATATATATATATGTATGTATATATATATATGTATGTATATATATATATAAATACACTATGTGGGGATGTAACCGGCATAAAAAATCAAGCAATGTGACCAACAATCTTGAAGTGTCATGTTATCTTCATGGCAAGATGAATTTCTGCATACCCTTTCAGGGAACACTCTCTTGAGATTTCCACCCCAAGCAGTTCAGGTCTCTAAAGGATCAATGACCGGCACTCCCACAGCCACTTCACCCACTGGAAACCATTGCACTTCTTCCCCTTCATAAACCACCGACATCAAAGATCATAAAAGTATCTATACATGAACTACATCTTTCCCCAACTGAAGCATTTCATGCTTTTTTACAACCACATCTTCCTTCCCCGCCGTTCCCGTTCCCCCTCCACCCCGGTATCGCCTGCCGCAGGCATAGCGGTTGCAGCCGTACAAGGCCGTGCCCGTCTCACTTCCGCTGCCAGCGGCCGCCAACGGCTGCCCCACCAGCGAAGCTGAGGTGAACCAGTTGCCTGTCGCCGGGTTGACCAGGCAATATCAATGTAACTTCCAGGTTTTGCTATATGGTTAACGGTATCTTTATAAGACATATGCAATCAACTATAAATAAACATATATCATATAATATAGACATAGCATGACACAGCTATATGCTCAATGGAATGTTCATGATATCCTTTGCTAATGCTGATGTCATCGATGCTCAAAAAAAAAGATTGTGCATGGAGGTGACACCCAATTTTTATCCTGCCTTCAAGGACCTTTAGATCAAACTCCATATAGATTAGCAATTGTTAAAGAATGTTGGGTAGGTATCCCTATTTTTGGGGGGATTCGAAACATGCCTCCAAAAAGATGTGGAAACTTACAAATGCTGCAGTAACTTGAGGCTAACAGGAACATCACCAAGAGCGAAAATGACCGACGTCATTGCCATGATGACCAAGAAAAAATTGCATATCAGGGTATTAGCATTGAAAATTATGATGATTAGGGTATTATCATTGAAAATTATGTTACCAATAGGAATGATAATACCCTAAGAGTCTAAGAATGTCGGCCATATTTGCCGAATTCTACCTACGTCAACCCGTTTAGTGTCACCATTTGTTCAGATCTCCCTGGCACCAGAGACCCAAGTGTCACCCAGCCTGCAATACCCTTTCCAGACTCGTGGTCCTTGTCTCTGGGCCATTCCTGGTGGCTCACAAACTCACGAGGTTCCCTACCACTGGATTTACGGATTGCTGGAGTACTCAGTCTTTAGACACAGCTCTGTCGGATTTCAGATCTGATTCCACCATTCGTAGTCCAATTTTGATAGGTTCTGCCCCTGTCATCACTCGTTGTACCTACGTATTTCAATGATATCTACATAATTCCTTCTATGACCATGATGCTTGCTTTAAGTGGCTGCAACTTGAGATCAACGCTCTCGTCTTACTACGTTGGTAGGGCAAATCTGCTCCATGAAGGCGTATGCACGAGTCATGTGAGGCTTACATGTATCATTTAGTTTAATGATTACATGATCACTACCCTCTGGTAAACTAACATAGCTATGGAAAATCACCAGTTTTAATGGGAAAATCCACTATAAATCCCCATTTTCCAGAGCTATGTTAGTTTACCAGAGGGTATCTAAAAACACAAAATACCACCAAAAACGTCATCTCGCTAGTGGTGGACCCATCCATCTCCTGGCCTGCAGGGACCAATCCAGCGGCTGGTAACCCTCATGGTGCGGCTGACGACCGAAGCGCAATCCAAGGAGCTGCGCCATCTTTTTGTCCTTGAGACAAAGACAGCAAAGAAGGATGTCTATAAGGGAAGAGCTGGAACTGGCTATTCTTGGGGATAATAATGTGTATATACACAAGATGTTATAATATATGTATATATCCATCATCAAAGAATCTAGAGACTCATAAACAGTGCAGCAGAGATGGATGGGATTCGTATTTCTTCCCCGCGAAATGACAGTGTACAGGCAACCCCATCATCAACCAAAAATGAGGGCGATGGGGAAAAAATGAGGATTTCTTGGCGAAGATTGGGGATGCTTTCCAGGGAAAAACACATGAATCATACCCATCAATAAATGGCAGTCCGCGTCACTCGTTGGAGATATAGTGATACAAAATAGTCATTAGCTGTGATCTAGTCAATTTCCAGGATATAGTAAATATTACAGTAATCCAAAGTTATATACAGTATAAAGTTTTAACATCACCAGTGGGTTAATGTGGGTATGGCGACCCAAAACTTCAGACTACCCTTCATCCATTCATATTAAACACCCCCTATTCTATGGTCCCAAAAATGTATAAATCCCCTACTAAATCATGGCTTATGGGGGACAAAAAAAATGAACACGGGATTATTTATGTGGGATGTTTTTTCTGAAACTAGGTGGTCGATCGGTGTTGGTTGCTGGCTGATTCTCGTTTTTCATGGACTCGTTTTTCATAATTGTGTTGCCCCTTCAAAATGGAACTCTATTGTCTGCTGTTGGATGGTTCTGGGTAAATTAAAATAATTCACTAACCATTTAGGGATAATATCCCTTACTAACCATATATTCCACCCCCCCAAAATGAGGTCGCAGTGAGGTCGTTATAATTTACCTAGATGGTTGGTTGATTGTTGATGTTCCCTTTGTTTACGTTCACATCTCCCGCAACAACTGGCATATCTACCACTGGTTGAGCCACCCGTCCCAGAAACGGGGAGCCGTACATCCAACCTGCACCGGAAAAAAAAAAAAACTCGAAATATGAGCCAAGTTTGAATCACAGCCGCATACTTCAAGGATCATCCCACTTAGCAACTGGTCCGCAATGGGTGAACCCCCAGTGACATCCTCGGGATGATCCACCACCTATCCCTACAGCAAGTCGAGGCACCAAACCGGAGCCATCGGCGTTGATGGCCAAAAGTTTCACCAACAGACCCCGTTGAAACCTCGCGGGTGTCGATCTGCGAAAACGGCCCCAAGTCCATTGACTTGCATCCCTGAAGTTGTCCAGGTGAACTTTTAAACCCATGAGATGCAAAGCAAAAGGGTGGGAACCAAACCATCTACAAAATGGCCGTCAGGGAACCAAATTGAAATGACTCTGAAATGACTTCTGGATAAATTCCAATGCTTCACCAGCCGGAAATAAGTGAAATAAGTGGCTTTTTTCCATGGTGTAGCCGTGAAGTCTGTATAATTCACCAAGACCTTTGGTCATCCCTGGTGTCCCCATAATATCCAAACAAAGATAGTCAAGTTAAAGATCCCCATTAGATCCGATAAAATTCCAATCAATCCCCAATGAAATCCCAATCAATCCCACATCAAAAAAAATAAAACATGAAATCCCAATAAAGATCTGACATCCCAATAAATCTCAATAAATCCCCGTAAATTCCCAGTAATCCCCATGAATTCCCCACGTTTTGGCCCCAGCAACTCTTCATTCAACTCCTCTGCCACGGCCGCGCTCGCCGGCGTTGCTGAGCTTGTGGAGCTGGCAGCCGGGCGCTGGAAGCTTGGGGTCCACATGGCGCAGGGTCAGGGGCCATGGCATCGGGCCCCATGGCCATGAAAAATTGCTGGAGCCGGAGGAAACAGGGCTGTCAATGGATTGGTTAATGGGAAAATTTTAACCGGAAACCATGGATTTTCCTATGAAATATAGGGGTTTCCGGGTTCAATTTTCCACCAATCCAGTGAGGCTGAGGATACAATCTTCTGCGGTGGAAAGTGGTTGGCAGATAGGAAAGTTTAATGGTTCTATTCTCCTTGATCTATGGGAGATGATCACAATCCCTTGTGGAAATCCCTAATTAACCAACCGATGGGACCCTGGAGCTCGGGTTTCTTGGCTCGGTAGTTTGGAATTCTGGGGATATCCACAGTGACAATCCCCAAACATACCCTCTGGTGAACTAACATAACTATGGAAAATCACCATTTGTAATGGGAAAATCAACTATAAATGGCCATTTTCAATAGCTAGGTTAGTTTACCGGAGGGTAATCAGGGAATTCTGGGATCGCAAATCACCGGGCCCCAAACCACGACTAATCATGGTTATCTCCTGAAAAAAGCTAGGTAGCGCGTTGCCATTCACCATTTAAGGGCGTGTCGGAAAGTAAGGTACAGTATACCGTGGGGAGAAAAACAAAGTATCCCAAAGTCGCAATGCGGAAAAATCAAGTAAAATGAGGGTTTCGCATGCTATTCGCCGGGCAAAGACGTGACCCAAAACATCTCCCAAGTGGCAACCGCTGCCCTTTTTGAAAATGGCCACTCGCCAAAGACACAGAGGTCGGGGGTCGTTAACTGGTGGAATGGTCCAGCAAGCCATGGAGCTGAATGCCGGAGGGTAAGTTGAGGCCGTAGCCATCGCTTGAGAAGTGCAAAACATGTCAATACACAGGTGAACATCGAATGATCTTGAACCAAGTTTTGACTCCAAAGTCACTTGCATTTGGGTTTGCCTTAAAACCTGGTACCCCAATATGCAATTGTTTCTGTTTACCATTTTCTGGCTCTCCCACAACTCATCCCCCCTTTCGCAGCCCCTTCAGGGCAGCTCCCAAAAAGCTGGCTCAAGCGACGGACTTGCGATCTGATGCCTGCGATTCATCAATGGATTGATGTTAGGGAAAATGTTACAGACCATGGTGCATCAAACCCCAAACAAAAGCTGGGGAAACCTAGAGCTTTCCTGCAAATGGAACCCATACTTCAGTGGAAATGCCAACCGCTTTGCAGCGGCACTCAAGAAGGTTGCGATATATGTTGCTTATGTTCCCATTGGTCAAAAAGGCAACCACTGGCGTCATATCTTGAAATGAATATAAATTATAAACAAAATAAACATGATGATTTACAAACTATACATGATGGATCAAAATCAGTATTTTGCGACGGTTTCCATCGATTAAATCTCCTAATTAAATATCGCCATTGGTTTAATCCTCAGATGTTCGAACCTAGACACATCCAAATTCTAATCCCCATCTGGGCCAACTGTATAATATACTACAATTCACAAATCATAAACACAGGGTTGCTCCCAATACCCCAGACACTATGGAGGTAAATAGGCAAAATAAATTAGCACACGTTCTCCCCTGTGGCAGGGGATTCAGCTGTAAGTTGGAGCGACCCTCAGAAAACGAAAAAAGAACGCCTCAATTCTGAGCTCATTTACCTGGCGAGGTTGTCCAGATTGCAAAAATCAACCTGGAAGTTCATGTTAGTTCCTCGTTTTCATCCCATTGTGGTGAAATCAGCATTTAAAAGCATGAATCCCCATCATTCTTCGCGTTTCACCCACATTTTTGTTGCAATTAAAATCATCCATCCACCATTCATCCATCCATCCCCCGCATCTGTTGCCACGCGACCCATGCAGATACGCGCTTCTTCCCCTTGCGCCGCGCGCGTTGTTCCTCGGCGCTTTCAATGTCCAGCAGCCCCACGCGGAAGGCGAAGAAGGCGCTGAAGGACACGAAGGTCATGGCGGAAACGCCGGTGGCAACCAGGAAAGGCGCCACAGGCGACACCTGGCGTATTTCTTGGGGATGGGGAATGGGAGCAATGAGAATGGTAAGAAGAATAGTGAAAATGAGAGAGACACTAGTAGTAGAATGTGTTTTTGTTGGGTGAAGATAATGGAATGATGGAGATATGTAGATAGTTTCCGAACACAACACGATCTGAAAAGTCGAATTGCTGCGCCAAGCTGACTTTTCATGTGTTGCTGTGCGCTCGTGCTATGGCGCTTTGCAATCCTGCGGTTGGTCAGAGTAGTCTAGTTTTGCTGCGTCAAGGTGTTCTCCAAATTTCTCCAATATGTGCAAGAGAAAGAAGATGTCAAGAGAAAGACAAGTCAAGGGCAAAAGATGTCAAGAGATTTTCCTGTCAGCGGAAGGGAGACGTCAAGAGAACGAGGTCAAGGGCAAGAGATCTCCAGAGACTTGGAGACTTGGAGTCTCCAAAGCCCAGCAGCCCCTTGGATCCCTTGGGTCTTCTGCCATGAATGGTTCGGCTTCGGAGTTCCGAGCCTCGGAATAGATCAAAGGGCCCAAAAAGCTGGAGCAACAAGCCCCAATGGCATGGGCCGTCTTACACCAGACCTGCATCGTAAGGAAAACTCCATTGTCGCCCAAGGAGTAGAACAGGTTTAGGTCCGTGGTGAATTTCGCATTGTAAACAAAGAGGGAACCCATCAGCACTTGCGCTGTAACCGCTGCCGCCAGCCAGGGGCTTGCCATCCCCAAATTGCAGAGGACCCTTAGTGGCTGGAGGGTCGGAGCAAGCAAGAGAAAAGGGAGCAAAAGCACTTGACATCGTAGGGATTTGGGATACTTGGAGCAAACCCCGTTGTGCCCTCCCCTCACCGATGATCGCTTCAAAAGGTTTACAAAAGAAGTGCCATCTGTCTCAGCATCCAAAACATCACCAACCAAGAGAGATTGTAGGGCTGCATGAAAATGCGGCGACAGACTCCCCCTGACGTGCCATCGGAACCACTTGGGAGGAGTTTCATCACAAAAGCCGCCGACAAATCTCCCGCCGATTGAGCGAAACCGATACCCATCGCAGAGTTCCATCCGTGGTACTCCTTAAAGAAAAGGACAAATGTCCCAAGCTCAATGATGTAGCAAACCTGGCGATTCAGCCGCTGACATCCACCCCTCCCAAAGATATTGCAGTAGTCAATTCGGTATTAACGTCACAAGTAACGCAAAGTGTGGAAAACGTTTAAGAGACAATAGCCAGAAAACCGTGTTGTTAAAGCAGCAAAGGCTTATCATCAAAGACGGAAGAATGGTATCCTTCGGTATGCTCTTTGCTTCCTCCTCTATGAGAAGACGGCTACCACTTGACAGCCCAGATCTTCGCGCAACTCGAGGTTCCAGTGTAGCCATGGCCCCAGGATGGTATTGAAAGTTGTCGGAATCCTTCAAATTCGCGATGCGACTGAGGAGCGTTTTGCCGCTCTGCGCTGTGCGGGTTGTTCGCGCTGTGTTCCCTGTTCTCATTGTCAGACCTGGTCAATCTCAGATGCCCCAAAAACAGTAGCTGGTTGACTGTTACTGTAAGTCCCATGAACATTGCCACGATGTTCGTCAATGAAACGAAACTAAGATGGAACTCACCTAGTGAACCAAGGTCTAGCCTCCAGTGAACAGACAACAGCTCGGGAAAACCATGGCTTTCCCTAGAAGATGATCTACATTCATGGCGGATTTTCCATGGCTATTTTTCCTACCCACAATGGGTCGGCAAACTTCCTCTTTTCATCGTGAAATCCCCATGAACAGCCAGCAACCTGGCCTGTCATGTTGGTGCCGCCGCTCCCGAAGCTATTTCGGCCCCTGCGCCGTGCACCTTTGAACAGATCATGGGATATGGAATTCTTGAGAAAAATATGACCCTGCCAGATTCTCTAAAAATCATCTCTGACCAAAAAAAAACAACAAACTCAAAGACCTCGATATTACTTGGGTCTTTTCTCCTGCCTTTGGACATCGGAGTTTGATCGGTCTTGTCACTGTTCACCGAGGAGTCGTCGGACAAAATGCGTTCTCGTCCCTCGTGTGGCGCAGTCGGAAGATTGCTATGTGAAGCTGTCCTTGGACGTTGCGCGTGGGCTGGGGGCCTTGCTCAAATTGAAAGCATCCCATCCCCAAAAAAAATGGGTCTCCAAAATAAATATAGATCCAGTCATCCAGTTCCTAAACTGAGTTTCATTTTGGATGTATCTAGTAGTTAAGGGGATGGAATTCTTTGCCAAATCCGCAGGTGGATTATATGACCAGCTTCTCAGGCTCCACGAGGGAGAATCTCACGGATGAGCGAGTGGGACTCTGCCCAGTCAGATTGCTATGTGAAGCTGTCCTTGGACGTTGCGCGTGTTGGGCTGGGGGCCTTACTCAAATTGAAAGCATCACCCCATCCCCAAGAAAATGGGTCTCCAAAATAAATATAGATCCAGTCCTCCAGTTACTAAACTGGAGTTTCATTTGGGATGTATCTAGTAGTTAAGGGGATGGAATTCTTTGCCAAATCCCCAGGTGGATTATATGACCAGCTTCTCAGGCTCCACGAGGGAGAATCTCACGGATGAGCGAGTGGGACTCTGCTTCGCAGGAGTCAACCTGGGGAAAGGAGGCGGTTGCGACTGGACAAAAAGACGGCGCGTTGAGTGATCAATCCATTCCCCAAAAATTCACTGCCGGGTAAAATCAGCTGGTTGGACTGGTCCCAACAGGTCCCAGCCACTTCTGCTCATGGGAAGTGAGCACTTGCCCTGGCAGATTCTCCACATCTTCCAATTGCATGTCCTCCTCTGTCCCCTTTCGCTTGGCAGGAGATGCGCCGGTGCCACCGGGCACCACGTTGATCAGAACCGGACTTGAGGCCTTGTCGTCCGGGGACGCTGACGTGGATTTCTCCTGGCCAATGGAGCCATAGTTTGAGGGTAAATTCCCAGGGGGTTGAACCAGTTGAACCTTCCGATGTTTGATGGCTTAAACCTGTTCCAACCTCAGTGAAAACCAAACAGCTCCTTGAAGAAGAAGTCTCGCAAGGACTGTCTTAGGCCAGGCTCACTGGTGAACAGGATGAACAAGAGCCTGATATCAGTGCTGTAGAAATAAAGCAAGAACAAGCCATCATCCACATCAACCTTTCCTGCATTTTTGTTGGATGAGGGCCTCTTTAGAACCGTGTCTCCCCTCTTCTCCCTCCCCGTCGTTTTTGTTTGCCAGCACGCATTTCAACGCATATGTCCATCAATAAGTCAGAGAAATGTCTGAGTAGAAGTCATTCCCATGGCACTAAGTACATTGTATAATTATATATACATGTGTACATACATACGTAGATACGTGAGTGTATGTGCTAATCAAATGTCTGTCTACTTGCAAATCCTATGTCTGGCAGACTATGTTCAATTCACGTGCCACTACATGTGCTAATTATGCTTCTATAAATGTTGGTACACATGTCAGTAAACATGTTGTACAGGTTTCCGTACTTTTGGTTACGCATATTGCAGAAATCCATCAATAAATGCATCCATACGTTTGTGAGAAACTTGTCCACATATATGCAAGTACATATCTCAGTACATTAGTCGTGTACCTGCCAAATAATTTGTCATTATATGCTTCAGTACATATCGTGGTACATCTTGTCGGCAAGTAACCATGTCAGTATATATGTCAACCAACACGGCAGTAGGTAAACATGTTGATACATCAGCCAGCATACTTGTCAATGAATGATACGTCAAACAATGCCCGATACCTACCTCTATATATTTGCTTGTCTGCAGCACATGTCAGTACACGTCATTTTTTGCTGGGGACGGGGATCACGTGAAATGGAATTACGTTTTTGGTTCACAGTCTAACATCAAGCAAAAGAAACCCTCTGGTAATCAAACATGGCAATGGAAAATCGACGATAAATAGAGGTTGTAATGGGAGTGTGGATTTTCCAGCTTGCCACGCTTGATGACACCGGTACATCAGAAAACCAAGGGGCCCCTGACACCCCAAATGAGCAATCGACATGCTTTGCCAGCCACCCACATTGTCATACAGCGCACCAGCGATTGGAACCTCGGTTCGCCGCAGTTAGCCTCTGGCCATCTAACACAGCTACGGAAGCCATGGTCCATTAAGTTCGATGATTTACCCATGAACAATGGTGATTTTCCATAGCTGTAGTACACTACCAGAGGCTACAATATATGATTTATCGTGGTCTTCACAGGACAAAAACAACACCATCTGCATGGAAACACGGGCCCCACCATCTTGGCTTGATGTGGCTCTGGGGGTCTTCAACTTTGACCCCCAGATCCACTCCATCGATGTCGTTTCATCCCTGTTGGTTGGTTAAATCCACATCTATTGATCTTTAAAATCCACATCTTCAACGTGCGAAACGGCCCATGGTTGAGGGTTCCATCCTCAGTTGTACCACTTTGGGCCTGGCTTGGGAATCATTCCCATTCAGAAAATGTCAACCACCATAAATGAAAGGTCCATTACAGAAAAGTATATACCTTATATTACCATCGCGGTTGAAAAGATATACTCAATAAATATCAATCATTCTGGCGCTTATTTCATGGATATGTTATGGCCATGTTGTCAAATGCATTTCCCGAAAAAATAGTCCCAGGGAACGCCTTAATAAGCATTTGTTGTTAGCTATTCAGCGAAAAAAACTTCGAACTCTCCCTGCTCCCTATGATTGTTTCCATTGCAAGGGTTCATTGAGGGGTACCATCGAGTATCCCTGATAATCCCCAGATACTGACGCAAATGCGTTGTTGAGTCACAAAAGAAAAAGGAGATTTTCCCAGTGCCAAATGGATCAGATTGGATCACAACACGAGCAGTGTTCAAAGCTATTGTTGATTGATAATTACATGCCCAAAATTACCCATAGGAGTAATTTCAAGGACGATATGGACCGTCAACCGGAAATTCCACTTCAACAAATCCATTGATTCCCTCGTTTCACATGGGAGTTTCTTCCATATGTTTCCATAGTTTGCCTTTTTTTTTGCCGTTTTCCCACATGTTCCCCACCTTTTCCAATCTGTTCCCACATGATTCCCACCCTGTTCCCACATGTTCCATATATTTCCCCACTATTTTCGCACGCATTTCCCCATCTTTTCCCAAATATGGTCCATGTTTTTCCTTGATTTCCCCCATCTTTTCCCACATGTTCATACATTTTCCCCATGTTTTCCCGCATGTTCATACATTTTCCCCATCTTTTCCCGCATGTTCATACATTTTCCCCATGTTTTCCCACATGTTCATACATTTTCCCCATGTTTTCCGGCATGTTCATACATTTTCCCCATGTTTTCCGGCATGTTCATACATTTTCCCCATGTTTTCCCACATGTTCATACATTTTCCCCATGTTTTCCCATGTTTCCCCAGTGTCATGGCCATTTTTCCCACGGTTTTCCCAGCCACCGACAGGGCCCCGCTGATGGTGAACATCGCCAGAACCGTGGCGGCGGCCTGCCGCGCCAGGTCCTCGGTTCGGCCGAAGGCGTCGAAGGCCAGGCCTCCCAAACGCGCGAGGGACGTGGGATGTGGAAAAGGAAGAAGTCTAGATATAGATGGATGGATAGATAGGTAGATATAGATATAGATATAGATGTAGATTTGGATATAGATATAGATATAGATATAGACATAGATATAGATATATAGGTACAGTATATATAGATATAGATATATAAATCCATCCCAACAGTGCCAAAATGTGCCCCAATATGGCGGGGTTCCAGAGTCATGGGGGCACACAAATAGCTGGATGGTGTATGATGGAATATCCAAAAAAAATGGATGAGCAGTGGGGTACCCCTATTTCAGGAAACTCCGTATGGATATGTAGATATGACATAGATATCTTGGGATAATCTTGGGTGGTTTAATGGTGATTGAATGGGATATAATCAACCATGAATTTAGTGATTAATTGGGATAGAACTTGATGTAACCAAAAAATTGGAATCATTTGGATTATTACTGGAGTCAAATTGAATCATGGTGATTCAATGGTGATTTGAAATGGTGATATAATGGGATATAATTTAGATCATGAATTACCAATTGGGATACAGTACAATACAGCAAATCACCATTTTCCAGCATCATGTGACATGGGAATTCCCAAGAATTGGGATCATGGTACCTTCTTTTTATGGTGATTCAATGAAAATACCAACACTAAATGGGGTAATTGGGTGATGTGCAAATGTACTGCGCATTTATAATCATCAGCAAGTAGAATCCAGTTTCGTAGGGTCTTTTTTGGAAAAGTAAGAGATTTTTATCTACTTCGGGATGATTTGTTTTTCGAAAGCGATATGCGGCACACATTGTGGCACACATCTGCAGCAGCAATCGTTGGCTATTTCAATTTGGGGGTAATCAACTTCATTGACTTCGGGATGATTATACGGAAATAATTCTGGAGATACAGACATATGATGATATATCAAACCTATTTATTTTCTCGCAAAGATATGAACTCTCTGGGAAATTAATCTGGCTGCTAATTTATTTGCGACTCATTCACTCTGTTCGCAGGGAAGAACACTGCAAGACCAGAGTTCTGTGGCCACAGGTCAATTCACACTGGCACTTTCTTGTTCCAAAATTGCTTGGGCCTGCAATTCATGGATGTTTCTCTAAAGAATGGTAATCTCTTCCCCTGATATAGAATGCTGTTAGGTATGGTTTAAGCTGCTATTGGATGTACTGCATGGTATTGTTGGAAGTACTTAATAATTGGGGATGGTAGTAAAAATTGTTTTGGAATGGGATTCATATTTATATTTACCTATCCTCATATGGTCCACAAGAATATGGGTGAGATATACCATCCCAAGGATACAATTTTTCACTCGTTAGATATACTAATTTCGAAATACATTAGAAGGATTCTAACCAGCATTGTTTAATATAATCTTCGCTAGGTATATCATCTTTATAAGGATTATAACCAGTACTTATTACATCACCATTTTCGAAATCGCACCCACATGAATATCTCACAGATCTCAACAGCACGACGAAAAAACTGTCTCCTTCATTGGTGATGGCGCCGTCCAAACTCTGCAGTGCTGCAACCTCCAAGATCACGGCCCATTCCTCTCGAAAATTGTTGATTCAACAGGAGAAGGGAAACTCGTATGTATAACCAAATACACACATTGTTATGTATATACAACCATCTATATCTATCTGTATATATCGGTGGGTAGATATATCACCCTATATGTATACATGCACCCATATATATATATAACCAATGTCCATATGTATATATATATACATGTACAAATGTGTATATGTGTATGTATATATATAACCATGTGTAATACTTATATATATATATACGTATATATATATATACACACATAACCGTGTATGTATATATATATATACATATACATACATATACATATATATATATATATACATGTATACATATATATATATACATATATATATATACATATACATATATAACCGCATGTATATGTATATATGTATGTGGTTAAAGTCTTTAAAAAAAAAAAAAACGAGCTGAATCAAAGACATTCTGGGATAGATACTCCTACTAACCATGATTCCAGTGGCAGAAACCACATGGGTTTCGGTCTGAGAATGCAATGATAAACTGAAACCCAGACTATCCCATATCATCCGAAAGCCATATCAGATTCCCAGAGAAATGAAACAAAAAAAACTCCAGCGAAGCCAAGATTCCTGGTCAAAGAAGATGACTCCAGTTATTGTGAGGATCAGGTGGATTAGGCCAAGTGGGATCATGACCCAAAATCCTCAAGACGCCGCATCAACCCGCTATTAAAAAATCAGTGCAGTGCTCACCACAAAATCAACATCCCTGCATTAGTAGAACATGTTGTGAATTTTTTTGTGTTCTAGTGGTGATTGTTTCCCGTTTATCGGGAGCTGTTTTTCTCCCTCGAAAAGGCGATTTGATCAAATCCGCGGAGCATGTTTGGACAAGCCTTCCCCGACAAGCTGAACCATGGACTGATATCAAGGCAAGAAACCATATCGCACTTGAATCTTCTGACAAACAATCCTTCCGATAAAGCCAAAAGTAGATGCTGTCCCCACCCTTGCAATGGACCAGCCCATCTCCCGATAATGCAGCGACAATCCAGCCCAGCAGTAGCCATTGATGAAGCCATTCAAGGTTGGAATCAACAAACACAGGGAGACATAGCGCCACGACCACGAGAGCTCTTCCAGTTCATCATCGAAGTCATCCAAGTCATCTAAGTCATCCATAAGTGCTCTACCCACGATAGCAGGACGAGGCCATGCGTTGCTTGAGCACAAAAATGGCCCAACGATCGAAGGCTACAACGAGTCAAATTCTGGTTTGCGGAAAAGGAAAAGGAAGGATGGTATCGTTTGAATGAAGTAAATCTAGATGACGCTCATGATTTCAAGCCACGTTTCTAGCTAGCAGCTCAATACTGTCGCTCAGCATACACACACATATATAATATAACTGTGGCCCACTTACAGTTCCAGATTGACTTTCGATCATTTTGTGGATGTGTTTTTAAATTACGATTCAAAGTTTTTTGGTCTGTTGCGGATCATTGATGCCATTTATTACACGCGACGTAGTGTGGCATTGCAGCTGTGGACCAGGATGACGATCGAAAAATCTGGTTGTTTCGTTTCAATCATCGTCCAAAAAACAATGAAGTAAAAAATATCAGGAACCCGCAAGCATATTTGAAGCGTGAGTATTTAAATTTCCCTTGCTTGAAGCTCGCATTTGGATGCTGGGGCTTTGAATTTTTGCACATGATCTCGATGGTTTCTTGGGTCCAAACTGGGAGTCTTGGGCTGTTCCCAAAATAGGACCATAAGCTGGACGCTAATATTGATCCCAATGTGGAAAGGCTCAGGAACGTCAAGGAGTATCTGGTTGATCCCTTTCAGCTAGATTCATCGCAACCCCTAAAAAAAGACAGAGGAAAGTCAAAACTTACAATCATATATTTACATATATATATATAGAGGTGTTATTTCAAATTATATATTATATATTATATAAAAAAATAAAGATTATATGCTATATGTTACAAATTAAATGTTATATATTGTATATTATCTATGATATATTATACAGTATATATTTAAAAAAATATATACTAAAAATTATATATTGTACAATAGGCATCTGGTACCGCTTCTTGCGATATGGCCATGTGAAGCGATCCAACTGTTCTGCATGGCAGGAAGCTCCACACTTGCCGGACTGCCACTCGAGGCAGCCGCAGGCGCTTCAAAATGATCTGCCGCTCTGTCTCTTGCTTCCGGATTCGAGCACCCACGTCTCGCAGGATGGCAAGGACATGGACATTCTTCATGATGACCGCAGGGGGCGCGGCTGCTGCCACCACACTGCTCCCTGCCCAAAACCAACCCATGGGGAGATGCATGCAAGCATAGATCCCGCCGAAGAGGATGAAACAGCCACAAGGTCACAGCTCCGAGCTTCTCGCCCTGCCGTCACAATTGCACTCTGAGACAAGTGGGTCCAACCATTGTTGCGCAGAGGCGGGGGTGACTGCTGGTTTATTGCTGCTTGCCATGTCAAAGAAGGACAGAAGAAGCCCACGTTGTTCAGGTCTGCCATGCTGCAGTACAGCAGCTCGCTGCCTTGTGTCTAGACCAGAGGGCAGAAGCGCATCCAAGAAATGCAACGCTGGATGCCAATTGTGATACAGCAGGAATGCCGGGTGTCCGCAACGAGTCAGCATATTGATGGACTGCACGACCTAGCTGTCTTCGCCACTCATCTGCACCACCTTGTGGATGGCCCGTGGCATCATGGGTGCTGACAGGCACTTCCAGTACATATGCGTCAGCACAAATTTTGTATGCCAAACCTAGAAAGCGAGGTTCGAGGACAAGCATCTGCGTAGGCATAGAAGACCACATTTGATCTGGTACCAGACCTGGCAAGTCAGAGTGCACAGGTTCGACCGCTCTGGCAAGTACAAAGGCATGACCGGTGGCAGGTTGCAAGGACATGGCTAGCTAGTTCTACTCCAAGTTTGGTAGGGCCGATTAGCTACGAGATCCAGCAACATCTAACAGCATGGCTCGCGAGCATTGCTGGCCAGAGATTTTACACCCTTTGCTAACAGTTTAGCTGCATAGGCATCATCGCTGGCATGAAAGGACCCTCAAAAATAATAAGCTGGTCCGGAAGTCATTTGAATATATGTATGGGTTGGGGTAACTCGGATGTTCAAGCAGTGGAGAAACGGCATCGGGTAAAAAAAAAATCCTGCCACGCAACAGAACGACAATAGCTTGCCGCAAGAGGTTTACAAACCTTTGAAGTTGCTGTCTCAGGCTCTAACATTGCCAATTGCGGTGGCCCGTCAGCACGGTGATCATTGCTGTCCTGGTCCCGGGGCCGGCAGCTGCGACTAGCCACTTGCTTGTTGGGCACGGATTCAAAAAATTACTTCCGGCCTTCTAAGTTTGCTATAAATCTTGGGTCCTGAGTGTTGCAACAAAGTGGACGAAGAGCGCCTGGCCGGAGATGTTCAGCAGCAGAAACTGCCAAGCAAGTACAATTACAGAGGGCTAAGCTTCCCGAAGGCTCTATTTTTCCCGAATGCGTAGCAAGGGTTCCCGTTTCACTCTGGGGGTCTGGGGGTTGAGGGTGTGTTCGCCAGACGTTGCGCAACCGTTCGCAACCGTCCGNCGAATGCGTAGCAAGGGTTCCCGTTTCACTCTGGGGGTCTGGGGGTTGAGGGTGTGTTCGCCAGACGTTGCGCAACCGTTCGCAACCGTCCGCAACCGTCCGCAACCGTTCGCGTGAGGGCCCTATGGCCGCTGTCTATAGGGGAAGCTGCAAAAGTGATGATGTTTTGGCGTGTCGAAACGCCGCTGTCTATGGGGGAAGCTGCAAAAGTGATGATGTTTTGGCGTGTTGAAACGCCGCTGTCTATGGGGGAAGCTGCAAAAGTGATGATGTTTTGGACTGTCGAAACGTCGTTGTCTATGCGGGAAGCTGCAAAAGTGATAATAATGTTTTGGACTGTCGAAACGTCGTTGTCTATGGGGGAAGCCGCAAAAGTGATGATGTTTTGGACAAATGTGTCGAAACGTCGCTGTCTATGGGGGGAAGCTGCAAAAGCGATGATGTTTTGGACGTTTCAAATGTGTCGAAACGTCGCTGTCTATGGAGGAAGCTGCAAAAGTGAAGCTGTTTTGGACGTTTCAAACGTGTCTGGCAGGTGTGGCATTTTGTGACATTTCAAGTCATGAGTGTCTCCCATGGGTGTCTCCCAAGAGTGTCTTTCTAGGGGTGTCTCCCAAGAGTGTCTTCTCAAGAATGCCTCCACGGAGTGTCTTCCCAAGAGTGTCATGCCAAGAGTGTCTCCCAAGAGTGTCTCCTAAGAGTGTCTCCCAAGCGTGTCATTCCAAGGCTGTCTTCCAAGAGTGTCATGCCAAGCGTGTCTCCCAAGACTGTCTCCTAGGAGTGTCTTCCCAAGAGTGTCATGCCAAGAGTGTCTCCCAGGAGTGTCTCCGCAAGAGTGTCATGTCAAGAGTGTCTCCCAAGAGTGTCTCCCAAGANGTCTCCGCAAGAGTGTCATGTCAAGAGTGTCTCCCAAGAGTGTCTCCCAAGAGTGTCTTCCCAAGAGTGTCATGCCAAGAGTGTCTTCCCAAGAGTGTCATGCCAAGAAGGTCTCCCAAGAGTGTCTCCCAAGAGTGTCTTCGCAAGAGTGTCATGTCAAGAGTGTCTCCCAANGTCTTCCCAAGAGTGTCATGCCAAGAAGGTCTCCCAAGAGTGTCTCCCAAGAGTGTCTTCGCAAGAGTGTCATGTCAAGAGTGTCTCCCAAGAGTGTCTTCCCAAGAGTGTCATGCCAAGAGTGTCTCCCAAGAGTGTGTTCTCAAGAGTATCTCCCAAGAGTGTCTCCCAAGAGTGTCATGCCAAGAAGGTCTCCCAAGAGTGTCTCCCAAGTGTGTCTCCCAGGAGCGTCTTCCAAGAGTTTCATGCCAGGAGTATTTCCCAAGAGTGTCATGCCAAGAGTGTCATGCCAAGAGTGTCTCCCAAGGTTGTCTCCTAGGAGTGTTTTCCCAAGAGTGTCATGCCAAGAGTGTCTTGTCAAGAGTGTTTTCCCAAGAATGTCATGCCAAGAGTGTCATGCCAAGAGTNAGAGTGTCTCCTAAGAGTGTCTCCCAAGCGTGTCATGCCAAGGGTGTCTTCCAAGAGTGTCATGCCAAGAGTGTCTCCCAAGAGTGTCTCCCAGGAGTGCCTTCCCAAGAGTGTCATGTCAGGAGTGTCAAGAAGGTTCGTGTGAGCATTCGGGTTCGTGGGCTGCATCTTGTTTTCGTCTTCGTCTAAGGCCGGCGCGGTGTCACTGTTGCTGCTCCTCTTGGCAACTTCTTTTCCTGGCGGAAGGTTTAGGCAATAAATTGCGCAGGCGTTCTTTTTTGGCGCAGAAGCTTCAAAACATATTCCCACAGCCCGCGCCTTCTTCTGCACAATGTGAAAGCCATTGCATGCCGGGAAAGATCCGACAATTTCCTGCGCTAGGTGAAAGCTGGAGTCCAAAAGTATGACGGGGCACTGTCGGTAGAAAGCCTGCGCAACCGCTCCACAGCATGGGCAGTATAGGCATGGAAGTGAAGGCATCGAAGACACATGCATCCTGAGGCGAGTCAAAGATAAACCAGAGAGCGGCTTGATATAGAAACACACTTGATCAGAACGGTCATTTCGAATTGGGTAGCTAGCATGCATCTGACGTGCAAAAACACTAACCGTAAAACTGACATGATGAATATATATATATATATATGTCAGATCGCAGGAGACAATGACAATATAAACCAACAGCGATAAAATATATGTCCCACCCCAGCTGCGACTTAAATGCGCCCAGGGGCGGGACTATATGTATATATAAGCAGGTACGTTTACAAGGGACCCAGGGGGCGTCTTCGTTGGCCATCGACCCCCCCGGTCCCCGATGGCCCCCTGCAGCAAGATAAAGTAGAAGTTTTACATCTCTTCAGATGTTACACACACACGCCCCGCCGCAGCGGGGCAGCAATGAGATGACAATGACAATGAAGTGAAAATTAAAATGAAATGAACAGTTACTCAACCGGGACCCAAGGCGGGGAACGCAAAAGAAGAGAGGAAAGGAGAAAACACACACCAACACACCTAGCCCAGAACGGGCGAACCCTGAAAAGGCAAGGNAAGAAGAGAGGAAAGGAGAAAACACACACCAACACACCTAGCCCAGAACGGGCGAACCCTGAAAAGGCAAGGGCAAAGAAAAAAGGCGGACGGACAACGGGCCAAAAACCAAACCAGAGGAGGGGGCGGAAGGAAGCGCCTGACACAACCTACAATGCGAGAGCCAACACCTACCTAAGCACGCAAAAGACCCAGACCTGACCTGGCACGCAAGGGAAACACATGAAATAGGGGACCAATGGGGGACTTGTGGCTCCGGAGGATCGAAAAGTAGGCTCGCTAAAGCGGCGGGTGCGGAGACATCTCGGCAGATGAGAGATGAAAAATTGCACGCCGTTGTGGCGCGAAGCAAATTTTGAAGTAAAAAGTCTCAAAACACCTCAGCGTCGGACCACTTTTGGAAGTTGAGATGTGGCAAAAGTGCACAGCGTTGTGGCGCGAAGCACATGTGGAAGTGAAAAGTGGCAAAGCACACCATTCTCGGAGCACTTTTGGAAGTTGAGATGTGGAAAAAGTGCACGCCGTTGTGGCGCGAAGCACATTTGGAAGTAGAAAGTGTTAAAAGCTGTCACTTTCGGAGCACTTGTGGACGTCCAGATGTCGTTTTGTGTGGCAGGCGCAAGGGATTGTGCACCTTGTCAAAAGTGAGCTAAACGTGTGGGTTTTGTGGCATTTTCAAAAACGATGGCAGGCCTGGGCCATTTGAAGAGGATCAGCACAGATGTGTTTTTCGTGGCAGGCGCAGTACAAGACACACTTCAAGTAGAAATGTTAAGACG
Source organism: Symbiodinium sp. clade C Y103 (assembly GCA_003297045.1). NCBI lineage: Eukaryota > Dinophyceae > Suessiales > Symbiodiniaceae > Cladocopium > Cladocopium sp. clade C. Next base: position 560,822 of record BGPT01000045.1, read on the forward strand.
TCAGGGCGTTGATTTCCTGAGAGAGGTTGCATTTCGGAACATTAGATCTTCAGGTTTGTTAAAGTCATTTTGTGTGACAGGTGCAACACTTTCTACGACGTGGCTTTACTTTTTCGTGGCAGGCGCAGTACTTTAGAGACATGGCATGGAAAAATCGCAAAACGCATTTGTACGAGGCCGTCAGCTGCAGACTCAACTTGTCATTTTTGAAGGAAGCCTCGCAGAATTGCTTCGTTTTTGATGTTGTCAATTTCACAAAAAGTGAGGAAGTGTCGCCATTTTTGCAGTTGCAGGCGTCGGTCGTCCTGGTTGAACAGCTTGCCGCTGTGGTTGGCTTCACCATTTTTGATGGAACTTCACCTAGCTGCCACATTGGTTGAACAACTTGCCGCTGTGCCTGGCAATCACCACTTTACTGAGAGAGAACAGTGAAACAACCTCCTTTTCCAGCTTTGCTTGAGCAACTACTGAGTCAACAGCACATGCAACATGATGGTACAGGCATCAGGCCATGCTTGCAGGTATGGTGAATTCTTGCTCTTTATGGTTGTCNTGAGTCAACAGCACATGCAACATGATGGTACAGGCATCAGGCCATGCTTGCAGGTATGGTGAATTCTTGCTCTTTATGGTTGTCTGGTGAGGTCAAGTTGTGCACGTAATTCATTTGACACTGTAAGCCGTTTATGGAACGTTAGTCCAACTACTAATCGACAGCCGAGGGCCTTTGATACTTACGGTGGTTGTGACCGCAAGTAGTGCAAAACAACCACCTGTCCGGTAGTGATTGTTGTCCGGGCTTGTGTGTGTCCGAGTCCGTCGCAGGGACTCATGGCGTCGGATCCGAACAGATGGTTCGAGTTGTGGGACACCTTCGGAAGCCTTTTCCGGAGCGATGGTGCCGCGGCTGCGAAGTTGCAGTTGTCCAACTTGGAAAAGGGCGATCTTCAAAGTTTATGTGGCGCTGCTGGTATACCCGTCGAGCAGCTTGGTGGCAAGTCGAAAACCGAGCAGGATATGGTGGAAGAGCTCCTGCGAAACTTGAGCTGTTACCGCGACACCGGAAGTGGTTGTTTAGCCGTTGGTTGACAAACAGAATGTGTTTGTGTTGGTTCGGCTGGGTGTGCGACTTGGGAGGCTGGGTCTTCTATAGCTCTTCCGGGCCGCAAAGGTCGACGCAGCAGAGTTCGCAGCAGCTCCGGGAAGATGAGATTTTTGAGAACGAAGATCGGTTGAATGAAAAGGTTGTGACACAGAAAGAGCTACGGGCTCTTGCGTACCCGTGGTGACGATTGGATGCGACAGTTGTTGAGTCGCAAGAACGCAGAACCGGCGAGGAATTTGGCTCGGAATCTTGGGATTCGTGTACAACCGTCAAACAAGCCCAAGTCCAAGGAGACGTTGATCGAGGAATTCATGCAGCTGTTTGCATCAGCCACTGACGCGTGGCTTTGCATGACGTGTTGTGGACGTTGCAAGCATTCACTGGGCATGGAATGTTTTTGAAATGTTTAGTTGAATTCGGGTCACCTGTGCGTTTTGATATCTTTGCATGTTAAGGACACGCCGCCAGAAATGCGATTTCTGCAGCAACTTCGGGGAGATGATCACGTGCTCGATGCGGATTGGGTCCGGAAACAGTTACACAAGAAGGAGGTCAAGGAACTGAAGTTGATGCTCGGCCCTGCGGGCGTCGACCCAGCAGTGGTCGATCCGAATCGTGGCTGGCAGAAGGAGGTACTGATTGAGCATCTGGTTGCATCTTTGGTTTCCGAGGCAAACGCCTGGCTGTTTCATGTGATAAGATTTTGTTTGGTATGTGTGGGGATGTTTTGCTTGTCGGCGGTGGCCACGTTTTTTTATTTTTATTTTTCGTTCCTTTTTCGCGGGGCCGGTTGCGATCACTGCGAGGCAACGCAGTTCCAAGCAGATGCGCGCGTGAAGGATGAGACCTGACTGCGCAGCAGACTGCAGGGTCTTGGTCGCGATCCTATATGCGAGCTTTGTCTACAATTGGCGGTTACAAGCCGGGATGCAAGTGGAAAAACTCGGCTGCTTGGGAAAGTGTTGATCGACAATCTGGTGGCCCATTCCGTTCCCCTGATGTTTCTTGTCTGCAAAGGTCATGTTTTTGTTTTTTTCGCGATGCATTTGTTGTGGTTTTTCATAACGTGGAAGACGAGTGGGCGGTTCGGCATGGTTGCCATTGGATTTCAAATAAATCAGCCCTTGTCTGAAAAACAGAATGTGTTTGTGTTGGGTCGGCTGTGTGTTCGAGTTGCGAGGCTAGGTCTTCTAGCTCTTCCTGGCCGCAGAGGTCGACGCAGCAGATTCCGCAGCAGCTCCGGGAAGATGTGATTTTTGAGGACGAAGACCGGCTGAGTGAAGAGCTTGAGATCAAGACACAGGAAGAGCTACGGGCACTTTGTGCGGGCGTTCCGCGTGCTCGCGGTGAAGATTGGATGCGACAGCGGTGGCGTGTCATGAACAAAGAGCTGATGAGGAAGTTGGCTCGGAATCTTGGGCTTCGTGCACAACCGTCATACAAGCCCAAGGTCAAGAAAAAGTTGATCGAGGAAATGATGCAGCTGCTTGCACCCCCCACTGCCGCATGGCTTTGCATGGATGTCTTTTTTGGTCGCAAACGTGGTGTCGACGGTGCTCACATCGCAATTGGGTTTTTGTCTTCTTTTTCTCTTTATTTTTGCGATGTGTCTGTTTTGTTGCTGGAATTCAAATATATATATATATATATATATGAGTGGCGGACGAAATTACTTACTACCCGCAATGGTCCCCTATCGGTTATGAAGGTTTGTACTTCCATGCTATGTGTGAAAATGTGGTATCGGTAAGTAGGTGGTCCCCTATCGGTTGCGAAGGTTTTCGCACCAATTTGAACATCCCAAGTCCACTCCCTACTACTTTAGTCTTCCGCTAATTTTGCCGGTTACTCATATATATATATATATATGCAATTAGTGTGCACGGCGACAGCCAGGAAACGAAGGTGCAGCAGCTGAAGGAGCAAGCCTTGCGGCAAGGCAACGGTGCTCGGTCGTGGTGGTCCGACCAGCTACGCGGCATGTCTGCCAGGGCTCGAAAAGGTGCCAAAGAAAGTGATTTGGCGGCAGTAGCGAGAGAAGCTGGCCTGGAAGAGATAGTCGGCTTGAAGAAGGAGGACTTGGTGCGCATCATCGTGGACAAGCTTGCGCCGCGAGAGTTGGATGCGGACGCCGCAGTGGAGCAACGTGCCTGTCTACTTTCTGCATGCATCAAGATGAAGGAAAAGGGCGAGGAGGTGGATGCAGCTGCCATGGAAAAGCACTTGGAGTCTCGGGAGCTGTTGGTGAAGCTGGCCGCGTGGCTGCGAAGGGAGAGGTTGGAGGTGATTGAGAGTCAACACCGCAGCAGCAGCGAGATGCTTGCGCAGCTGGTCGTGAAAGTGCGGGACCTTCTTCAGGGATGTGATCTGCGTGTCAGCAGACAGAGATATCGACCAGCTTGTGCGCGGGAATTGCCTTCAGTTTCCTGCTGGCATGCGTCGCTGTCACGCGATTATGCTTTTGGCTTGCGCAGTGTCTTTGCACGACCAGAACACTGCACGACGGTGAGGTTTCTTTGCATGGTGGAGAAAAAAACGGGGCTCCTGTGTTACGGTTCGTGTCTAAGGGGTTTCCGCGTTCAAGAGTTATGCTGTTTTTGTTGGTGTCAGGATGGCGGAAGCTTCTGGATCTGACGGCCGCGTCCGATGAGCTCGCTAAATGGCCATCTTCTCCGAAGCTTGTTTGCAAGGCAACTGCTCTGTACAACCAATTGCCGTCGCCAGCGATCCACTGAGGCCATAGGTATGGTGCCATGGTAATTGCATGGGCAACAAGGATTGCTTCGGCTTCGTTCAGGTCGCTGGCTCTTGCAAGGTTGATGCGCAAGCTGCGCAGTGCCGGCGGAGCAGCCGCCCGTGCCGGGGCTGGAGCAGCTCTTCTGGTAGTTCTTCTGCAGATGCATGGGGTTCAGGCCAATCTTCAGGGTCATTTGCAACGTTTTGCTGCGATGCAGCGATGCATCTGAGGCTGGTGCTTCTGGCGGATCTCGGCTTGCAGGAGGGTTGTCAGCTATATTATATACATTATATACTACATATTATATCATATTATATATTAAATTATATCATATCATATTATACTAAACTATATTTTTTTTATTCTAATATATCATAATATATTACATCATACTATAGTATATCATATCATATCATATCATATTATATCATATCTATATATTATATCATATCATATCATATTACGCTCCAGCCCTGAGGTTCTCCGGGCATCAAATATCATTAGACACAGGTGAATAAGAAAATGTGTGGTTTGCATGGGTTTTAACAATGTTTGTGTGTCATCCTTGAATCACATGTATCTTTACAAACAATGCTGTTGCGCGGACATTTTTGAAAAATGTCCGTTTTGTAAAACAGAAAATTTTCAATTTTTTCGTTTTGAAGTGGGTGCAAAAGCAGAAAACGCTGGAAGGGTTATCGATTTTGTCAGTGTGTGCAGTTACGATCAATTCCAATATGTTCAAAAATAGTGGGAAACGAGAGTCAAAATCAACACACATGTGGAATCCCTTGCAAATACCATTAAAAATGGTCGTAGGCAAACCCACAGAAGAGCTGATAGTCAGTTTTGTGGTCTTCGAGTTGCTACATGTCCCACAGTGGTTTGTCAAAACGCTGTGAAGGAGGTGCCAAACCATTAGAAGCCTTAGTTCTATGCAAGGCCAGAGCACGAAGAATTCGCTCCAGCCCAGGCTCCTTACTCAGGTAGTGTGCACATAATATATTGCGATGTTCAATCTTATCGCGAGCACTTCTGCTCAAGAGGCCCATCCGACGCAACTGTCCTTTGGACACGGATGCAATGCCTTCAGCCACTTGATCACCGGCTGCTAAAATGAAACAGTCCTTCTTCTCCTTTGCCATCCGATCCTTGACCAATTTTCGCAGGAGGTTCACATATTCTTGGGGCAGACCTTTTTTGGCCAGTGTCGCCAACGGAGTGAAGGTGAAGCGCAGATGAGCAACACCTTGCAAAGAGGGAGTCTTGGCCAATGCTGCAGTCTTCTGCAGAGCTGGGCTTCCATCAGCTGCAGCAATGTGCTTCCCAGGCAGCAACTTTTGTTTCACTCCACGAGCAACTTCAAGAAGTGTCTCAGCAACAGCACAAGACCCCTTGGTAGCCACTTTCGGAGGGAGAGGCAGCACTGCGTAAGCCCTCGTGCCACTTTCACCAGTCAGCTTTCGTCGTTTGAAGACGAGATGGCGACCCCCGCGAACGGCCTTCTTGACTGTACTCAAAGAGAATGGTCTCCTTTGTGAATGGTCTTTGTGAATGATTGAAATTCGAACTATCATGTGTCCCCGCAAGTGACCTGCACTCTAACTGACATGGTTTCCAGTATCATGATGAAAATTCCAACATTCATGTTTCCCCACAAATTTCAATATACGTAAGATCATTGCGTCCCTTAGGTTAGACATATGTAAATATTGACATCTAATATCTATTTCTGTATCGATCTGTATATTCCGTTTATTTCTCTATATATATATATATATATACACTATACACATAAATATATGTAAAAATAAATATACATGTCTAGCCCGAAATATATACGTGCAAGCCACATGAAGCACATCATCCAAGTCAGAAGCCACCAAATGCGGCCATTCACAAATGCGACGGTTTGGCCGCTGCAGCAGCAACCAGATATATGTAAGCGATAAACGAATCGCAAGGTCATAGGAGCTCATGGCCCTAAATCTTGTGTACTCTTGATGCCAGAAAACCGCGGCAGAACAGAGACATAGTTTCATGACAAGGTTCTGAGGAGAGATTTCAACATACCAAGTGTTCGATTGACTTCCATGGGAAAACACCAGGACCAATGTGCCAACGCATAGCATCATCTGCCGTACACAAACTTCCCATGCCCTGACGTAACATGGAAGAAGTAAGACGTGAGCGTGCTAGACCGTAGCATCATCTGCCGTACACGAACTTCCCATGCCCTGACCTAACATGGAAGAAGTCGGACGTGAGCGTGCTAGACCGTAGCATCATCTGCCGTACACGAACTTCCCATGCCCTGACGTAACATGGAAGAAGTAAGACGTGAGCGTGCTAGACCGTAGCATCATCTGCCGTACGCGAACTTCCCATGCCCTG
>BGPT01000045.1:567302-594940 GCA_003297045.1 Symbiodinium sp. clade C Y103
GTAACATGGAAGAAGTAAGACGTGAGCGTGCTAGACCGTAGCATCATCTGCCGTACGCGAACTTCCCATGCCCTGACGTAACATGGAAGAAGTAAGCCGTGAGCGTGGCAGACCGAAGTGACGGAAGGCACCCACCCCCCCCCCCCCCCCCCCACCCGGAACCCCATGGTAACATGCAGGCGTCAAGAAGGTACATCAGAACCGTAGCATCAGGAGTGCCCAGCAAGTGAGATAACGAAGAAGCAAGGACGTTATCACAAACCCCCCCCACCCCCCCCACCCGAAACCCCATCACATCATCCGGGCGTTTTCCAACCTAATCGCAATACATCTGCACCTCAGACAAGGCAGTGGTTGTTCGGAGAACCCTAGGGCTGGCGGGTCATATTATATCATATTATATCATCTTATATTTTATGATAAAATATTGTATTATACTAAATTATATGATTTTACATCATATTATATATATATATATATATATGACATAGTTGTAATTGCTCCTCTATCCTTTTTCGGGGGTTGCTCTACAGAACCAGACAAGAAAAAGAGGACTTTTTTTCTCCCCGTCAGCCAACAGCGCAATCGGATGGGCGGGGGGGGGTAGCACATTGGACAGTGTGGCCGCTGTCCCCTTACCCCGAGGCCGTTGAGGGGGCTGATGGTTGTAACTGCGAGTCCCTTGGCAACTCATTCTCAGGAAATTCTTGCAAGTGGAGGAGTTACGATTTTTAGATATTCTTCAGGCCCATGTTTCTCAGTTCCATCTTGGTTTCCTAGAGGATACTTGTTGGCAAGTTCTGATCTAGTTAATGCCCAACAGACAACTGTAATTAATTAGACAAGATCCTGATGACATTCCAAGAATGCTCGCAACAGTGCATCAATCTTGCTTCTTTCTCAACTGGTATGCAACCGTTGGGGAGGAACAAGTCAACTTGGACCCAAACAAGTCATTTGAGTGTCACACCGATCTGCGAAATCCGAAACAGCAAAGGGTCATGTCACCAATGTCACCAACATCTTCATCACGCTGCAACGGCCAATGAAGCACTAAGAGCAAAGATGAACCTTCGATTCATGGATTTGTCCAAACATTGCCCTCAACAAATCGCCCGCATCAAAAAAAAAAAACGGATTTTTTCACTTAGAAAAATGACCCCATTTTCAGACAAACCCAAGACATGGTCTCCAACACTCTACGCGAACCGCACGGAGCCTGAACCAAATGTCAGGTCACTGCGATGGGTTGGAGTCGGCCCTCCCGCCAAAGCACTGGGATACGCAAGCGGCTTGCCTACTGGAACTGGAAGCCCAACCGCAACTGAAATGTACCGAAATTTCAACATTGATCCTTCTTCTGAAAATGAACTCGGAAAACTCCACATTTTTCTTCTTAGCTAATTTCAGAGACTACCATTTCACAGCGTATGCTGTTGGACCAGCCCCAAACCCCAGGGCGGAGCTCCCTTCGACAAGAGGGCAGACCCCTTATATTCACCACGCGCAGTCAGAACGAGACACGAATATGACATCTGCGACCACATCTCTGTGAACGCGGAAAGGTTCCTATAGTTGTCCCAGCTGCAGCCAAGCATACCCTCCAGGCCCTGATTTTCTCACTGAATCGCAACAAAAATTTTGGCCACTGGGATAAAAACCTGGCTACTGCTCAGGTTGAAGCTAAGCCCACACCCTTGCAAGACACTTCGGTCTCGTCTTGGTGAGGCCGTGAGGCACTAAATTTGTTCCATCCAAAATTGCGACACAGAGCACGTCCTGTGAGCAACTGACTTTAGGTGATCCAACATCCTGAGGTGACTATCAAAACCCTGGTGGCCTAGGTGTTGTGTAAAAGAGCTGGTCGTTGTGAGTGAGTGGTCAGTGGTCATCTCCCTTTCCATTGGTTTTGGCCGATCCTAACTTGGCTTTTCCTCAAAGCTGAGTAGTGCTTAATTTCTCTACAGATCTCTACAGATCTCTACAGATCTCTAAAGCTACAGGACACAGTCCTTACAGAGGCTCACATGGCGCCGAGAACACCCGACCTAAAATAAAAATCAGACAAGCTTATGGAACTACTATATAGATGGGTGTGTCTGAAAACCGGATACTATATGGTATACCCCCCAAAGTCCCTTGGTTTAAGACCCCATGTTCGCCTTTTCGCCCCCGTTTTCAGACGCACCCAGCCAAAAGTGGAGCCACCACGTGGCTTTCCAAATGGTCCGACCACCAGTGGCTATGGCGAACTCTCGCCATCGGCATCAGCATCTATTGGTTTTGATAAGCCAAACAGCCTGGGCTATCTTTGAATGCCTGGATGTTTTTAGCATTGGCCCAGTTCTTCATATCCGTCTGCATGGTCCTGGGTCCAGCAGGTCTGGTCTGGTTAAAAGCGTCCCCAAAAAGCGCCAAAAAAAGCCTGGAATGCCAACAAGAAGGGACCTTGGGTAGATGCATAGATCCAATTGTGAACCAAACCATGGCAGAACGGCGAACAGTCCATTTGATGGGTCCCTTCAAGGCTCATTGAAAGTTGGAAACCCATTTCTACAGTTTCAGTCCCGGAAAGGTACTACTTGGCTGTGCATCCCATTTGGTGTGCGCTTCAAAATCCTGGTGGTATTGTTGGAAAATACAGAGGTAAGTGGCTATGCTTTGCCTATAGCAAGGTGGAGCAAGCCTGCTATCTATGGATATTCAAAAAAAAACACTTACCTTCTCGTACTCTTACATAGCCATGGAAAAAGGCCCATTTAGATGATCGACCTACTAAGACTGGTAATTTACTTGCTGGGGAGCACAAACCCTCATGGTGCCAGCTTTGCTTCAGCAGTTTCAACCTAAGTCACTCCATAGTCACCAGATTTGCGCTTTTGTCGTACTGACCGTCCGCCAGAGTGTACCTGGTCAACTTTGCTGCTGGTATCGTCATACTGAAACTCTAAGATTCCAGAAAAGTGTCACTTTTGAGCCAATGTAGGTCCAGTTTCCCATAGATATTTGGATTTCATGGATTTCAGGTCCGTTGAGGGTCGCATTTATGACGGGTCTGGCTCAAGGGTTCCAGGACCCACAGCTAGCTGGATGCAAATGCGGCATTGATTCACGAAAGGAAAAAAACGAGTTTCGAGCTGCCAAAGGGATTGAATCGGATCGCGACATGCTGATCCCAATCAGTGATGATCCCCAGCTTGATGCATATAACCCCCTGAAAATCCCCAATTATATCATCCTTTATTGACAGCTGGCGGTTTTGATACCCAATAACTAGCCAGCATATACCCATTATAGTCCCAGTATGTGGAGAATTCAGTATCAGTCTATCCCAGAGGTAATGGTTGATATGCTTGCATTGTCATGGGTATGTTTTGCAATGGTATGCCATCAAAAGAAAACATCAGTGGTATTCCCATGTTTGGTTTGTGAAATACACCAATTGTCCAACCCAAAAACTAGTGGGTAAACGGGTAAACCTCCAAATAGAATGTCAACCCCGGCAACAAAACAACCCTGTCAATGAATGGAGGGGAGCAGACCCCAAAGTAGACTAAGTAGTCATAAGCTACTAATCAAAGTGCTATCTAAATCACCATAGTAAATTGCAAAAACAGTGATTCATAGTAAATTGAATATACCCTCTGGGAATCAAACATGGTAAGTGGAACTCCCCGTGGCCTAAATGGAGGTGTTAATCGAAAAATTCAAGTAGAATTGGAGATCTTCCAGCCATGATGACACTCGAGGGTAAGTAGCGAAGTAGTACAAAACTCATTACCCTCTGGTAAACTAACAGTTTGCTATTGAAAATGACCATAGAAATAGTTGATTTTCCCATTAAAAGTTGTGATTTTCCATAGTTATGTTAGTTTACCAGAGGGTAATCCACTGTGTTAATCCCCTTTTCATATTCAACGCCCCCAACCATGGTTTTTCTTCAGGATTTCCCACCTTTCTCTGGGACCGAGCCACGAGGGCCAAATCTGACCCTGCACGTTCTGGTAGTCCGTGTAGACCACCTTGCTGTTTCCGTTCCTTGCGCTCGGTGAAGCAGGAGATTGGGAACCACATCTGGATTTTTGGTGAAAAAAACTGGCCGAAAAGCACCAAGACTTCTACAGCAAACGTGAAGGGGGAAACAAACAGCTGGCAAGTTGCGCAAAAAAACACAAAAAAAAAAAAGATGTGCAGAATCTATTGGGAAAAAGTGTCAAAACCTGATAACACATCGTGGTTTCAACCACTAAAGACTGGTAAAGGAAAATTAAGAAGAGGCGTCTCGAACCACCAAAGAACGGGAATCAACCATCAACCAAAGGAGGCGATATCACCTATTGATGGAGGTAGCGAGGAAACTTACTAATCAACAATCCTGCCTTGACACAGCAAAGAAAGGGGGAAAATCACTCAAATCCTGACATGCAAGCAGAAAGCTGTGGGTGTTGGCTATCAGGATCTGCATTTTGAGATCTTTCTGAGGAATATCAGAGAGGATCAGACCTTTTATGGCACAATTTTCCAATCGAAACCATGGAAATTCTTGGTCTTCACAGGAAAAAACTCACTGAGATTAAGGTTTTTTTCCAAAGATGATACTGAGTAAAAATCGGAGATGTTAATCCATCCCGAAGTCTTCAAAAACTGCACGACTCCAAGCTTCCACACCGCCGGTGCATATTCATTGGGGTTGAATTTGCCGCCTGGCTCGGCATTGCTGGAAGTAGCGAATTTTGCGGACCGTTGGTGATACTTTCCAGTAATTTGTTACAGTTTGCTATCGTATAGATGGCTACATGGGTACCATATAATTGGCCTAGCTATAAAATGGGGACTTGAAAAAACAGCGAATTGTCCAATTGCCAAATGTTCTTAATTTCATCTGCCTGTCTCTTTTAGAATGCCATGAACATCACCTTTCTTCCCCATTGCCAGGTGGTATATGGCGCAAAATCCAAGCGCGGACTGTCATCGATTGTGGGCGTTGTCCAAAAACACGGAACCCTAAAGTCCATAAAATCATGTTCCCTATCAGAAAAATCTTAAAAAATTGCCATTGATGGGGCAAGACTTCGATTGGCGCTGTGCTGAGCTAACGGCCTCCATACATCTGTGGGCTCACGAGTTTCACCGCATCACTGTGAATCCTCTGCACGGCACGGTGGCGCCAAAATGAGTAAAACATCCCCAACATTCCCCATCTGAATAAGGAAGATGATGAGAAACCATGAGATTTTGGGGGTATCCGATTTTCAGACAAACCCAGTTGTGAATGCCCATGAACCCAAAAAAAGTGTGGAACGAGAACCCGGTGGAACGCACTGGATCATTTCAGCTGCTTCAGCAGGGTGTTTGTTTGCTCATCCTCTGGTTGAAATGGGAATGATGCGGATACCCTCTGGTTATGACTGACATAGCTATGGAAAATGGCCACTGTTTGATGATTTATGAGGATTCACCTACTCAAAATGGTGATATTTTCCATAGCTATGTCAAAGAACCAAAGGGTACAAAATACATATACACATCATATGGTATGTACAAACTGGAAATGGTTTGCCTAGAGTTTCGTTCCACCGTTGCTTCAAGCGGCGCAGTGTTCACGATCTCAGCAGAGTTGTCCATGCAGTAGGGCATCTGGTAAGACCAGCTCACCGCCACACCTTTGCCTAGCGCCTGTGAGAACCCAACGAGGAATTGCGACTGGGTGCATCAGAGCATCTAGGGATCAGGCAGTAGTTCGAAGGACTAATTCACATGGGCTGAACCAGCCAGCTATTTTTCAGGACTAGTAGTAATGAGTAATCAATGTATTGTGTGTATTAGACTGAAGTTTCACTCCAAGTAGTGACAAATTCCAGGACGAATCCATGACTAGTTCTTGAACAATCAACTACGATGTATGTACAGCAGCACAAAAAAAATGGATAGAAAACTGAAATCCTACTAAAAGAGTGGTTTTTTCTGACTCTTCTATCTTTTTGCGGGAGTACAAATACATCACTTGCTCTCAGCCAGTGGCTGCCCCCATCAAATCTTGCCCGTTGCCTGGACTGCTTTGTATGCTTGCCTCAGCCCATGGAAGGGGGAGTGGCCCAGCAAAATTGATGGGTTTCATGGGGAAACATGGTAGGTGAAGCATCAAACATGGGGTGGTTTTCTGTGGTTTACTGGTAACAATCCTGAAATGGGACCTGTATATATATATATATACATAGCCAATATTAAATTTACAACACTCCTAATAGATAGGAGACCCCTATAGATGAATCGATCCAATACTAAACCTTAGCTGGGTTTGGTTTGCAGGGGCTTCCACCTGCATGTTCATCCCCATAGCTGGTTGAATGGATCATCAGAATTCGCCAACCTGAATTGCTTGGTGATTTTGGGATAATTTAACCCTAAACTTGTTCAGCCATCATCCTGGAAAAAAATGGAAAAAATTGACCCAATCAATCAATTGATTCATGAAAACCCACGTGTCCCAAAAATTCATCATCCAATTCATCCCCGCATTTTTGATTCCCATCTTCTCCATACCCCAACCATACACCACAAACGTCGCCGTCAACCGCGCCACACGAACATGTCCGCCGATGGCGACGTGCCGTAGTCCGTGCCGCTGCTGGCGCCACATTTCGAAGCTTGGCCGGCAGCGATGGCGGCTTTGCAACCACCGCTGTTGGTCTCGAGGTCGAACATGATGCCTCTCCGGGAACGGATAATGGAAGTCTTCTAGCTTAGAAAGCTGGAAAAAAAGGTGGTTGCCCTCCACCAAATTGACATAGACCCTGAAAGTAGATAATTCTTAGTGGAAAATCATCTTCCAATAAGAACTCTCTGGCTAACCTGGAAAATCTCAAAGATTGCCTTGTTCGATTCAGACCCTGGCTGATTGATTGGGGATCTTGAGAAAAGAAAATGGGAAATCAGCATCAGCATCCCAAAACAAGAGAGAAGCTGAATGACAACCAAAGCCATTCGACAACGAGGACATAGATCGAGGAAACAAATCATATACACCCAGACGTCTAACCTCGAAAACAACATATAAATTGCATGGGACGCAGTGCATGCTGGAAGTCAATGCAGTCAGTGCAAAATGAGGGAAAACACCATGTAGACGCTAACATGTAGAATTCCCATATTTCATGCATTGAAGGTGTTTTTGGCTCCTTAAAATGTGCAAAACACCATGTGGACGCATGCGTCCAAATAATTCAAAAAAAAAATGTGTTCAAGGATTTCATAGACACAACACAATAGGGCGCACATGCAAAGTCCAGAAGCAAAGCTTACATAAATCGGGTGAAATATGTTTTAAAAGAATGCGCCTTAGAATTCACACTAATAAGTAATAAGCAGATATCTCCTCAATACCGGAGGCACTTGGGCAATCCGCTTGTCTTCAAACAAGGGAGCATTTCTGCTTGTCAGGTGTCCCTAACTAGAAATATAAAAGACAACCAGACGACGCCAATCAATAAGATCGATTTGTACATATCAGCTGCAAGATGTTACAATAGAAAATCATAACAAAAAAAACACAACCTGGACACAACATCGCATCGACTTCCAGAATTAATCTCCCGCACCGGGGACGCACAATGAATACAAAGGCTTCGGCTTCCACACAGGGGAGTAGCAGAGATGTAACTAGCAAAGGTTATCTGATATGGATGGCAACGAAAAAACGACAGTGGAACTTGGAACGAACTAAATTGTGCGAAATCATACACACTGGCCAGCGGAAAAGTAGTTCGTAAAAGCTTGGAGGGATACCAAGACGGCTTCTGTGTCACCACTTGGGATATTTTTTTTCTAACAAGAATCGAAGATCAAACAATGCCTTAAACAGGAAGAAGTACGGAATATAGATATAGACTGGATGGGAGTTGTTTACCAAAATCAATCTGCATGTCCAAAAACGGGAATAGTAAAACACAATTCATGGTGATCTGAATGAAAAAGTAGTCATGATAATCCATACGAATCTTGGGTACCCTTTGAGAGAAACCCAAAAACGAATCTGTGGTGCGGAACTCACAACTGGGTTTACCGGCGAAGCCAATCCGAATGATCAGCACTTCAAAGCGCTGTGAACTCGTCTTGGCTTCAAAAGCACTAGTTAAAGCACCAACTTTTAAAAAAGTAAACCTTGTATCATTTCTTGGTAGTCCCTATTCCTTCCAGAAATCATGTTTGCACGGTTCCGTCTAGTTTTTTCCTATGTTGAGTCGACCATATGAACAGTCTCAGTTCAGAATCCCCAACAAATCTGTCAACCATAGAACTCCGATAGTCAGGCATAACCACACTAGTTGTCAATCATCATCACAATGCAATTACCAAATAGTTCTAACCCCTAGATCTCCCGCCTGTTTCATCACCAGCCTGTCCCCAATCCGAAGTCACTGGCTAGGCGCCTGCATAGCTACTGAGATCCACCTTTCCGATGTTGTCCAAGAAATCCTGGAGGATCTCCTGGCTCCAGGCCACGCTTCCACCACTCCCTGCGTCACCTCGACCGGAGGGAACTGGAACGCCCTGGAGATGTGAATCTGGTAGAATCTCAGAAAACCCATGAAATTGCCGCTAATTTTGTGTAAAAAAGTGGAGAATCGGTATGTTTTTTTCACCAGGCTGTCCAGTCCAGAAGTATTGAATAGTATTACCAATGGATCCACCAAAGGCAACCGGTGGATGTAGTGAAGATTACCACATGGGAATGTGGGCAATTTCGATGATTTACTGTATCCAATGATATGAATAGCTACTAAACTTGAAGATAGAAGTCAAACTTGTTTGAACAACCAGAATAGAGATTGCATCATCAGTCATACTTGTTTGCAGCCCAAGAGCAACTTTGGGATGATCCCAGTTTGTCTCATATGGAATCGTTTCAGTGAGTTGGGTCAGTCCAAGTTGCAGTTTCCACCACCAATCGACAGCCTGAGCAAATCCCGCGCCCCCATGGTTTTTTGGAAACTCTTCACCGGGCATTTTGTTTTGGGTTTACCCTCTGGTAAACAGCCACATAGGTATGGAAAATCACAATTTTAAATGGGAAAATCAACTATAAATGGCCATTTTCAATAGCAAACTGTTAGTTTAGCAGTTACACAAAAATGTGGTCCTCCTAAGTCTACTGCTTGATCATAATTTTCCCTCTCCAAGTTTGTTTTTTTTGGGGGGGCGCTGAATCCACCATCTGAACCGAACATCCGAAGATCCCCCTGTTGTTGATGCAGATTCTTCGAGAAACTGTTCCCCAACAAACCAATGGAAATAGAATGGGTTTGGGGTTGCTGTATCTATGGTTTTTCGTCATGCCACCATCATTCGGGATTCATCTTTAATCGCCACAATGACTATAATCCCTATCAATCAACGAAATATGTGTATATGATATGTATATATACGTGTATACACATTATTGGCTAAATTACAAAACCACGTGTGTGTATATATATATATATGAAAAAAAAAACTCAATCCTTATTACAGTGAGTCCCCATAACTAAACATCACGTAAACCATCAATCCTTTATCTGTGGAAGATCAGGCGACCGATCTACCAGGACTGATCCCAGAAACCACAGTACTCCCGGTGGCATTGATCCTTTGGTGCGCTGGCACTCGTCCAAGGCCGTTGAAAGCTTCGCCTGCCAGTGGCCGGAGGACGTGGTTGACATTGGTGGTTTCAACCACCAAGAGATATGGGGATCCACTGATGAAGTGAATGTATGAGACACAGATGGAGATGTTAAGCATAGTATATAGGCTTTCAGCAACAAACAGTGGCATTTAAGCGAGTACAGTGATGGTATTTAAGTATATATCATTAATAGCCCTGAGTTCCAAAATGAAACTCATGAATGGAAACCCTGCAAATCACGTCCATGTTCGAGGGATATCATTGAGATCTTTCGCCAACAATCATAGGGCCGTGGCCAATAAGACTTGAATTAGATCACCAGTAACATTCATGATGGGCTGCGAAAACCAACCAGGATGATCATGCAAATGGTTCATCCGTATTCATGCAGATGCTGGATTCAGAATCATGCGGGTTGAATCAAAGATCTTGGAAGGTTTTAGAATCAAAATTGCGAGATAAACTATACTCACCAACAATAGCGGTTCTATGAATGACTGTGTGATCTTTAGTCATAGGAGTCAAACATACATGTATGGGAATCAATGATCGGTGTACTGCTATGCCCAGACTGGGACTACCATCGCTGTTATACGGGGGACTTGGCTTCCAAGATTCTCCCAAACAAAGAACGGTACTGACGTAATCCTTGAGTTCAGAGCAAGGCTGACATTCCCTGCGCCATGGATAGAGAAAAAAAAACAATATCATCATACAATGGATATGAATCAGATATAACCTACAAGCATGGGGATATTGGTTTTGTCCAAGAATGCTGGAATTACCGTACTATAATCATGATCAGCAATGGGACTCACACTGTACAATGATGATGAACCACTGCTTTTTGGTGTTTAATGATCAAAGGAAGTCTAGATAGAAAACTTCCGAGTTACGGACGATGGTCATGGTTAGCATTCCCACAAGCATGGCAACCACATCATCATGTCAACCACATCATCATGTCAACCACTCATCATCAACTTCAACAATTCATGGTTTTTGCATCGCAAAAGCTTTCCTATAGGCCATTGATTTCTTATAGCCATTTCATTTTTCGAAACTTCCGCCCCGGCGCGAGCACTACCTGGTATCCTGTGTTAATACAAACTTCATTGGAAATGATGATAAACCATGATTTTTTCATCAAACTCGGCGAGTTTCCACCGCTCCCATCATTTCCCATGCCAAGCCACCCATCCCGAGAAGCAAAACACCATCGCCAAAGGCTCCGGAGTCAGCCTTGGAGTCAAGTCAGAACGTCAGCCCATTTCTAGGGGAAAAAAATTTTGACGATGTTGAAACCCAAACAGATCTACGGATTATGGGTATATATAATCATAATTATATATACACTATGTATACATGTATGTATATATATATATATTGTCCATCTGTTTATAAAATGTGCCCAGTGACTAGCAGTCACCCCATTCCTGCAGATGGGATAGCACATCAGAATGCTATCAGCCCCTTTTTGTCTANATTGTCCATCTGTTTATAAAATGTGCCCAGTGACTAGCAGTCACCCCATTCCTGCAGATGGGATAGCACATCAGAATGCTATCAGCCCCTTTTTGTCTAAGGGCCATGAAAGATCTGTGAGACAAAAGGCTTGACCTTTACAAGTCATGACGCCAGGGCAGATCAGTTCTGCCACGCATGCATGCATCAGCTGAGATCTCACATCTAAAAGATTGCCTCCNACAAAAGGCTTGACCTTTACAAGTCATGACGCCAGGGCAGATCAGTTCTGCCACGCATGCATGCATCAGCTGAGATCTCACATCTAAAAGATTGCCTCCAATTGGTTGAAGGGTTGGGGAGTGGGTCAACGAAAAGAACTTGAGCCGGATTGTCCGGGCACAAGATTCATGAGAACAACTCAAGAGTGAACATGTGAATTGTCCATCTGTTTATAAAATGTGCCCAGTGACTAGCAGTCACCCCATTCCTGCAGATGGGATAGCACATCAGAATGCTATCAGCCCCTTTTTGTCTANACAAAAGGCTTGACCTTTACAAGTCATGACGCCAGGGCAGATCAGTTCTGCCACGCATGCATGCATCAGCTGAGATCTCACATCTAAAAGATTGCCTCCGAAATTCTTCCATCCAAAATTATTGAAGTCTGTCAGACCTTGTCATTTGAAAAACTTCAGGAGCTGCTGGGGTAAATGATGACAAGCAGTCTGAGCGTCTCGTTGTTGTTGCAATGTCATCAGATTCAGTTGTTTCGAAACACGTCCATGCTTGGCATATCTACGAACTGAATCAAAGGAAGCCCAACATCCACGCTGTTGAATATCAACAAGTGAGCGCACTTTCATGAGATAATCATGACTGGCGCCTCCATGACGAAGGCAATGTGGTGAGAGGTTCAGTTTCTGGAGACAAAGGCGATCAACGGAAACTTTGAACTCTTTTTCAAACTGTGCTAAGGTAAAAGGGAAGACACGGTCAGAGCCAGGCTTGCTGTGTTTTGCATAAACCCTTCCAATCAAAGTGCCAACCCACTCACGACCGCTCGAGCCAACCACCAAACTGTCATTAAACTCTCCAACCTTCGTGGGGATGCCAAACTCCTGGGGAGCCAGCAAAAGAGTCCAAAAATGATAGGATGACCGAACGCCTCGTGGAGGTAGCACTATGTTATCCAGAGTCAAATCACAAAGCTTTCCAGGGCGCAAGTAGGTGTCAAAGCAAATGACAACTGCAGCTGCAAAGTACCCTAAACCCCGCTTCAACATGTCAGTGGCGATGAGCCAGGCGACCTCAAAGGGGCACGGATCGCGTGATGCTCCAGGTTCAAGGTTGCCCCACCCACGCTTCGCCGCTTTAGACAGTGGATAGTTGAGCCGGCTCGAGGTGGGCCAGGCAGGGTACTCCACATTTGCATTCTGTATCGCACATGTGATCACATACTTCGACTTACCATCCAGAAAAAGGTGCTCCGCAAACGACTCCAGGCAGGCATCAAGTTGATGCATTGTCACAAACCTAGACTTGACTGATGGCATTCTTCCAGACTCCACACAAAAATTCATGAACTGTTCCCAGGCATCTGCATAGACATCACGAGTGACTTGCTTCCGAAGTTTTGCTCTGCGCAAGAACCCAGGTTTTGCGTCACCGGCCTTTGCCGCTCGAGTCTTGACAATGTCTCGCTTCTGTTTCTTAGCTGGTCCCCCACTCCGCTTCAGCGTTCGCCCATGGGCATTTGTAACGCCTGGGGCATGGCTTGAGCTGGAGCTGCTCTGGGACCCGCATGCCAAGGTTTTCACGAACTTCATCAAGTCCGGGGAGAAACATGGGCTCCCTGGGAGTCCGCATTGCTTGAACCGGAGCATGGCGTCGAAGAATTGAAGCCCAAGCATGACAAAGTTCACCAGAATATTCCCCTGCAAGAGATGTCTTCCAAAACCAGGATGAAGGAGAACCATCAAGACTTACTTTAACTCTTCCCCGTAGTTGTTCTTCATGTGGACCTTTACATTGACATCGAAGACCCAGTGACTCCAGCATAGGCATGTTAGTTGCAAGTATAGTGGATTTCCTATAGGGACACCCGTACCGACAACAATCAAACCGAATCATCCTTGCTGATGTCAAAGTCAAAGCTCGAGAGATACACCGTAGGGAGAATAGTTTTGAGGTGCTCGGATTTTCCAGACTGAAAAATACACCATGTACATGACAAAGACGTATGAGGTCTGCAGTAAACTGTGCACAAGCAAGTGGGACCCTCAACTTATTCCGACTGGGCTTGGAGGTGTTTGCAATGCTGAAAGCAGTACAAGGGGTGCCAAAATGAATAAACCAAACTCTACCACCAGTGATCCATGACCGTATCATCTGTTGAACACGCCAGTGAGTGAGGTCAAAACATTCACCGTTCTTGAATTCAAAGGGGACCCCAATCCTGAGCCCATGTGTCAAACAAGCCATCGAAAAACTGCCTCCACCGCTAAAAAGCTCAAGAACACTCTGGCCAACTGGAAGACTGCTATGCACTTTTGCCGATCTGCGCAACTCACTCAAAGGTTTCGGCACTGTGCATCGGGAAGAGCTGGGAGGTGATCGCCCAGCTAAAAGAGGACCAGAAAGGCCCCCCTCCGAATCAGCAGCCTGCCACTGGCCACAACTCTCATCATCAACCACCACTCGCTTTTCATCACGGCGGTCGGCATGTGGTGCTGGCGTGCCGGAGCTGCGCAAGACATCCCCCCGACCAAATTTCGCAGTAGGCCGAAGCCCCTGCGCTGACATAGAGGAGCCTGGCAAAGGGTCAGCCTCACGCGCTACCACCGCAGCACCGTCACGCCGCCGCTTACACTGCTGCTCTTGTCCGAGACTGGAATCAGCGACACATAGGCGTCTTCGCTCATCTGAAGGGAAGACACGAGACCCATAGTCTGATGGGTTCCGTTTTGACTCGACATAGCGGAGGAACCACTGAATGCCACTCGCAACTTGAAGGGCAGCAGCTCGTCTGCAAAGCGCAAGAAGGGCCACGTCCTTTGCTCTACCTCTGTCAAAGGCAGAGAGCGATGAGAGGTTGTCTGAAAGCGTCAAGAGCCGCTTCCCATGTGCTTCGCTTCGCTTTGCCTCTCGTCGCAACGTCATGAGTGCCACTCTCCCCTCCTTCATGTGTATGGCTTCCGAATGCTTCCATCTACGTTGTATGATCGTTCTCCACCGCTTTGGGGCAACCACTGCATCAGGGAGCTTGGGAACCATGCCTACCAAGTCAACTGACACCATGGGTCTAACATGTCGCCGAACACTGCCGCCACAACTGCCTCCCACCTCCAACTCTGCAGATCCAGGCGGGGGAAGACCCAGCCGCTCGTTCAGCCATCTAGTGTAAGCCAGATCCGGAACACTCCAGTCAGCTGACCATGAGTGATGTGAACCAAGCCCAGAGCAAAAGTCTTTCTCAACCTCAACAAACCTCCACCTCTCATGAAACTTACACAAGCTTCGAAGTTCTTCAAGACTAGCAGGTGAGCTTTGAAAACAGTAGCCATAAGTGCTCGAATCTCCGCAATACATAACTGAGTTATATGGTGCAGCTAAATCGATCTCAACCTGAAAGATGAGGCCTACTGTCATCCTCAGCTCTCTCTTCACAGAACCTGGGAGATTGTGAGCCCTCCCGTCTAGCCATGCATAGATGAACTTGTATGTGTGGTGAAGGACGCTGAGGCAAGGTCTGAAAATGGAAAAGTAGTGAACTATATGCCCGGCCACAATCCTCATCACTTCTGAGGTCACCCGACCCAGCTTCAACACATGCTTGATGGCAAGGTAAAGTCGCCAGCTTCTCCTCCGGTTGTGCCGGATAGTCTTCTCCTCGCAGTTTAGAACTATGCCAACATTAGCAACTTCTACGGACCCCCGCTCAAGTTCGTGCAGAACAAAGCCTCCATCTTCTAGGGCATCAACTGCTGAATCAAAGGACTGCTCAGTCTGGCCTTCCATCAACCCAAAGATGCCGATGTTGTCGACATAGACCGACCCAACAGGGCCGAGTCGCAAGTCTGGGGCAGGGAGATTGTCTTTAGCAAACTGTGACGGAGGAACGGACTTCGACATCTGGTACTCAATGGCGGTGTTGCAGAAATGGAGAGCCCATGACCAACCTTGAGGCATCCCTCGAAAAACGGGAAAAAGGAATTATCCTTCTGGACAGGCACATCAGCCTTGAGGTCTGGATCCCAGACTGAAGAAACACCAAACTCAGATGCCCTGACGGGATCATCAAGCCCAAACCAATCAGCCAAAGATTCAACTGAAAACTGGTAAAAGGCATCGCTGACGTCACCAGTGTTTCCAAACATCCGAGCTGGGATCTCTGTCATGCCACCAAAGCCAAACTGTCCCACCTCTAAGTCGTCCTCATCCACAAACGCATCAAGAGCCGCCAATGAGGAAGCTCCACCAAGCTTCGTCTTTGGGGGTCGCCTATGGCACCCATTTGGCATCCTGGCGTCTACTATCATCCTGATCCCTCGTTTGTTGCTCTTCCAGACAAAGAAGATCCCAACCTTGGACTTAATGCGCCTCCGGAAGCCAAGCAATGACTTCTCATAGAGTCGATGGTAGAGCGCCATCCTGTCAGGGCGGCTGGTCCGCAAAGTTTCATCCCAATAGGGTTGAAAATTGGCATTGTCTTCTGCCCATCTCGAAACCTCCTCCGGCGACCGCACCAAATGAGTCTCAGGATCTGTGAGGTATTCTGCCTCGACTGGAGGCAGGAGCTGTGTGGCAGGCTTTGGGATAGTCTCAGACTTTGTGACCTTCAGCAGCTGCATATCAAAAGGCGCCACAGCACATTGAGAGAGCGAGTACATGTCCTTCGACTTGATCAGCTCCTCAAAGCAAGACTTTGGAGTCAGACCGGAGGGGCAGGTGCCATATGCCCTGATACGAGCAGCCATCCTTGACAAAGCAGAGGTTTGGCACTGGGTCGCCCTGCCACCGGGCTGCTGCCCTTCAAATTCAAAAGACCCCCGCCTAGTGCTCCTTGCTGTAGTGCATCCGAGAGTATTGACACATCCAACTGACTCAGCCAAGCGCCCAGCCATGCGGCGTCCAACCTCTCGACTTCCATCAGGAGCACCAGTGAGGACACCAGAAGCACGAGTCCTCCTCCACTGCCATTTGGGGCGAGGTAGAGGGAGAAGTTCGGAATGCTTACTCCTGGAGCTCAAATTCTCATGCAAAAATCCATGGGAACTTTGGTCGCCCCCACGGTGGCGACGATGTTGGGCCATCAGGTAGCCGCGGCGCCGTCATCTGCGGCGCCTGACTTGTTCTTCTTCTTCTTGCCCTTTGGACCAGCATCATCACCACTGTCCTTGTCGTTCTTCTGAGCTCTGCGTCGCTCTGAGGCTTGCTCTACACGCCACTCACGAGTGCTCTTGAGTGACTTCGCCTCAGCCCGTTGCTGCTCAGCCATCCACTCTGCATATCCTGGAGCTCTGGCACCTCCCATCTCATCAACTGTCCCCCTGACGTTGTAGTCAAAGGCATCAAACGTAGGATGTTTGGGGTTGCGGCGCACTGCCGTTTGGATCTCCAAGATCCGGCGTACTGCTTGCTCAATGCTCGCCAGGTTGCTGCAATCTAACTGGTCATAGGAAATTGCAAGGCGAACAATTGAAAGCAGGTTCTTATACTCATGGGCAGCTGCTGAGTTGTCACTCAAGCCACTCTTCCTCATAAATGCGCTGTGGTAGTTGTTCAAGTCACCACCAGACTCAACCACATTCTCAAGGAACTCTCGCACCGCTTTGGGGCCCCGATGAGGCCAGTCGTCAAACTTTGAGTCACTCATGAGCTCCAAAGCGCGATTCAGAGCGAGCTGCCTCTTTCCAGAGGCAAGCTTGACGCAGCCCAAGATCCGGAGATCACCAGCATCGCCACCAGGAAGGCCAGGACGCTTGGCTTCTGACCACTTCTGAAAGTCAGAGACCAACTCCAGAGTCATGATCTCACCATCCTTGTAGTGGAGCCGCTTCTGTTTTCCATCTGCAGTCAACGCCACATTCGTTGCACCATCAGCCAGCTCACCAATCGGAATGATCTCTCCGAATCGCTTGCTGTCCACATCAGCGACTCGCCACTGCCCACCAATATCTGGAGCGTCAGCAGTGGGAACCACACCTGGTCTATCTTGACACCCTCTGACAACCGCAAGAGACTCCGCCTGCCGCTTCATCTCAGGGTAGTCGGCCATCAGGTCGACTGGATCAGGGACATACATCTGGCCGGCATACCCTTGAGGATATAAGCTATTCCTGGAAAGAGGAACAACTGTCACGCCATCATAGTCTTCCTCATACACATCAGCATCTGGGGTAGAAATTATCCAAACTGATCGATCAACTCGGAACCAGAAAATCCGATGATGGAAGTCAAGGCCATTTGCATCTCCAGGGAACTCTACCAACATCTGCAGTTCGGGGATGTCAAGTGTCCGCCTACCAGCTGCCGCCGCCATAGCCCTCTCAAGCTACGACGCCACGTCTGATTCTCGCCGGAGTGGTGTCAGAGCTACTGGGTGGTCCAGCAGTCAGGGCCTTCGGACGAGGAGCGACACCTCGCCTTGAAGATCTGCCAATCAGAATTCCAGCAAGAAGGGCCAATATCAGGATCAACAACCAAAGCAAACCAAAATCCCAGGGTGAAGACTGTTTTGGGGCCCTAGTGGTGGTGGTAGTGGTATCCAAGCACAAGGTCACCACTTCCCTGATCACTGCAGAACAGCTGTCACCAACGCCAGAATCTACACACTGACAGTGGCACTCAGTTGGTTGTGTCCCTCGATACCACAGCAGAAAATGAGAGAGGCTTGTGACCAGCTGGAAGTATGGCGAAAGGAGATCACCCATAGCAAAGCAAAATCAACGAAAAGAACTTGAGCCGGATTGTCCGGGCACAAGATTCATGAGAACAACTCAAGAGTGAACATGTGAATACATGTATGTATATATATACATAATTATATGTATGTAAGAATGGGGGTATAGGTCATTCTCATCGACCATTTTTATGAATTGATGTAGTACTCATTGTACTTAGTTTTTTGTGCCATAAAGCTAGAATTATTCCTAATTGTTTCGGGTACCCAAGCACTGTCAATGTATTGGAGAGTTCCAAGTCTCCATACATAAAAAGCATCTAAAGTATCCAGCTGTGGGTTAATGTTTCTGGATACTCTAGATTTCTTGAACGAAAAAAAGCTGATGTTGCTGTAGTTGGACGACGCCAGGGCTCTGGGTGGGTTTCCAGGTCTTGATCCAATTGCCAACTTTCCTCAGCAGGTCAGGCATGGGGGATGCTTAGCATCTCATGGCAAATCAGCCTCTCAGGAACCATCGTTTCTTGTTCTCATGGCTGATTTTGAGCCATAGCCGTCTTGGAGTTAAGCTAATTAAGCTGACTCAATGGCTTGCGGGTTCAGTCCATTTGCCGCTAGTCATTCTATGCGAGGAGTCATAGTTTAGGACATAGAAAATACGGGAAAGTAATTGTCATTGATGATCTTCCCAACATTGTTAGACATGTTCCCATGTTGGTGAAATGTTCCTTGATGCCGCAAGATCTATGTGAATGGTCGAGCTCGGAGCTCCAAAATCATCGACCTTTGATTCACTCATGGAGATATTCACGCGGATGATCTGCTCACCTTTCATTGATCTCAAAAAAAACACACAAAAAACTCAACATCAGGTTCCGATGCTTCACCAAGGGTCGCCACCTTTCTTCGGCTCATCATCCAATTTTCGTATTTAATAGGTTACGCCATCCGCGTATCTGGCTGAATTTCATGGTGATTTTAGGATTATTCATCTCCAGAACAGTGGATACATCCCCAAATTCAAGATGTTCATCGGGAGAGTGATGATGAACCAATACAATAATCATACCCATCATAAAAATCATCATACTGATAACAAGAATAAGAACAATACCCTCTGGTAAACTAACATAGCTATTGAAAATGACCATTTATAGTGGATGATGTACCCATTGAAAAATTGTGATTTTCCATAGTTATGTAACAGTTTACCAGAGGGTAAACCCAACACAGCAATACTGACAAACATCAGTTCAAAACTGACAAACAAATCCGGGGGCTTTCATCAAGCATATCACGTGGATATGATCATACTCTTTTTTGTATAATTACAGCACTATATTATTCCTATAGATTCAATAGATAACACTATCATCATTGTTATCAGTATCTTATCATTGAATCCATAATAATACAATACTGTTGTTGTTGTTATCATCACTATCACTATTCTTAACATCATAACAACCTCAATGATCAGCCGTCTCAACTGTGCCAAGTTGCATAGATCCCGGCTCCATGGTGGGAGATGGCTCGGGACCTGGCTCCGGCCCCTCGCTGCAGGGTTTGCCGTAGGAGGCCCAACAGGTGTCCTGGCCAAAATCCATGGGGAAATCATAGGGAAATCTGAGATGAAAGTTGGATCTGAAATTTTGGATCGGATTTAGATCTAGGATGATCGGATTGGTTTTAGATAGGGAGACACATGGATCAAAAAATGATAATAAGTATAAACAATACATTGTATTATACAATATCTATATGTAATATAACCAATACTCACCCATATATTACATGTACACATAACAACGTAGATATATAACCAATAGTAACAACCGTTGCTTGTACCAATAGTCGCAATTACAAATCGTGGGAGGTCGTCCCAGTAGCAATTCACCAAAGTTTGGGAATGGTGTATTTTCTTCTGAGAATATAGGGAAACTACTGGTAGTATGTGGAAATATGGATATATAGTGTGTCTGAAATTGGAAGGTATATCATATCCCCCAAAATGGCTACTGGGCAAAATGGTACACGAATTCCAGTGGAATTGGTTTATATCCCATGTTCAAACAAACCCAGATTCCTGTTAAGACATGGCTATTCAAACTCGTGCTCCCACAGAGTCGTCACCACCGGAACCCTCGTCCTTGGCGTAGAGGGTGCTCTTGTCTTTGGAACATGTCTGGCCAGCCTTCGCAGGGTGGAACCGGTGGAACCCCATCTGGCTGCGTCTGAAAAGATGGTATTCAAACAACCAGTCAGTGGGGAAACTGATAAACCATAGGTTTTTTTCTATGGGCGATGGGGTATGCTACTCTCAGTCAAGACCAGTTTCCAAGTCGTTCACGGAAACAATCTTGGGTGCGACAGCATGGTACCCTCCATGAGAGCTGGCTGAGCTGTGGAGTGGGAATCCTCTATATTTAGAGGCCAAGCTGTGCCGAGTCGTTCAGATATTGATCAGATCCAGACTCCAAACTCTCCAAACCGGTGATAAATCGACCCTTCATCGACCCTTCGAAAGTTGCTACATCTTCATCCCTCGATTCCTCCCTCGATTCATCCCTCTCCCGCCTTGTCGCAGCAAAAGAACCACACGCCCCCGCAGGACTCAGGTGCATGGCAGGGATCATCCGGACATGATGTGGCTCTGAAAATTGGGTACCCAAAAAATCGCATGGTCCCATAGTTTTCCCTATTCATGGATGCCAACTTCAGGTATCGGATGCCCAACTTTCAGGCAGATCCAACTGATTGGTGGCTCAATCCCAGGTTTTCATGGTCAGATCAATCGTGCAATCCGACTTTTCTTAATGGTTAAATCCCGAGTCACCACCATATCACCATTTCTAAATGGCTCAGGAAATCCTCCCATCTCTTCCCAAAACAGGGACTATAGTGACTATAGTACTCCAAGTGATACCCCATGGCCACATCTTCCACGTTTGGCCATCGCCCAGGGACTGACTGATAGGCAGAGCAGGTGTCACCAGAGTTCACTGTGAAGCTGGTGCCATCGCAGGAGACCTGGTGGAACCATTGGAGGAGTTTTTTCAGCAGCAGCAATTTGAAGCAATGGATCTCAGGGAAAACTCTTTCACCAGCAAAGAACAGGGAAAATGGGTGGTTCTCTGATTTTTCTTCCCAAGAATTTGGTTTGGGGAACATTGGAAGCAGGACATGTTGACACGGAACCAGCCGTTTTTTCTTCTAGATTCAGAAGGCCCAGCTCCAAGTTGTGTCAAAAAAATGACATGTCCAGCATCTGAAGCTTAGGGCCCAAAGCCTGACACAGCTTCCAAAACAATAGTATAGAACGACATACAGTATAACGATCTCAACAATATGATCAGAAACTACAGGAATGTGTTGCACCTAACTATAAACTATCAGCAAAAAGGACAGCATGGAGGGTATCAACCATCCCCAACTGACTCTGCCACACCTTCTCGACCTGCAGAAGATTCGCCTTCGAGCCCTGAGCCTGTTGTTTCACCATCAAAGATCGGATTAGAAAAACGGAACATGTCATGTAGAGGAAAAAACGAACACTTTGGAAGTTGTTTTAATCATCTTCCCACGTTTACGGGGACGGAAAGACAATGCCAAAACATNAAAACGGAACATGTCATGTAGAGGAAAAAACGAACACTTTGGAAGTTGTTTTAATCATCTTCCCACGTTTACGGGGACGGAAAGACAATGCCAAAACATCAAACTTGGCCACAGGCAGAATGATTGGTCCACACATGTCCGCAAAGTTGTAACAACAAGAGACTCAAACCCCACCATCCTGTCATTCATACCCAAGATATGGCTTTGTCTGAACATGTCGGGGATTNAAAAAAACAGGATTTGTCATCATTTTGCAAATCAAAAATCGCAATTCTATGGTGGATATATATTGAAACAACCCAATCCATATCACATCCCAAACGCGCAGGTACCGCAATACACCACACAGTCGGCCACCAGTCCACGGGAACTTTGGAAAGCGATAACAAANCCAATCCATATCACATCCCAAACGCGCAGGTACCGCAATACACCACACAGTCGGCCACCAGTCCACGGGAACTTTGGAAAGCGATAACAAAGGACCAAAAAGTCTGTTCCTGAACCAAACGGGGTCCCCGTACCCCATTCCATCCACTGGTAGATGATCCTTTTCGCTGTGAAAATTGCGGGGAGTATATCCTCCGGTGATTTTTGACGTAGCGAAAATGGCCAATAAAAATGGATGATAGACATCATGATTGACCTAAAAAGTGGTGACTTTCCAGTAGCAGCCCATGACTTTCACCGAGCCCCGCAGGGTCCTCCTTGAGTTCCTCAAGCTGCAAAACGCACGGAGGGTCCCATTCATACGACGCCTTACCTCGGNAGCCCATGACTTTCACCGAGCCCCGCAGGGTCCTCCTTGAGTTCCTCAAGCTGCAAAACGCACGGAGGGTCCCATTCATACGACGCCTTACCTCGGCGTCGTTGCGGATAGAAAGCACCGGTGACGTTGAACGCTTGGGATGGGGATGTCCCAAAATGATGGAAAGTTGACCAGGGATTGCAATCAAGAAACTGGGGAAGTTCATCATCAAGATTCGACCATAAAATGGTCATGAAAAAAATATGATCTTCAGTAAATGGAGATTCACCAAGCGACTAGTGGGCATGGGCATTTCAATGGAACAATAATTGGGGATTTCGCAATCACTGGGATCTACAAGGTGGTGTCAAACATCAAAGGCCGGTGACTGGTACTATACCATTTACCATTGGATACTTTTTCATTGTGGAACCGGAGGGAAGAGGATATCTATCAGATTAAACCATCTACAAATATCTACAAACTATTCTCTGCTAGACATTTGTGAAATCATGTAGGAATGAGCTCCTACAAATCTGCCGGCCTGCCAGCGTGTCTTGTGGATCTTGCTTGTTCGTAGTTGTACTGTTTGTCTTGTCTTTGTCTCTGTCTAGAGTTTCCCCTTGGTTTGCGGCTTGTAGGATAGCTCTTTCATGCTCTTTCCATGGTGGCTGGCGGAACACACCGAAGGCGGTTAAATAACCAGCCCACCTTCGGTCTCACCCGAATTTTTCCACATGAGTAACCCCATGCTGTTTGTTAATGGATCCCCAGTATCATCTTTTTATTATCACTAATATTATCCGATCTAATACAGATGGTTGATGACGGATAATAATAGTATTTGAGATATTATTGTGGGGATATATTTAGATGGTATATNTATCCGATCTAATACAGATGGTTGATGACGGATAATAATAGTATTTGAGATATTATTGTGGGGATATATTTAGATGGTATATCCCACTGATATCCCCATATATCGCTGGTGTTCTACCCAGGTGTCGCTGGCCACGCGGCAGGTGTCGCCCTCAGGGGGAGAGGTGGACTTCTGGCTGCTGCAGGGCTCGTCCTCCTGATGATTCGGAACTTGGCGCTACTACATCAATACATATACACTACAGTCTATAGGTATATACATACATGAAATCATATATTATATATATATATATATATGATTATAATTGATTATAAATGTACAATATTATGTGCGTGATCCTAATGATTAGGGTATGAAACACATTTTACACCCTTGCCACGAACCTACCACGATTCCAATAACTAGCTAACAGGTCATTCAACGGCGACGAGTCATGGGACACGTTTCTTCAACGCCTGGTCTTCGCCAAAATGGGCAAGCTGTTGAGACCCATCAAAATCCCCATGAAAGTCCATTAAATCACCATCAAATCACCATGAAATCACCATTGATTGTGACAAACTGCATCTATCATCCAGCCTGTAGGCAGCAGAGATGCTTCAGGCCAGGACATTCCTGATGGACGAGTAGATATAGACAAAGGTAGGGATATAGGTAGATTGGTTGATGGATTGGATGGTTGGTTGGTTGATTTTTTGATTGGATTTGATGGATTGATTGATTGGCAAGATACAGCAAGACAAAATAATACTACATTCGGTTCGATAAGATTTGATTAGATTCGATCTATTGATACATCAGGAATAGTTTTTGTTCCGCCATGACATACTGTGAAAGCGCTGGCAAACATGCATAATGAATTCAATAGAAACCTGATTCAATAAAAATCATGAAAATCCAAGATCATTCAACAGGTGTGTTTGTATGCATGTAGTGTACCCTCCTGTAATCAAACATGGTTAGCTAGAAAATGCCCCATTCATNAAATCATGAAAATCCAAGATCATTCAACAGGTGTGTTTGTATGCATGTAGTGTACCCTCCTGTAATCAAACATGGTTAGCTAGAAAATGCCCCATTCATTGGTGATTTCCCCCCCGGACACCTCCAGTTAGTTGGGCTTTGATGACACTGGACGGAATATCCCATTNAAACATGGTTAGCTAGAAAATGCCCCATTCATTGGTGATTTCCCCCCCGGACACCTCCAGTTAGTTGGGCTTTGATGACACTGGACGGAATATCCCATTCTATCCCCATATAATTCCTATTATTACATTGCCGCTATCCCACTAGTTGATGGGATAATCACATGTACATTAAATCACCATAAAATCACCATGAAATCACCATGAAATCCCATGAAATCCGATGAAATCCTACTGGAGGGCCCGGGGGGGAGAAAATGTGAGATGCGATGGGACGGGATGCGGTTGAAGGGATGTGATAAGACGAGAATGCANGAAATCCGATGAAATCCTACTGGAGGGCCCGGGGGGGAGAAAATGTGAGATGCGATGGGACGGGATGCGGTTGAAGGGATGTGATAAGACGAGAATGCATAAGATATCTATACAAATATATACATATATAATGAGTATATATAATGAGATATGTTGAGATGAGATGGGTATAGTCCATTCAAGAGTCTTTTTTTACAGTGTTTTACAATAGTGGCTATTGGCTCTAATTGAAGCAAGAGTTCTTTGCAGTGTTTTATAAAGGTGCACATGTCATAGAAGTTATCCACGTTTCATAGAAGTTATGCACGTTTCATAGAAGTTATGCACGTTTCACAGGAACATTGCACGTTTCATAGAAATTACGCACGTTTCACAAGCCACCCAATCACGTTCTTCTTCAACTGCGTCCCAAAAAGACGTCCCACAAAGAGCAAAAGCCAACTCCAGCTTGCTACCGCGAGCTTTCGTGATTTAATTCCCATTGAATCACCATATTGTTGCAGTAGCTATCACCATTGTTGTTGCTCGAATCCCATATGGTGATGAAATCCCATTCATTCACCATCAAATCACCATCCCATCACCATGAAATCACCATCAAATAACCTATGAAATCCCATAAAATCACCATAAAAACACCATATCTTTTCGGCCGATTTGGGCCGAGCCACCTCTGCATAGGTGCTACAGCTGTCGCTGGACATGACCTTGAAGAAGTCTTTGCAACGATCGATGCCGGTCTTCAAGAGGTGGCGATTCGTTTCAGAAGGGATTCTACGGGGTTGAATGGTAACATTTCATGGTGATTTCACGGGATGTTTCACGGTGATTTCATGGTGATGCAATGGCACTTTTCATGGGACTTCAGAACCATAGGGTTTTAATGATAGTTTTACTCCTCATCCTGGAGATTTCTTGGAGGGCCCAGGCATCAGAACTGGTCAAGAATCCTGTGATCCTAAGTCCTCTAAGAGGCCTATCTCTAAGACGATTTGAACATAGTTTTGTCGCACACCCCAAGTCCCTCCAACACCCCAAAAGGAATCCTTAACTGTGGCCCTCAAGTTTCAAGGGGTATGCCCTGTGCCTCTGTTGGTTTTACCTTAGATTATCCCTCGACCTGCAGAAGATTCGCCTGCGAGCCCTGAGCCTGTTGTTTCACCATCAAAGATCGGATTAGAAAACGGAACATGTCATGTAGAGGAAAAAAATGAACACTTTGGAAGTTGTTTTAATCATCTTCCCACGTTTATGGGGACGGAAAGACAACATCAAAATTGGCCACAGGCAGAATGATTGGTCCACACATGTCCGCAAAGTTGTAACAACAAAAGACTCAAACCCCACCATCCCGTCATTCATACCCAAGATATGGCTTTGTCTGAACATGTCGGGGATTAAAAAAAAACAGGATTTGTCATCATTTTGCAAATCAAAAATCGCAATTCTATGNCAAGATATGGCTTTGTCTGAACATGTCGGGGATTAAAAAAAAACAGGATTTGTCATCATTTTGCAAATCAAAAATCGCAATTCTATGGTGGATATATATATATATATAGAAACAACCCAATCCATATCACATCCCAAACGCGCAGGTACCGCAATACACCACACAGTCGGCCACCAGTCCACGGGAACTTTGGAAAGCGATAACAAAGGACCAAAGCCAAGGGTCTGTTCCTGAACCAAACGGGGTCCCCGTACCCCATTCCATCCACTGGTAGATCATCCTTTTCGCTCTGAAAATTGCGGGGAGTATATCCTCCGGTGATTTTTGACGTAGCGAAAATGGCCGATAAAAATGGATGATCAACATCATGATTGACCTAAAAAAAAAGTGGTGACTTTCCAGTAGCAGCCCATGACTTCCACCAAGCCCCGCAGGGTCCTCCTTGAGTTCCTCAAGCTGCAAAACGCACGGAGGGTCCCATTCATACGACGCCTTACCTCGGCGTCGTTGCGGATAGAAACCACCGGTGACGTTGAACGCTTGGGATGGGGATCTCCCAAAATGATGGAAAGTTGACCAGGGATTCCAATCAAGAAACTGGGGAANACCACCGGTGACGTTGAACGCTTGGGATGGGGATCTCCCAAAATGATGGAAAGTTGACCAGGGATTCCAATCAAGAAACTGGGGAAGTTCATCGTCAAGATTCGACCATAAAATGGTCATGAACAAAAATATGATCTTCAGTAAATGGAGATTCAACCATGCGACTAGTGGGCATGGGCATTTCAATGGAACAATGATTGGGGATTTCGCAATCACTGGGATCTACAAGGTGGTGTCAGACATCAAAGGCCGGTGACTGGTAGTATACCATTTATGATTGGATACTTTTTCATTGTGGAACCGGAGGGAAGAGGATATCTATCAGATTAAACCATCTACAAATATCTACAAACTATTCTCTGCTAGACGTTTGTGAAATCATGTAGGAATGAGCTCCTACAAATCCGCCGGCCTGCCGGCGTGTCAAGTGGATCTTGCTTGTTCGTAGTTGTACTGTACTGTTTGTCTTGTCTTTGTCTCTGTCTAGACTTTACCCTTCGTTTGCGGCTTGTAGGATAGCTCTTTCATGCTCTTTCCATGGTGGCCGGCGGAANCTTTGTCTCTGTCTAGACTTTACCCTTCGTTTGCGGCTTGTAGGATAGCTCTTTCATGCTCTTTCCATGGTGGCCGGCGGAACACACCGAAGGCGGTTACATAACCAGCCCACCTTCGGTCTCACCCGAATTTTTCCACATGAGTAACCCCATGCTGATTGTTAATGGATCCCCAGTATCATCTCTTTATTATCACTAATATTATCCGATCTAATACAGATGGTTGATGACGGATAATAATAGTATTTGAGATATTATTGTGGGGATATATTTAGATGGTATAT
>BGPT01000045.1:595598-613688 GCA_003297045.1 Symbiodinium sp. clade C Y103
TAGATATAGACAAAGGTAGGGATATAGGTAGATTGGTTGATGGATTGGATGGTTGGTTGGTTGATTTTTTGATTGGATTTGATGGATTGATTGATTGGCGAGATACAGCAAGACAAAATAATACCACATTCGGTTCGATACGATTTGATGAGATTCGATCTATTGATACATCAGGAATAGTTTTGGTTCCGCCATGACATACTGTGAAAGCNACAAAATAATACCACATTCGGTTCGATACGATTTGATGAGATTCGATCTATTGATACATCAGGAATAGTTTTGGTTCCGCCATGACATACTGTGAAAGCGCTGGCAAACATGCATAATGAATTCAATAGAAACCTGATTCAAATCATGAAAATCCAAGATCATTCAACAGGTGTGTTTGTATGCATGTAGTGTACCCTCCTGTAATCAAACATGGTTNGAATTCAATAGAAACCTGATTCAAATCATGAAAATCCAAGATCATTCAACAGGTGTGTTTGTATGCATGTAGTGTACCCTCCTGTAATCAAACATGGTTTGGAAAATGCCCCATTCATAGGTGATTTCCCCCCCGGACACCTCCAGTTAGTTGGGCTTTGATGACACTGGACGGAATATCCCATTAGATCCCCATATAATTCCTATTATTACATTGCCGCTATCCCACTAGTTGATGGGATAATCATACATTAAATCACCATAAAATCACCATGAAATCACCATAAAATCACCATGAAATCACCATGAAATCCCAGAAAATCCGATGAAATCCTACTGGAGGGCCCAGGGGAGGTGGACGAAAGCTTTAGCAGATGATGAGAGGGGAGAAAATGTGAGATGCGATGGGACGGGATGCGGTTGAAGGGATGTGATAAGACGAGAATGCATAAGATATGTATACAAATATATACATATATAATGAGAAAAAAAAATGAGATATGTTGAGATGAGATGGGTATAGTCCATTCAAGAGTCTTTTTTACAGTGTTTTACAATAGTGGCTATTGGCTCTACTGTAATTGAAGCAAGAGTTCTTTGCAGTGTTTTATAAAGGTGCACATGTCATAGAAGTTATCCACGTTTCATAGAAGTTATGCACGTTTCATAGAAGTTATNTTCTTTGCAGTGTTTTATAAAGGTGCACATGTCATAGAAGTTATCCACGTTTCATAGAAGTTATGCACGTTTCATAGAAGTTATGCACGTTTCACAGGAGCATTGCACGTTTCATAGAAATCACGCACGTTTCACAAGCCACCCAATAACGTTCTTGTTCAACTGCGTCCCAAAAAGACGTCCCACATAGAGCAAAAGCCAACTCCAGCTTGCTACCGCTGNGGCTTTCGTGATTTTCCCATTGAATCACCATATTGTTGCAGTAGCTATCACCATTGTTGTTGCTCGAATCCCATATGGTGATGAAATCCCATTAATTCATATTGATTCCCATGAACTCACCATCAAATCACCATCACATCACCATGAAATCACCATCAAATTAACCATGAAATCCCATAAAATCACCATAAAAACAGCATATCTTTTCGGCCGATTTGGCCGCGCCACCTCTGCATAGGTGCTACAGCTGTCGCTGGACATGACCTTGAAGAAGTCTTTGCAACGATCGATGCCGGTCTTCAAGAGGTGGCGATTCACAGCCNCTGCATAGGTGCTACAGCTGTCGCTGGACATGACCTTGAAGAAGTCTTTGCAACGATCGATGCCGGTCTTCAAGAGGTGGCGATTCACAGCCTGGCGCCGCGGGATCAAAATGGGAACTCAGCGGATTTTACCGCTGATTTCACGAGATTTCACGGGATGTTTCACGGAGATTTCATGGTGATGTAGTGGCACTTTTCATGGGACTTCAGAACCATAGGGTTTTCATGATAGTTTTACTCATCCTGGAGATTTCTTGGAGGGCCCCGGCATCAGAACTGGTCAAGAATCCTCTAAGATGATTTGAACATAGTTTTGGAGCACACTCCAAGTCCCTCCAACACCCCAAAAGGAATCCTTAACTGTGGCCCTCAAGGCTTATAACTTTGTAACTTTGTTTCTTAGTGGGATAATCCAAGAATAGGATCATCTAGAAATAACAGTCATAACCCTTCTACAATTATTTCAACTGGGATATTTTCTCTGCGCATGGTGCATCCCTGAGAGACGGGAAACAAAGAAACTTTGGGGATGGGAAACCGGCCGCGGGTGGGAGGGGTGGGATAAGAACCTGGCATATTTGGGGGCTGTGGCAACTGTAGATTGCTCGAATGTTGTAAACATGTAAAAATACAAGTACATATGTGTATATATGTAGATATGTCTATACACTAGATTATGTGATCATATATACACATATATACATGATTCCAATGGTTTTTTGGGCAATATCATGAATGCTGACCAGAAGACATCACTGCGACACTTACTGCCAAAGACAAAAACACATGGTTTCGAGGCAAAAAGCAGGTTTACTGCCAGTGGAAGTAGAGATATGACCAGTGACCACTGAAAATACAAACAAAACTTTGACATTGTGGTCCTAATCTCTGAATCACTTGCCTGACTTTACCAAGTCCCAAAAAACCTGGGTGATGATATTACCTATAAAGTTCAGCGATTGCACCGTGTCAACTTTGTGTGATCAATGTGTAAGTCATTTTGGGGTGTTCCCAAAATGTGGACCCGAAACCATTGGTTTCCCCATTGAAATGTTGGATGATTTTGGGGTCTCCCATGTCCAGAAATCCGAGGCCCAGTTGATGGGACATGCTTCTTCTCGGTTAGTATCATTCTTGTCATCATCCCTGGAGTTATTGTCATTAAGATGAACCCCTTCAACCCTTGCCATTCATTTATGTATATAGTTATTCTTTTTGTTTTTGAGATCCTCATGCTTGTGCTTGTGTTCCTTCAGAAACAGACTTCGGTGCCTCTTGGGGTCCCAACTCACGACGATGTTGCACAGGACCCACCTGACACATAGCAAATGTTGGCGCGGAAAAGCTGGAGTGTGTCTTGTGGATACAGGATATATTAAAGATATTGAATGCATAGGTATGTATGAGACTGTGTGTGTGTGTATGCATCCATCTATCCGAATCTATCTATCTATCTATCCATCTGTCTGCCTGCCGGCCTGTCTGTCTGCCTGTCGATCCATCGATGTATCTATCTGTCTCTCAATGCATGCAAGCATGTATGTATCTATCTATCTATCTATCTATCTATCTATCTATCTGTCTGTCTATCTATCTATCTTTCTATCTATCTAGCTATCTATGTGTATGTATTTGTGTGTGTGTGTATGTGTATGTGTGTGTGTGTGTGTGTCTGTGTATGTTTGCATGTGCGCACGTACGTCCGCACGTATGTATTTGTGTGTGTGCGCGTCAGCCTCTGTCTTCTGTAAGGGAAATTCTAAGCAGATGTGTAGTTTCGTGTTTTCTGAGTACAGCCGAGCGGCCAAGTTCATGCCATTAGCGGGGGGTGTCAGGGGATTGAGTGAAGCTGGCACCAATGAAGACCTTCACTCTTTCCTGTGATATGAAAACCGGAGGCCGTTTTCACGTACCTGCAAGGCTGGTTGTGATCACCTCTTATTCTTTGCGGCTGTTTCAGAAGTCGCCACGTCCTGCCAGCTTACCTGGATTCAAGTGCCCTTAGGGGAGTGATCACCAATGCTGTCATGCAATTTACGTTTCATCACCAAAAGGTTGGTCTTTTGATTCTTGAGAAAGCAAGATTGATGGTTTCTCTTGATGATGGTGTAGGCGACACCTCACAAGTTGGGGACGGACGCAAGTATGTGTGTGTGTGTCATATGCATACACACATATGCAGATGCATACACAAACATAAATAAAAAAATGATCAGGTTTTTCCTAAATTAGGATGTTTACCCGTTTTTTTTTGAAACAGGACAAGAACCCCACCACGCAGTGCTTCCCCAATTTTTTGTGATTGGCACCTTCAATTTCACACACATTGTCATGTTCATTTGCTTTGGAACCAAATTCAAAAGCCAAGCCATGATAAACCCATCATCTTCATTGACCTTCAACATCCTTCAACACTCTGTTTTGATTTTGGCGGGCTGTTTCCAACTTTCTCATCAAGATCCAACCTGTATCAAGCTGGTCTCCCCATCTTCACAGCTTCCACTGCAGGCTGCATCCGCTGCAGCTGCCAGCGCCAGGACAAGATGCCAAACGCGGACGGCGAGCATCGCTTCTTAGCGCGGCTCGGAACAGGATGGAAATGTTTTGATTTGGGATCCCTGGAATCTTCAAAATCGGAAGAATATCCGGAGCGCAATGTTGGCACATGGGAGCTCTTTCTTGTCACTTTTCTTCAAGGCATCTGAGCCATGAGCCATCGAACCCGGAGATGAGACAACGGATTGTTTTTCGTTCCTCTTTCTCATATTCCACTTTGGTGGGGCCCCAAAGGGTCCCAGTGTTGGACAATCCAGTGTAACCTCCCTCATATTTAAAGTCAACCCCACAGCCTCTCTATCTTTTTTCTCCAGTGCAAGGTTGGTCGAATGCACCACCGTTGCACTTCACATGGTGCTGCAGGCTTCTCAGATTTGACCTCCGTCAAACGTGGCCGAACATCCTGATGTCCAATTGGAAAATCGACTATAGAAATAGATATCAATGACATAAACGATATGAGTCTGAAAAAAAGAACATTACCAGAGTCCTGTAGACAATCAGAGGTTAGGTCTTTGTCAGGTCCCACCTACTCGAGTTTGCATTGTCACTGAGTCTTGTGAGACAAATAAACCGCCGCAAACATCAATGTGAAACTGCTGCGCGCACGCACGTATGTGTTTTTCATGTGGGGATGTCCAACAGATTGTGGACCCAACAACAAACAACAACGTCAAAGAAAAAACCATCCATTCTGAAAAAAAAAGAGTTGGGTTGATTTTTTGTTGGCTTTCTAGGTGGTTTCAACCTTTCGGAAGAAACATCCCCCGCTCCAGATCGGCCTCACTCACTCAAGCGCTGAACCTGGGTTCCTTCCAAGGCCTTGGAAAGACCTTCCTCCGCCTCACCTTCAGCTGCTTCCTGGGCCTGGTGGCGCTGTTGGAACACCCTTGGGAAAGCCAGGAAAACCCATTGGAAAACAGGAGAAAAAACATGAAAAAACGGTAATGCTCTGTGGTTTCTTGGCGAACTCTCTCCCAGTTTGTTTGATTCTATCCCAGCTCATGTGGGTGACAACCAGGATTCCCTCTGAATTTTGGGTGTTTAAACCATGCTTTTCTTCAGCAAAAGACCAGTCCATGGCACCTTCAGCTGGTACAGTTCCAGGTATTCGCTCAACCTGGGCGCCAACTTCTCCAACTCCCCAAGCTCCTCGCAGCGCCGTGTCATGGCTGGCCAGTCAACGGGTGGTCGCAGAGTCTGGGAACATTGACGCTGCCAAAAGTGCTGGTAGCACAGTTGTTATGTATGCGTATATATTCATGAATTCCATTCAATCCCATTTAAATCCCATTAAATCCCATTAAATCACCATTTTCAGACATCATGATGGATGTTGATTTTCCCATTCCGATGGTCCCGCAGGTAAGACCCCTCCGTTTTCGAGGTCCTCCTGGTTCAAATGGAAGAGGCGATTGCCCGTGGGAGTTTGAAACACCAGCTGTGCCTGCGGCTGCGGGCTGTGGAGGATGAGACACCCAGGCCATCCAAGGGTGGGGGGTGCCCCAAAATGGATTGTTTATAGTCTATCATGGAAAATCCCATTAAAATGGATGATTTGGGGGGTACCCCCATTTGTGGAAACCCTCATAGAACAAGTTCAACAAGTTTATGGAAGATTTCGAAGAGGTTGTGAAGGTTTGTAAAGGGTCTGCAAAAATGTGTTGCATCCTATTTTCAAATCTCTGGGCGGGAAGTTGGATTTCTTTAAGTGGATCGGGTTGCCCGCCATTTGGGTAACTACCCCAAAGTGATGAAGATACCGACATCTGTGGGTCAGGAGGTCCTACATGTTGACTCATTGCCATGTGGACATTATAGTTGAAGAGAGAAGACAGCAGCATGCGGCAATCATTTCACAAAAGCTGCAGAGAAGTACAAGTGACAAAAGTTAGCAAGGAAGATCAAACACTTTGGGGTTGCGATTTGCATGGGGCACCAGAGCTTTGGGTACATGGTTTCCATAGTACAAAGGCAGAGGAATAAAGCATGCCACAAATATCTGCAAAATGTGTATCACGACAAGTAACCACTGATGCAGCGGCTATGTGGCGGCAAAGCGGGGAGGGCGTTCACGTGCAGCTATCAGGTCATTCGTGGTTTCAGCCCCTGCCAAAATGTTTGCTACAGCAAGTGGCAAGGCCCCATGGCCTCCAAATATCCGTCCACGTCTCGTTTGGATGCAACCACTTGTACCTATGCCATCAAGCAAGGTTTGTGGCTAAGTTGACTGGGATTCAGCACGAAAAACCTTTCACAAAGTGCAGCTCCTACTACATTTCAAAATGCCAATCGCCTTCAACCAAATGATATCAACAGCCACAAATCCTTGCCCTTCCCGATATAAACAGAGCTTGCGAATGATTTTTTCAGGGGCCAAGCCAGCAGCTTCCCAAAAACAAACAGGCGCCTGCTTCCTACCGCCCGGAAGTTCCAAGATCTCTTCCTGGACAGGTAAAACAAGTGAAATCCGTCAGCTCACGGCTTTGTATGCTTCAGATGCTTCAGTGAAGCCCGTCACATCTATTCTTCGCAAGGTAGAATTGTAGAAGTCCCACTTTAGTGGATTCCTAACATCACTTAGCTGAGCTTTGAATCACCCCACATCAAGATCTGGCTTCAAGCCACCCTATGCCTGGAAAGGAAAGTAGGGTCGCTCACGCGGCCGGTCCCGTGCATTTTGGAAGCCACGATCTGCAAAGGGCCGTTCCTGGGCGCTGAGACGACGACTTGGGGGGTGCAGAGCTGTGATAATTTTGATGGGTCTACGGTCTACGTCATCGAAAATTCCCATAACTTAGGATAAAAACTCCAAACATGTAGACTTCAACTGTTTCCGATTGTTTATCCATGTTATTTGTTGATCCACTCTTCCATACTCACCCTTCATCTTATGTCCAAGTCCTCAAACCTAAATTGATACCACTGTTTTTGTCCCCAAAGAGAGTGTGGGTTCAGTGGAAAATGGCATTGACCCAATTCCAATGAATAATAATAATAATAATCATCATCATCATCATCATCATCACCATCATCACCACCACCACCACCATCATCATCATCAGCAGCAGCAGGAGCATCTTTCCCACGAAAGCTGGGAAATAAGGGATATCCCCAATCATTTTCCCATCTCCAAGTGGCTCTTTGGTCAGCCTCCTGGGCGAAGCCCAAACCATAAATTTCATGGGAGGAAATATAGGTAAGTAATAAAGTGAGTCACAACCCATAGCTGTTCACACCAATTCATAGCTGGGATTTATGGATGTTCATCCCTTCAAAATATGGCAGAATCGGGCTCTCCGCCAGATGGTATGCAGTTCTTGAATCATTTCCAGACAACCTAATTCTCCAGGATTTTTTTCAAGCACAACTAACCACTGGCCAGAAGGATCTGACCAGCAAAGTAGCAAACAAAAATAGTTTGCATTGGAGTCTGGAGTCTCAATGACTTG
Source organism: Symbiodinium sp. clade C Y103 (assembly GCA_003297045.1). Taxonomy (NCBI): domain Eukaryota; class Dinophyceae; order Suessiales; family Symbiodiniaceae; genus Cladocopium; species Cladocopium sp. clade C. The sequence continues at coordinate 603,259 of BGPT01000045.1, forward strand.
AAGTAAGAGACTCAAGCCAGGGACTGTGTTTAGTTGAAATAACAAGTAGCAACCATGGACAGTTTCAAGCACCAGTTTTATCGCTCAAGTTTGTCGAAAAAAAACAAATCAGAGGCCTTGCCCAATTTTGTCCAAAATACCAATGCTGTCATTTCGTGGAAATATATATCGGGCTCGGTTTGGTACCGTTTCAGGGTGTTTCCCAAAGTGGGGGAATCCGTAAAACCAGAAAGATCGCAATGTTCAAACACTAAATGTACCAAGTTTGGTCTGTTTTTTTGCCATCCACCACTGAAAAAAAGGTCCTTGACTCGGCGTTTCTCGGCTGCCTGCGAGCTTCACCCACTGAAAATTGCCAAAGGATTGGGTGAATTGCGCAGAAAAAAACAGTTGATTTTTTTGGACTTTAAAACGAGGGTAGTCTGAGTCATGGAACGCAAATCCACGGTTTCTGGGTTCTGCAGTGTCGGTTTTGCTGAATGATGATCGGTCTTGGGGTGATCAACGGATGGTTAAAGTTTCAATTCCACAATACATGTGAAAAAATCACCAAAGTTGCCGTGAAAAAAAAAATGTATGTCAGTGTAGGTGGAACTATTCACTTCATGGCTACCCCGGGGTCTTTATCCAAACACAATGTATTATGAATGTGACTCTGGTCGTCAAAGTTTGTTCAAGCCAGTTGTAACTGCCTCATTCGGCCTTGCAAAAACGACCACTAAGTGAAAGGTCGATCTCTTCTCCACCTGGGACAACATGGGTCGTTCAGAGCCACGGGTGTTGCGGACCTGTTTGGTTGACGTGGCAAAGCGCTGCGAGGAACTGCGCTGTGCGCAGACGCCAGATGGGATCCGCGGCCGGATGGGCCGCATGATGAGTTTGAAAAAATTCCGCACCTTCGTTGGTCGAACCATAGGAAATAATCCCCCCCATTTTTGGCCATAAAGGGGGAAATTGATATCGAAACGCTGGAAGGGGTTAAACAATTTCTAGTCAAACCGACATGACTCCAAGGATTTTGCGCATAAAAAATGTAGGTAGTTTCTGCAGAACATGTTTTTGATCAATTTGTGTTTCAACCAGCAACTTTTTGGAGAACGCGACGTATTTTGTCATCAACATACATGTCGAATTTCACATTTGCTTTTGATTGCACGCTGCAACCATTTCATGGTTTGAACCTCATGCACCGAAGCGAATAGTCAAGCAATAATGCCGTTCACTCTTGCCACAATAGTGTAAAATGTGGCTGTGCTTCAATGAAATCTGATAAATTTCAGCCATGGCAAAATGGTATGGGTTGCACCATCCCTGTACCTTCATTTTGTGCAGTCACCTCTGTGGATCGAACCATGCAAAATAATGTACAGTTCTGCGCATATTCACAACGATTTGTGCATGCATCCCTTTTCAAGGAAGAAATGCGCCGGCATGAGACCCCAAACTATGTGGGTGGTGGGAAGTCAATGCACCACATACAAGCATGGGGCTATAAAACAATAACAGATTAGGTTAGACATGATTGTAATTGCAGCAACGGGAATTTGTATTTTGGCACAAGAAGCAACCCCATGTCTATTCATCAAACCCTCATACCAAAACCTCACACCATGACATGTAACAGAATTGCAAGATATCGTCCAGGAGGGGTCTTCTATATAGAGGATCGCACAAGTTTCATACAAAAATTTCCTATGAACATTCCAAAAGAACAAGCACCATTCAATGCAAACAATTTCAAGATCTTAACGCAAGGACCTCAAGGGTGATTGCAACAGGACCCCCACAAGATCTTCTCACAAAGACCTGTACGAGATCACGCAAGGACCTCTGAGAAGATGTCACAAGGATCCCTACAAGAGTTTCCCACATAGAATGTAAGAAGACCTTGACGAAGATCTTCTTGCCAGGACCCCTAAGAGAATCCCACAAGGTCGTCATAGAAGGAGCTGCTGTTGCTGCTGGTAAAGATGTTTGACAATCTTGACACAAGAACCTCGCAAGAGCACCCCACAAGCACCTATACATGGCATGGCATCTGTAAGAGTTTCACGCAACGACCTCTTAGAGAAGATTTTACCAGGATCCCCACAAGATCTTCTGACAAGGACCTATACAAGTATAGGCAAATGCAAAAACCTTTTTCTGGACTTCATGGCCCTCTTCACGACATCTTCTCACAACGACCTCTACAAGACCTTGCTCGATATTATATCACGGAAATCCAAAGCGTGCACCGTGAAGCTCTTGCACGGTCGTGCCGGACCTTCCAGAGAATGCAGAATTTTTCTTTTGCAGGCTCTCAAACACAATCAGCTACAAATCAGCACCGCGCCACAACGAGAGCGATCCGACACGCACAAAGTCCCAAGAGGGTACCCCGAGCGATATCAAACTTCGCACCGCGCCACAACAAGAGCGATCTGACACACACAAAGTGCCGAGAGGGCGCTGCGAATGATATCAAAATTCGCACTGCGCTACAACGAGAGCGATCCGACACACCCAAAATGACAAGAAGGTTGCGCGAGCACGTGTTCGATTTTCACAAAAACATTGCCCACACCACCAAAAACGAACATTGAAAATGTCAAAGACATTTTTTTTTACTTATATAAGTCTCAGCAATTTTTTGGTCGAAGCCTACACAGTACTGCACCTGCTACCGAAAATGAGCCCGAGGCATCCGAAGTACTGCACCTACCACGCGGAATCATCAAGTCAAAAATGACGACAGTTTCACAAAACAAAATTCCCGACCCTTTCAAAACGTGGTCCAAGTTCACCAAATATTGCGTTTCCTACCAAAAACGACTTCCAAAACCACCTCTCACTTTGACCCACACTTGCCAACGTTTTAGCAAAGCGCCACACCTGCCACACGGATGACAAAGCGTCTGATGCCCTGCACCTGTCACGCAAAAGGACGTTCCAGACCTCAAAAGGTCCCATGTCCTACGCCTGCCACACGACATGGACATAGCTCAAAATTCGGCACGGCGCGCAGGTAAAGAGAAACCTTTAGAACACCTCTGGAGGCAGAGAAAAGCGCCTAGATGAGTACAGATAGTACACATGCAACGTAGAGGTGGTAAGTTGGATCTTGGCATGAGTGCTACATCACAGTCAAAGTCAAATGCATGCACAAGACCGTCAAATGTAAGCACCCGCCTTGGTGTCAAAAGCACTGCAGACACCGACAGTTATTACATTTGACGATAGCCAAAAAGGTCAAATTGCCAGACCGGCTGGAATTGCACGGGGCGCCGCATCGATGCGCAGGTGCTCACCCATTTTTAATCTGCTTTGCAGAGAAACCTCGAAGGTCTTTAACGACCTTCGAGATACCTCAAGGGGGCTTCAACAAAGGCATTGAAGTTAAGGGGCTTGGAAGCCTTCGTCGAAGCCCCCTGAAGGTACGTTCGTCGAAGCCCGCTTGAGGTAGGTTGCTTTGAAGGCTTGTCAAACTTGAACCATGGCCTACCCCGGAAAAGGAAGAACAAGAAGAAGAAGAACAACAACAGCAACAGCAACAGCAACAGCAACAAGAACAAGAACAAGAACAAGAACAACAACAACAACAACAACAACAGCAAGATCAAGAACAAGAGGAACGAGAAGTACAAAAAAAAGAAGAAGAAGCAAGAATGACCCATGGCCTAACACGGAAGTCAAGCGGAGAGATCGAACGCATTGTTGGGTAGGGCTTTGAGATCGAACCTATTGTTGGCCGAAGGAGACGGGGATGTAAACTTTCAACACACAAGATCAAGTACAAAAAAAGAAAAAACAGAAGAACAAGAAGAAGAAGAAGCAGAGAAAAAAGAAAAAACAACAACTACATCAAACGTATTGTTGGGTGAGAAAGGCAGGGGTGTGAATTTTCAACATACAAGAACAAGAACAACAAAAAAAGAAAAAGAAAAACAACAACGACCACAACAACAACAACAACAACAACAACACCAGCAGCAGCAGCAACAACAACAACAACAACAACCCCGACAACGACGACGACGACAAAACGAGATGACGAGGACGACCACTTCTACTACTAGTATTACTACCACCACTACCACTACCACTACCACTACCACTACCACTACCACTACCACTACCACTACCACTACCACTACCACTACCACTACCACTACCACTACTACTACTACTACTACTACTACTACTACTACTACTACTACTACTACTACTACTATTCTACTACTACTCCTCCTCCTCCTCCTCCTCCTCCTGCTGCTGCTGCTGCTACTATACTACTGCTACTACTACTACTACTACTACTACTACTACTACTACTACTACTACTCCTGCTGCTGCTGCTGCTGCTGCTCCTACTACTACTACTACTACTACTACTACTACTACTACTACTACTACGACTACTACTACTACTACTACTACTACTACTACTACTACTACTACTACTACTACGACTACTACTACTACTACTACTACTACTACTACTACTACTACTACTACTACTACTATTACCACTACTACTACTACTCCTCCTCCTCCTACTACTACTACTACCACATTATTACTACTACTACAGTTGTAGTAGTAGTAGTAATCGTAGTGATAGTAGTAGCAGTAGTAGTAATAGTAGTAGCAGTAGTAGCAGTAGTAGTAGTACTACGACTACTACTACGACTACTACTACGACTACTACTACGACTACTACTACTACGACTAATACTACGACTCTGTACTACTGCTACTACTACTCCTTCTCCTCCTACTACTCCTACGACAACAACACGGATGCATGGAAGGATCTTGCTTGAGTGCGGAATAGGGTGTTGAAGTCGAACGGCACTGACATCGAACCGTTTTTTTGGGGCGAGGAAGACCGGGTATGAATTCTCAACAGGTTCTTGCTGCGTAGATGAGCATGCCTGGTCCAGACAGAATGTTTGGGTTTTGAAAATGAACGTCTTGTTGGGCAAAGGAGACGGACATGTAAACTTTCAACACATAAGAATAAGCACAAGAAGAACAACAACAACAACAACAACAACAACAACAACAACAACAACAACAACAACAACCAACAACAACAACCAACAACAACAACCACCAACAACAACAACAACCAACAACAACAACAACAACAACAACAACAACCAACAACAACAACCAACACCAACAACAACAACAACAACAACAACAACAACCAACAACAACAACAACAACCAACAACAACAACAACAACAACAACAACAACAACAACAACAACAACAACAACAACAACAACAACAACAACAACAACAACANACCAACAACCAACAACCAACAACCAACAACCAACAACCAACAACCAACAACCAACAACCAACAACCAACAACCAACAACCAACAACCAACAACAACAACCAACAACCAACAACCAACAACAACAACAACAACAACAACAACAACAACAACAACAACAACAACATCAAACCCATTGTCGGACGAGGAAGGCAAAGGTATAAAATTTTAACATACAAGAAGAAGGACATCAAGAGCAGCAAAAACATCAAGAACGAAAAGAAGGAAAGCAGAAGGACAGAGAAATCAAGAACGCGAAAAAGAACAAGAAAAAGAACAAGCAGAAGAAGAAGAGGAACAAGAAGAACAACATGAAGAACAAGCCGGATTGTTTTGGAAAAAACGTTAAGGAAAAATTGGTGTGAAACCAATTGACTTTGAACAGGTAGAACAACAGAACTGAGGTACGGTGCATGAGCGCATACTTCTCCATGCAAGTAACTTGGAAAATTCCGAGCTCAAGTTGTGTCTTCTGAAATCTGTCCGTGCGTCCGTCCTAAACTTCTAGAATCTCGAAATCTTGCTCGGTCCAATCCAGATTTACAATCAAAAGAATCGATCCTTTTCACCTAAAGCTTCACAGAATTCATTTTTTGCTGCTGCTGCTGCGCTGCTGGTAGCACCTCCCGGCACCAAAACACTTCCCCTGAAGGACGATCTAACTTCAAATCGAAATACCACCCCCTTTGTGAGTTAAACGCAACTTGCAAATATTGCATCTGCCAGAAAAATCGGCAGTAAACCGCGCTGTGGTAAAACTACAATTTTAGACGAGCATGTCGCAAATCTTTAAGGCTTTGAGGCTTGAGAGGAGACAATACTGCCTGCCAGGGTTCAAGCTGTGAAGTGGCCACGCTGCTTCTGAAATATCTGTGTCTGCTCGCCTTTTAGCTGTAAGGCGCCACGTTGCTCGCCCAAGTTGAGCTGTGAGGTGACTACGTTTGTTTGAGATGGCCATGTTTGTGTGTTCAATGCTGGCTTGAAATAAAGTGGTGTTTGCCGTTTTACTGCGCCTGCTATAGGGTTCTGTGAAGTGGCCATTCTGAAATGCTGCGCCTGAGATGGCCTTGCAGCTGCTGAAAAAACTGCACCTGCAGGTTTTAGCTGTTAATAAGTGGCCATGTTTGCTTAAGCTGCACGTTTGCTGAAGACTGCCTGCTGCGCTTACGCGAAAATGTCGCGCCTGCCGCGTAAAGATCTGCTCCTCAGCGGCATGCTATGCAGAAAAGAGAATGAAGGTAAGAAAAAGGAAAAGTCACAAAGCACCAACCAAACTCTGAAGTCCAGTGCGGTGAGAAAGAGACGAATTCGACACCGAAGGGTGATGATTGCTGTACTGATGCGGTAAGGAGTGCGGGACTTTGCTCTGCAGGTACAATGGACCATACTGCACCGCCAAACAAACTTAAACTCTGAAAGCGGCGCCAAACCAGTGGCATATCCTTCAGTTTGATTGTATGTGATTTTGAATAGGGATGGGTACATTCCTTGGCTTTCTAGAGTCGGAGTCACTCAGCCCAGAGCAGTTGTTACTTTCCAACCAGCAATAAACCCGCAACCGAAGAAACAAAACAATCTACAAACGAAAAAGACGAGCCTCCGCAAGGGAGGTAAGCCTGAAATTGAGCGGATACAAACCAGTGTCCAAGAGATGGTATGAAGCATGGATCAGTTTCGCAGTTTCGCATAGTCCTATCGGAATCTCGGATTATCCAGCACATCTTGCTTGATTACCCGTCGAAAGCACTCCTTTTTCTAGCTTCGCACTTTGGTCTGCAATCTGCGCATTCATTTCTTCTGTACCTTTCATCCATGTCTCTGTCTCAGATTTCCTGCAATGACGGGTGCAACTGCATGCGATGACCGCGTATTATTAATGCTATTATCCATAGATTTACAAAGATTTGCACTATACTCGATGGAGGCTGAGTGTGAAAATCTTCTTTCCGCATCTTCAATGCGGTTTTTGATTGGGAGGAATAGCACGCTGGCTCACGGTCTGTGTTGCTAATCACCAAGAGACCGAAAATAAACAACAAAGTATTCACAAAGAAATCAGACAAAAGAAACAACAGACCCTGGCCTGGCTCTCAGATGCGCTTCATGTGGTGGAGACCAAGGAATCAGAACAACAATGTCATCGTAGAATCCATTACAGTAAGAGGCAGTAATCTTCGTAGTGCGATGAACAACATCCTTCCGAAACACAGCATGCGAAAATCCAACAAGACCTTACAACCACTAGCCGCGTAGGCGCTCGCTCGCGTGGGCCCTAACGCTTACTTAGAACGCGTCGACGTCAAAAAACCNCACGTCGAGTGTCTAAAAAGCAACCCAAAAGAAACAACGGCTTCACTGCAAACACCCGGATCCCTTTTCCACACAGGAAAACGAGGAAGGTAAGCTGTTCAAGCTTCTGTGCAACATGCACATGCAAAGTGTCGTGTTGGTTCATCCTTTCAGCTGTTCCGTCTTGCATAGTGGCAGCGGCAAACAAAAACTTCTCAACCGTCTCATGTTGGATGAATTCATTGTTGAANCTGTTCCGTCTTGCATAGTGGCAGCGGCAAACAAAAACTTCTCAACCGTCTCATGTTGGATGAATTCATTGTTGAATTCATCTTCATCCATTTCCACTTTAAAACATCTTCTCCAAAAAGTTCACCATCATACCATTCACATGCAAAAACTCGCAGCAGCTTCCAGACATGCAAAAAAAACAGGTTGGAAAAACGAAAACCAGTTTGTTTGAGTTGTTCATGCAAACGTTGTTGTCCAAAACCATCTTGCACCAAAAACCAAAACGTCAAACTCCACGTATGTGCATTCAAATGTGCTTGCAAATGCAGCGCATGCAGCAAGCACATTGCACTTCATCCAAAAACCATGTTCTCGGCGATCTCATAGTCAAAACCACTCGCACCAACAGAGAAAAGTCCAAAAACATCAAATGACATATCATTCGTCACTTTCAACCCATTGTTCTGCAGCATATCCGGAGCCTTGCACATAGAGCAACATCCCAACAACATGTTGGGCCGCTTTGTCAGCAAAACCAGGAAACGTAGCACATGTCCAGGTATTTCCATACCCCCTTTTGCTACGTTGTCCATGCAGCTTCGAAGTTCCAACATCTGACACCTTGCAGAAGTATGTATATCCATCAAGTCATCTACAAACTGTCCATGAGGGTCCGCACACGAAGTCATTCCTTCACAGAAAAATTGCAGATGTCACGAAAAGGTACATATAGTACTTGAATTAGTCCTGTGTTCCAGCTTCATGCATTTGCACATGCATTGAAGCAAAGTTGAAAAACATTCTGTGGCAGCGTCCATGCATCAGCTCAAAGTCCTCCATTGCACAACCGTGGAATCGCATCCGTCCTCATCCACAATGATTTCCCGTCCAGATTGAAATTCCACCATCGTGCACAAAAAAAATGCAGAGCCATGCACCTTTGTCCCAAGCCAGAAACTCCTCACTGCTCCTCGTACACCCTGTTGTAAGTTTTGCCGGCGTCGAGGAAGGAGTCCACACGTGTATGCAAGAGCCACGCTGTAAGATCGGGTGCCTGTGACCGCGGGCACGCGGTGATGCACTTTCTGAATTTCNCCGGCGTCGAGGAAGGAGTCCACACGTGTATGCAAGAGCCACGCTGTAAGATCGGGTGCCTGTGACCGCGGGCACGCGGTGATGCACTTTCTGAATTTCCCGATCAATTGTTTTGCATATTTGCATGCATCGGGGTCTCTTGCAAAGCACATAAGTGTGAATTTGTGAAATGAAATCTTCTGCTTTGCAAACTTCGGCATCGTGATCAACGTACGGCCCCATTGCTCGGAAGAGTGTACCCATGCAGGTTTTGGAATGGCCNTTGTGAAATGAAATCTTCTGCTTTGCAAACTTCGGCATCGTGATCAACGTACGGCCCCATTGCTCGGAAGAGTGTACCCATGCAGGTTTTGGAATGGCCAAATCTACGTGGGCGTAGTCGAGGATCACCTCATTGTCATTCCAGTTGGGACGCCAGCTGAACGTGCTGGGAAGACCTGCCTGGTAACTTGGAAAGCTTGGAGGAGAGAATTCCGTCTCTGAGACGATGCTGAACTCATCATCCTCGTAGGCTCTATCCAAGGCATCTTCCATCGCATCAAACCGTCTCTTCGATGCATCTGTCATTGCCGTTGCATTGGATTCCACAGAGGTCNCCAAAACGTTGTTGTCCACGAACTTTGTCTCAAACAACTTGCACCAACATGTAAAACTCCAAAAAGCTTGAAAAACATCTCAAATGTGGTTTTGACACCACCATTCTGCAGCAAATTGTGAGCCCTGCTCAACTAAACCATTCGCACCACCATGTTGCAGTCGCCACACCGGAATCACAGCACCAGTCCACCGTCCACACGGGAGCGTGTATTTCCATACCCCCTTTTGCTGTGTATTCCCAGTCAGATTCANCACCAGTCCACCGTCCACACGGGAGCGTGTATTTCCATACCCCCTTTTGCTGTGTATTCCCAGTCAGATTCATGCAGAAATTGTCCAACATCCAGCATCTTGCACATATGTATATTGTCTCATCATCCACAAACTGTCCATGAGGGTCCGCACACGAAGTCATTCCTTCACAGAAAAATTGCAGATGTCACGAAAANACTGTCCATGAGGGTCCGCACACGAAGTCATTCCTTCACAGAAAAATTGCAGATGTCACGAAAAGGTACATATAGTACTCGAATTAGTCCTGTGTTCCAACTCCATGCATTTGCACATGCATTGGAGTAACGTTGAAAAACCTTCTGTGGCAGCGTCCATGCATCAGCTCAGAGTCTTCCATTGCACAACCGTGGAATCGCATCCGTCCTCATCCACAATGATTTCCCGTCCAGATTGAAATTCCACCATCGTGCACAAAAAAAACATGCAGAGCTATGCACCTTTGTCCCAAGCCAGAAACTCCTCACTGCTCCTCGTACACCCTGTTGTAAGTCTTCCCGGCGTCGAGGAAGGAGTCCACACGTGTATGCAAGAGCCACGCTGTAAGATCGGGTGCCTGTGACCGCGGGCACGCGGTGATGCACTTTCTGAATTTC
>BGPT01000046.1:10113-42259 GCA_003297045.1 Symbiodinium sp. clade C Y103
TTCTGCAGAATTCCCCCAAAAGTGGCGGAATTTGGGGATTTCGGACCCTGGCGATTTGCGCGCGGCAGCTCATGTGTACCCAAATCGTAATATTAGTAGTAATATATATATATACATATATCAATTTAATATATCAAATATAATTCATTGAAATAAATATATCAATTTAATAATTATATTATTAATATATATATATATAAAATAATATATCTTCATTCCCGTACTTCAAACCACCGCTGTGAATTTTGATTCATTTTAATGAATTTTCTGCAATTCGGACATTTCTATTCTAAACTCCATTCGATCATATTCATCATTTTCACAATGCGATGCTTTGCAGGTCTGCAGTCCAGCTAGCTAGCAGCTAGCATGTGCAAGGGGTTGGAACCCTGCAGCTCATGGAAAGCGACCTCCCCATCAAACGAAACCAACTGATACCGATAATTAACAGCACACATATCATATTTAGATACAATGTAAATATATGGATGCATGAGTCTGATTTGAATATGGTTTACCCTTCATGGGTCAAGGACGACAAAAGCTTGCCGAAATATCAATAAAACGCGGAAAAGACAGATTGGCATACATCGCTTCGTTGCTTTGCAATCAGCGTGTTTCCAAAATTCTGTGCACTATACTATCTGTCTGGCCATTGCTCAGACAGCTGTACTTTATTGTCGAGGTCTATCGGCTGCGCCTTGTGCTGGTTGTTTTCCTGAGTCTTGAGTCCCAAAATTAGGACATGTTGTTTGGAGTGACAACTGGATGTGAGGAACTCCAAACTGTCTTCCAATATTCTTGCTGGGATTGGATGTCCAGATCTGCTCGTGCCACGGCCCGTTACGAGCGGTGGACCTAGTTACTACAAGGCAAACCACTGGCCAGTGACAGTGCTTTTGTCACCGAGTGGCACTTGCCACTTCTTCCCACCTTTTGCCAGTTTCTCTTTGGATGGCTTTGGGGAGACTTTGAGGCCAAGTGACAGCAACGTGAGATATTCCTCAGCAATGGATTGACAGTCCGACTTGCGATGACTTGACGGTATTGACACACACACTGGAGATTCACATACTGATGGGAGCTCCAAATGCTGAAACAAACATAACAAAACACCGAATCCGTACTAGTTTGTTGTAATTTCATGTGCGCTAATCTCTGGTTGCTTGAAACAGTATTGATGTACATTCAAATCATGCAACGTTGCATCTCCTTGAAAACTCACTGAATTGAAGCACATTTGTATCCACTCAGTGACAAGCAGGCGCTGCAAGTTTGAGAACGACAAGACAACCCTGCACGCTTCCTTACATCAACTGGCAAGCCCTACTGTGATGCCCTCCCACTGGCACTAACATACAAAGGATGACCTCCAAAAGGGAGCTGAGGATGCAGAACTGTCAGACCATTTCCAGCAAACGGCTGCAAGCAATATCAGTTCGCTCTTGTTGCGACACAAGATTGCGACTGCACAGCCAAACAGGACTGCGAGGGGATCACTTTATCACGTGTCAAGAATAGTTGTTGGCTCATTTTCAGGATATGTAATATGTTCACTATTTCCAAGTGCCCCTTTGCTCTGTTGTTTGACAAACACACCAACCAGTTGTATAGCCAGTGGCCAAGCTTGAGGCCTTACAAATACGTGCAAATATGTGATCTTTGTCTCCATTGGTCACGTTTGGTTGAAACATGTTGAAACTATTACAATATCTTGTTGGATGCCAAAGCACTGGATGTTGACTCAAACAACTCGCTCACCGTGGTCTCGGTGATGGCAGAGGTCTGCTTAAGAGCGGTCATAGACTCCAACAAGGACTTGCGTAGAACCTGCTGTTGCAGTTAATCAGCAGGACTCAAACGTCTCCAGTAGGGTCTTATGAGTCTTGCCGTGCATGGACATGTCTTTGACGGTCCAAAATGAAGTGGATGCCCCAGATTCTTTAAAAGACATCTGCTAGAAGACCACAAGAATTGGTAGCGGCAGCTGCATCAACCCATGTCTGGGAATCTAGGTACTACTTCATGAAGGTGCGTCCAGGCTTGGGGCAAATTCTAGCGCATTCTTCTATAGATATTAGAAAGGGACTGGGAGCTTTGAAGAGTCTTGCCATTAGATCAAGGAGTAAGCTTGTACGGAACTTCAAAACCAACACTAGGAATATGCTCACGATGGTAAATCAGTACGAATCTGGAAGGGACCCAATCGAACGGAAACTAAGTGTGTGGATGCCAAAGAATTTCCCTGAGATATCCCAAACTCTGTAGAACATTGGTGGATGTGCCTGCATGGCTCGCTGAAAAGATGCTTCCAAGTCTTCTTGAATCAGCTTCATAGAGTCTGCGCCTTGTAGCAAAGGACAGCAAGGGACAATGTTGCACGTACGTATGTTGCAGATCTTGGCTTGCTGGTTTGGGCTCCTGATTCTGTACTCCTAGAATTCCTAGATGTTTCGAGATTCTTGGGATGCATGTTGAACCGGTGTGCTCCCATGCCAGTCACTGATGGCAATCTGGTGGAGATACTACACTGGTACCACCCTCTTCACGTCCCATCCAAGGTCCACGCTAGGAGTCAACTGCAGTACAGCCCTTGCAGAGATGTGGGGCTGCTCTACCTCGTCAACCTGCACCCCAGGTGAACATGCAACACAACAATGAAAAGGTCGTGTCTGAAAATGGGGGGTATGCCGCGACATCCCATTACCATTACCATTACCATTACCATTATAATCTGGACATGACATCCCATTACCATTATAATCTGGACCATCATTAGCCAATGGACTTTGGGGTACCCCATTTTCGGATAACCTAAAATTCGCACAAGAGCCAAGCCTGTGCTGTGGCATGGAACATGATGTCTACTGCAATCATTTTCAGATGCTAAGCACAGCTTGGGAAGCAGTGACAGCTTGCAGAAACCAAAATTCAATCAATTCTTTGTGCATCTCATTTCATCCTTTGACACAAATATTATCTCAACCTACACGCTTTCTTCCCCCCATGCAACGTGGACTTGCGCTGAGGGTACGTTGTGTCTCCCAATCCGTTGAACCTCTACGTCTGAAGGGTGATCGACTGCCTGCAGCTGCTTCTTGCAGTCCCAGGCTGGGGTTTTAGGTGGATGGAAAACTGCCTTCAGGTTTCAACATCAACACAATTTACTTAAAACAATTTAAAGCATTTTAAAGCATCCTTCTCTGACAATCTCGATCCTGGAATCATATCTCAAATCAAAACCCTGAGTCTCAGTGTCCCCGAGCCTGATTTCTGACAAATCAACCACCCTCACCATTCAGATAATTCACCATAGTTTACGTACAAATCCATCACTTCAAAGGTACGTCTGGGACTATCTCTTGACAACGGCTCAAGGGGACGAACCCCTTTGCATTGCTTTGGTGGGAATACTATTGCGGAAAAGGTACGGTTCGGGTGACATGACACGAGTCCCGCTTTTCCAAAGTCATTCCAATACAGAACTCACTCACTACTGACATCTATGATCAATGGATCGGAAGCTTTGACGAAATTCACTGGCTAGTCAATGTGTCAAGAATATCTTCAGACCACCCATGTGCCTTTTGCATGCGGATTTGGCGGAATTGCGCTTGCAAGCTTTGTGAACCTGGCATCAAACAACAAGTTTTACCAACCTTTTCTGTCACAAGAGCATCCCAACCATCACGTCTTTTTTGGAACAACCGTGCCTCAAAGTGAAATGCAATGAAATAGACTTCCACGGGATCAGTTATGTTGCACAGCACTTGGAACATTACGTACAAGGTCGTAGGAGTCCATGCAGATGCGTATTGGCAGCCATACAGCGAATAAGCACATTGCATGTGTGCGAACATGCTGTATCATGATTGCAATATCGATTCGCTATTCCGTCTTGGAATCAGAAAGACAAACTTGCACGCGGCATGCTGGCGTTCTTAGGCTCGTGTGACTTGAACTGAAAGCAAACCATCTTTGTGGGAAAGCAGTGTCACCCTGATGTGTAGTTTTGGATCTGAATTTCATCATGCGGCCTCTTCACCCACTTGCAACAGTGACAACTAGCAACTAACAATGGGGGTCGCAGCTTCAACCCTTCCTTCGCCACTGACTACATGACATGGCTGTACAAAATCCCTGAGTTTCCGACAGGACTTCCACAAGACATCCTAATCTCTGTATTCATGACCACATGACACACATTTGGAATTCGAGTTCAGCGAAATTCCCTTGTGGGCTAGAGAACTTTCATTTCTTTTCAATGGCTAAGTCCCTGCTTTCCTTGAACATTCTATGAAGAGGACCCACAACTGGCCCAGGCGCCTTTCGGCGAAGAGCCTTTGGGAGTAAATCCCTTTGGGGACACACCTCCTGGTGAAAAAGACTCCGTACTGCAACTTCTGCTGTCGGTCCTGCAAGCTCAATAAGGAAACATTGAATTGAATATCTGTGACTACCCAACTCCACCCAATGTCAACTCCTATGAATAAACGTATGGACGGATGAATGAATGAATGAACGAACGAATGCACTAATGAACGAATGAATGGCCAAATTAAAACAGCATGACAATCAGGAGATGCTGAGCCGAGCGCAACTTTCAAACGATAGCAACGCTTACCAGCACAGGAAGGGAGTGGGTGACAAATCAACACACACAAACGAACGAACAACTTACGAGTACGACTGACAGACTGCCTGAGTTGATAGCATGGATCTTGGATAAAGGCCGGAGAGAATTTGCAAGTGGATGCTGCAGGATTGAATGAATGAATGAATGAAGGAAGGAAGGAAGGAGTGAATGAGTGAATGAGTGGAATACGTGAATGAATGAGTGAATGAGTGAATGCGTGAATGAATGAGTGAATGCGTGAATGAATGAGTGAATGCGTGAATGAGTGAGTGAATTCAGGAGCGGATGAATGAATCACTGCAATAAAGGACTGAGTGAGTTAGGAGGCAAATTAAGGGCACATGAATGTATCATGTATCGATATATGAATTGGTGGTTGATAAGCAACGAATGACTTGCAGTATCTGAGTGGTTTATTGATAGAACAAGTGAGCAATTCATGTGTGCATGTCCCAACTTAGTTGCAACACTGCTTGAGCCGGAGAATCCTTGCTATGGCAGGGGTGATGGAGTGCTCTTACCCCAGAAGCTGGACACAGCGGGTACATCAACGCTAGATGCTGTTTGGCCTCCCCTCACTCCTTGTACTTGACACTATAGGCTTTAACAACAGCTGCAGAGGACCTATCTTATTGATTTTTTGGTGCATGTTGCATGAATGGTTCATGACCAATCTTACTACAGAATATGCAGTTGCCTTGGCAAAAGGTTCTTGCAGCCGCATGGTGCTCTTATGACTCCTCAAGCCACACTGTTTCTCCCAGCAATTCATGTCTCTCCTCTGAAACCCCTGGCGGAACTCATCGAACATCCTAGGGTTTGTGGCATCTGGCAGGTCAACACTCAAGAGATCGCGGACAAGACCAATCTGAGGATATGGATGCAGCTGATTATGTCATACTGGGCCCAGTATGTCCTGTTTGCCTGGCGATTGAAACAAAATTCTTCAGTTCATCAAATCTGAACCCGTGGAAAAACTGACATCTGCCTAGATCCTCCTGCTTACGAGCAAGATCGCTGAGGGCTGGAGGTCTTGCAACCCTCACAGGACTACCTCCCTTGAAATATTCCCTGGGATTTCGATACTCAATATTCCTTGTGTTTGTCTGTATTTGTTATAGAGTATGTGTTCGTATATTTGTTGTACATTTAAATAATAGGAAATTGGTCGCTCTTGACATCTCAAGATGTTCAAATCTCTGCAAACTGAGGATCTCATCAAGTGTCCTCGCCAAATGCTCCTCAGTGGGAGTGGTACTTCCCCCAGTGGAATGCACATGATACCAGGGTATGCCAAAAACTCTATATTATATATTGTTTCAAGATGTTTCAAGCACTTGCCACTCTTCCTCAAGTTACTCTAAATCAGAAGATATCAGAAGGACATCTGACAAGCTGCAAATCGCAAATCCACTGTTTTCTGAAACCTCAGGGCATTGGTCGTGGGTGGACGCGCAAACTGAACTTGTATTCAACACAATTAAGCAAGCAGCATGAAGCAACATGCAGCACCTGTTCCTGCAAAAAATCCTGCAAAAAAGGTAATCTCAATGTCTGTGCTCCCGCAGCCAGTCACAGCAGACCGTTACAGTCCCGTTCCCATATGCAATTGATCCAACCCACTGAACCGGGAATACAGCTTGGAGAATTCTGCATCCGTCACGCCTAGCAACGTGTCATGTCTCTCCATCATTCGCATCAAATTGTACTTGACGAAGCGAGGTGCTGTCCTGGGCAAAACGTCAAAATGGAAGATGCAGTGAATGCAAAGACCCGAGAAACTGTACCAAACAACCACGCAACCACACTCGATTGAGAACTGCACAATGGGAATGGGATGAGACTGGGTTTAGCTCGCTGACACATCCAAGTCAGGCACCAGGCTTTTGAAGTTGCTCTTAGAAAATGGTGGACAAAACAAATGCCACATTTTTGGTGGCGCCAAGGATCTTGGAGTCTCGGACCCATCTACTCAAAGGGCCAATGAAGTCTCTGGCATGCACCTGACCAGTACCTGTGGTGGGCTTTCAGACTCTTTTTCCATGACTTTGCAAGTATGAAATCGATGGATTGCGGTTGATCATTAATGCAAGATGTGCCCCAGACTTCTGTTCTGAACAAGGTTCTGATGGGGTTGACTTTGCGTGAGGTTCAAAGTCTTGAACGGTCAAGTTCGCCACAAATTTGTCACTTGATGGATTTACATGGAACAAGAAACAGCCAGGGCAAAGCCACAGAGTAGTCCAAATTCTTGCCACACTGCAGGAACATCAATGTCGAAACCATCATTGATTCGTGGCAATTTAAACATATTCAAAGCAGGTTTTCGACAAGTTCACAGGACTAAATGAACACGTTTTGGTAGATGATGATGATGATGATGATGATGATGATGATGATGATGATGATGATGATGCTGGTGGTGGTGGTGGTGGTGCTGCTGCTGCTGCTGCTGCTGCTGCTTTCTGCTGATCCTTTTTGCAACGTCAACGTTTCACAGTGCCAAACCAACACCATGCTCAGAGCAGGTCGTCCGCGCCTTCAACATCAATCATCTCGAAGAGCTGCTCTAAGTCCACCTGACCATGCGTCCATGTTGTAGGATATACTGTAGGATCGTGTTAAGTTTTTTTGTCAGTATTTAGACCGCTAGACCCTGTTGGTAGAAGATAGCAGGGAGCGCATCTACTTCCACACACCACTGCACTCCACTGAACTCACACGCTCCCTTGTCACGAGTGAGTGGCACTTGCCTGGGTCCACGCAATGCACACGCCCCATGTTGTGTCGATGTGACACAGGGATGGGGCCTAGATCTGACAAATAAAAATTATCTATCGAACGCAACGCCTAAAACCGCTTGAACTTGTCGAACGACACGGACGGGAAAACTCTCAGCCTAAACTTCAACCAGAACTCGAAATGCATCTGTACCCACAACAAAGGTGTTACTGGATAGGTATTGAATTATTAAACTCCATTAAGCTGTCATGTACAAATTGTCACAACACATGACAAAAGTGAAAGTTGCAAAGGCGGCAAATGGGCCTCATCAATATCCATCACAGCAAGGCGGCTTTGAAGCTCAGGATCCTCAGGGCTCATCGGCACCGCGGATTTTTTTTTACGTGACTTCCGATTCGACACCGTGCAGTCCACTCTGAGGCACGATCGCCAGCCCCCTTGAAGCGACAACTTGCACGATTTGAGAAACCCTTCGAAATACGGAGACAAGTATCTTTCCGAGCTCCAGCGATTAGTTCCTCCACTGTGACAGTGCCACCTTTGCCGTGCTATGACTTCTCATCTGCAAGTTGCTCGCAAAAACAGGCCAGACGCTTCACATGTCGGTGAGCAAATGCGAACAAAATACTCCTGATACACCATGATACACTGATACTGATACCAGTATCAGTATACTCTGATTCTCACAGAATGTCATACAAATATACAAAAAAAGTGGCCTGTACAGTATCCGGTGGTCACAACAAATGTTGTATCCAAACATTAAAAACATCACGCAATCTAAAATGACGATACATGATGATACATGACGTATATTTAGATATTATGCATCAAATCTGCTGCAAATTGAAGTGACAAGTAAACATTCTTGAGTATTCCACAATGTGCCTGACTGATGTCAATGGAACGATTCCCAAAAGCACCGTGACGGCGTAGGATCATACACGGATGTGAAACACACTCCATTCGGCCGGTTTCATTTTGCAGCAGCCTTTTCAAAACGTTGCGCTGCAAAACCACCGGGATCTGGTCAAGGAACTTGAATCGTCATCAATTCGCTCGAACATTTTCCTCGCAATCAATGTGATGCACGGCGGTTCTGAAGGTATGAAGCGGGCAAAATTAATTTCTCTAGTAAAAACATTTGAAATTAACAAAGGTCAATTGGTTGGGAATGTCATCGGCACTCTGATGCTTGGGATGGTCTCCAAACATCAATCTTTAACACTATCGACTATCGGAACTCGGTGTTCACACTGTGTGGAATACAAGGGCGACACGCTGCATAGTAATTGCAAACCCAATGAACTGCGATGGTACAAAATGGAACACAATTCGTCAAACATCAAATTTTGGTTGAAACAAACAAATCCTCCCTCAATCAGCCCAGTTTCTGCAGACTCTTCTTGTCTGAAGCCATCTCTTGCTCCAGCTCCTGTGGATCTGTTTTTTGACCGCGTTGAATACGCAGGATTACGGCAGTGTGGCGGGCACGTTTTGATTTTGTCATGGCTTAGCGCCGTCTGCGCGGTTGAAGAGCTCCAGCCGTCAACTGTGTTAAACGCATTTAACATGCGTGCATCGCAATTGCCGTGCGATACCCAAAAACCGGACTTTGCAAAATTTGGAAGGTGCCGCGCGTCTGCCTGTCCTCTGCCAAATTCAAAACGTCGTGGGCCCTGGACTCTGCAAACGTGTCGACAACCTGAGCAGCAAAGAAAGAAGAAAGGCTTCAGCTGCACGGTGATGCCCCCTAGCGGCTGCAAAAGGTCAAGGTTTAGCTCCTACGTCAGGGAGCACCCCCCATCCCGCAAGCGTCTCTTGTCTCGCTCCTCCGATTTAGCGGCGCGGTTTGGCGCAAGATCTCAGGATTGATCATCATTGACGGTGCTCCATCCAAGGCGAGCAGCCAGAGATGAAATAGGTGGCGTGAGTGGCGTGTACGTGCTCCGTAAGGAGCCGAAGAAACTGTGCCAAAGAATGTGGTGAACTGAAAGAACGGTTTCAAGAAGGCAATCTGGGCAAACCGTCAGGGTATCAAGGCCATTGAAGCGCGCCGTCACTGCAGGAGGTAAAATCCCGCCAGACACGAAGCCGGCCAAATGCCCATCGCTTTTGGACACAAGGCCTTCCAGACAGTGGGGAGTGTGGAGCGTGGACTGTGGGGTGGAAGGTGTGAAATATAGAGAGCGTTGACGTTCAAGATTCAAGCAAGTCTTGCGTGGCAGGTACGGCAACAAATGCCAAGTAGAAGTGGTTGGCTGGCTGGCATGGCGCTGCAACGTTTTTTTACGTCAGTAGAGTGTATATACAGTAGGCCTGGCCTTCCACCTCGCTGATAGCCACTGGATCCAACTGCAGACCTTCATCTCTGGCAAGTTGTGCGTCGCGCCAAGCGGACGCAAGCCACCTTTCCACTGTGAACTTTGCTCCAGCAAGTCCGGAGGTCATGAAGAAGAAACTGCAGAGCGTCGCTGGAATCAGTGAACATCCAGTTTCCATTTGGTATGATGCACTCCATGGCATGCGCTGCATTGACCTTCAAAGCAGGCTGCCATTTGGCATTTGGGGACAAAGTAATCTTTTTGACCCATTTACAGGCCCCAGGCAATTGAGAAATTGTCTGTTTCCATGTGCGAATAAGTGGGGGGAGGTATTTAACAAACGGTCCTCTCGGGCGGCAAGACCTCGAACGCAGCTGCGCAGACAGCCGCGACCTGATGAGACCCTTTTCCTTGAGTGAAATGCCCCCCCATAGCAGAACGCTCCTGCACCAAGCACGTTCGGGTTCTGCTCACTCGGGCCACGCCATGCCCGAGAACAACATTTGGGGCCTGACCAGGCGCCATCTCCGACCTGCCGGACACGAGGCCCGGATGGGATCCCCTGACCCGAAAGTCGGTTCCATGCCTGAGAAGTTGAACAACTCCTAAGTAGGTCTCTGCATCCCGCTTTGTCCACATTCCTATGGTGAAGCAGGGTCAGCGGCAACAGATTGCCAGAGGTCATCATTGGGTTCATGGTTGGTGTCCGCAAGAACCAAAAAGGCCTTGTCCGGTCTCGCGGCAATCTGCTCCACCTGAATCAGCGAACCTGAGTGTCAGATAAAACCGGCATGTTGGCGACAACCTGAGTGTCACCCGGAAGCTGCAGCATGGCACGTGCTGGCAGCCAACACAGCGGCGCGATTTGCTTCAGCACGTATTTTGCCACACTGGCTAGCAAGGTTGATACTAAGGCCGTTTTGATTCCAATCAAGGCGTTGGAGCAAGGTATCAGATCGTTCGAAGCAGAAGTCGCGAAGGGGACCTTGGTTAGATCGGAAATGGGCGTCCGCGTGGAGACCACCCAGGTGAAGGCCCACTTGCCCCCAAAGAAACGGCTCACTTGCGCCCAGATTGACATGGGGAACGTGGTACTTTACCAATGTTTCAGCCATTTAGGGTCTTTGCTTTAGGGGACTTCAGGGGAATTGGAACCTTGGGGGCCCGGGATTGGGGGGCTTGATGGATACTAGCACTTGAGAAACCTCTTGCGTCTCCAGGATTCAACCATGTACGGTAAAACCCAGCAGCTCGAGTGGCAAGGACACTGCCGCATTTGATGGAAGTTCTGCAACAAATTCGCCCCAACCGAGTCGCGCGCCGGAAGCAGGAGTTGAGGAGAACCTTCTCTGGAGCAATGCCAGAGCGCATGAAAGATACAGGGCACCGCATCAGCATCGCGGTGCGAGCACCTTTGGCCGTCACTGTCTCTGTGCTCATGCCGGCCGTCATGAGTGCGATGAGGTGGCCGTCTGCAGCCTGGAGCACTTTGCATGGCACATCCATGCTCTTGCCTGAATTTTGCATATTGGTAGCACGCGAGTCTTGGAGTGATTGGTTTGCATGCGAGCAAATGGAAAAGCCTTGGCGTGGGGGCGCCGTTCCCTGATTTTCCTTGATGGACCCGCCAGCAGCACCGCCAGTGCTAGTGGTCCCCAAGGGTCACCCGGCAAGCCGCAAGGGTTCTTGATGGACTTGGTTTGCATATGTGAACCATCTAACCTTGCCGTGCAATCTGTCGAGTTTGAGCAAGTCACACGGCATATGCAAGATTCCGTATAGTGGTCACAGCCTTGCTCCAGGGTTAACGTGCGGAAGCTGATGATGCTTTTGCGCAACTTCCTCCGGATTCTGGCTTCAACAAGCAACTTTCCACAACAGCTTTCTATCTGGCATCGCAGCGTCGTGTGGAATATATCCTGCCCCAGCATGGAAATGAATATTCTGTGGGCCTTTGTTTGACGCCGTGAGGAGATCCCTCGGATTCCTGTTGGCTTTGAGGTCGAAACCGTGGCGGTTGGAGAGACACAGGGGCTAAACAGAACAAATCGGACCTGTGCTGGAGCTTTTGCCGAGCGTTTGATTTTGTTTCCGGGCAAACTCCAGCCTAGAGGCAGCTGCTGAGGTGAGGCGAGGTGCCGCGCCATGCCGACTGTCAAGGCATTAGAATATTTGCACAGTATCCTTCGTCGTCAGCGCAGTTCTTGTTGGAATTGTCAATCATAAGGCATGTTTTGAAAGGACGCGTGTCCCTTGTGCAGTTTAGGTTTGATGCCCTGTGGAAGCGTTGCTTTCATTTTGCGTCCAACGCAGCAATGGCAGTATTCCCTTTTTGTCACTTTTTGGCATGTTTTTGCAGCCGCATGTGGTGGGAAGCGGGAGATGGGATGTGTCTTTTTATAGTACAAACCCTGCTTCTTGCCACGTGTTGTGCTGCTTCTCAGGCTCTTTGGCATTCGTTTCAAATTTCAAAGCCCTTTGTGGCTACAAGTGCGGCCTGAACAGGTCCCACAGAAATGTGTAGCTACAGCGCAGTGGCCAGAAAAACGGCTATTGTGCAGTGTTCCACATGTATACAGTCAAACGGCAAACTCATGCCTAACTCCATGCCTGGATCAAAACCTACCTGTAGATCTGCATGGAATCGCTGTTTCAAGAAAGTCATGCCTAAAACTCAAAACGCCATGTAATCGCGTATGAATAGAAAACAGTTTCCACAATGGGCCCTTCAGCAGACTGGTTAGCTTCGATCCACAGCCACCGAGAAAAAAACAAATCGCACTTAAGACAAGAGGCAACAGCGACGATCAAGTTTAACACCTTAGAAGGGCGTGGGAACAAATCCAATCTTGATATTGATCGATATTGATCGTATCACAGCTTTTGTCGCTAAAGTCAATTGATCGCAGTGTTTATATTGAGAGATATTGAGGAAGACGGCACACGTCCGCATCTGGATCCTTCTCAACCTTCTATCTTGGTTCATGCAAAACTTTTATCAGTTTTGCATTAACCCATCTGTGACCCTGGTTTCGCCTGGCTCATGAAATCTGAGGCTCCAGCACCAAACACGAGCGTCAGTTGGCTACCAACGAAGATAATGGCGGTACCTGGATGATCCTCGCAGTGGACCAGGACAGTGGTGACGTGCATGGCCATGTCCATATGCGAGAGCTTGGGAAGATTTGGGGAGTCAAAGACTTGGTAGGTTCATTTAAGTTCATTTGTAGTACCGTCCACACACGACTTTGTTCAACCATATTCAAATTCAAACAAATCTTTGTCATGGCCCCAAACAGCACAATGTTGTGAGCAAATGCACCAGCCCATGCAACACAAAACACGTTTGCAAGTTGCATCAACTTGCTGCGTTCGAAAGGGCATGTCCAGCCTCGATCACAGGAACCGCGATTAAACCCCAACTATCACCTGCAATCACTGTCCTTAGTGAGGGACGTGTAACATCTGTCTGTAGGCCGCAACAGAACTTGCAAGTCAGAATAAACTTTTGGCCTGGCTAAGCCCTGTGGCGGCATACTTTGTCTCGCTTGCTTTGCTTTGTAGGAAAGGCAGCGAGATTGTTTCCCCCTGTTCTGTTGTTTAGCATATGATCTTTAGTGGTGCTGATTTTACTTGGATTAAAATCTAGGGCCTGACCTGACCTTCCAATTTCCAGTTGTCCTTTGCCTTGGTTGTTAGGATTCGAGATACCGGGGAAAACGCTTCATGCAGTGCGTTGCGACGTACAAAAGGCCTTGAACCTGAGAGGTGGCGTGTTGGTTGCTCTCTACGAACCTTGGAACTTGCCGTTGCCTCTCTGAGCCCCCCAGAACAAGAAGTGCTTCGCTACCCAGCGGTGACAAAGAGCCAGAGTCTCTGCCTGTCTTTTGATGTCCAAGGAACTTGAACAGGAGCAGATTTGCATCCATCACCTTGGACGTGTGGTCTGCCATGGGATGAGTGCGCAGGACAGGGTGGCAGGAGCGATAGGAATTCACAGCGGCATCATCCAGAACTGGACCATTTCAGCCTATGCCGTCTATCACAACAGTTGGGAATGCTCGAATATCTCGAATGAGTTCCATCAATTTCTCCAGCCACACCAAGTTGCGGATTGCGTGGCCCTCCTGCACTGTTCGCAGTCTGCAAAGTACAGATCACCAGAGTCCTTCACAATCCTGACGGGCACAAACAGCTTAGACACATCCAAAATCCAAAACAGCAAGTTACTTCAAGCAACGCAACTTATGGCAGAATTGCAGCGGTCGAACGTAGTCATGTTCATTGAACTTATATGAACTCCTTTGGCCAAGCTGCGGATGGATGATCTCAACCATTAACATGGCCCAAAAGCTCCTTGGTGACATCCAGTTTGCCTATCTGGTCAGGAGCTTTCGTAAATTAACTAAGTGCATCTAAGTGCAATACACTAATAAGAATTGTACGATTGTATATGATTGTATAATATACACGCTGCTTTTTGCACTTGGTTGTTCCACCGCGAAGTTGTCAGGAGAATGTTCTACACATGGCTACTCTGATGGTGCAACCCAAGCATGCTGCCCCCACCCCATGGACGGCAATATACTGGGCCGCGTCACATCACACCGAAGCAGATAAGAAAAGACCACGCAAGAGCTTTCATACATGTTGCCATCATAGTCAGCAACCTGCGTAGCCTGAGCGACTTACAAGAAACATTCCAGGCAAATTGTAGTAGCAGGTGAGCGTTGACTGCAACAGGCAATAGGTCTTTGATGTAGAGAGGCTGATGCTTGTGACAGCTAATGCAGACATGACAATCACAGGACAGAGAGAAAGAGCAAAGCCATGGTGAAATGGACGACAACGTCGGTGGTGGTGACCATCACCATTATCCTGACAATGGTGATGGGATGTACACGGCCCATGACTTGTAAATTTGTAAGATGACAACATATTATCAACAGTGAACGCCATCTCTCTGCTGCCCATGCTGATAAAGATGTTGGAAAATGTCATGATGGAACCCATCTGGTTTTCTATTCTTGCCAAGAAACTCTTTCAAAGACTGGCTCTTACGTAAGATCCGTGTTAGGCCTTAGGCAGAGGGGTTGTGGAGCGCATTCTGTTGAGACTTCCCCGGAGTTTCAAAAAGGAAAAGAACGAAAGTGTGCAGAACCATGCCGAACCAAACAATTAAAAGCTGATTTGATCATCATTTGATCTTATTCGTGTACAGAAAGATACAGAAAGGCTGCTTGGCTCATCGGCCTGTCTCATCTCATATCTCTCCAAGCTTCGAAGAATTCGTGCCACCCTGAGCAATCGCAGCATGCCAATCCGGCCGAAGAAATCGTTCATTCCGAAGGCTTGGAGCAAAGCTTCTGCCTGAACAGCTACAGCAGTGGGCTCTGATTGCAAGTCATTTGCAAGTCACTTGAACATATGAGCTATGAATACATTATGAATACATACTATGAATAGCTATGAGCATATCATCCTGCAGCGTTCCGCCATGTTCACTTTTGAATCACTTTTGGATACGAAGTTTACCGCATCTATGGGCCCCAAATTGAGTGGACCCATGAATCATGAAATTCGAACAAGCTCTGAGCTGCATAGCCACAAATCAGGACGGTGAGATCGATCCTCAGAATGCCAAGGTCACAAACAAACTGCGGTGTACTTCACGCGGTGAAAGGCTCAAAAAGTTGCAGTATATACAGTATCTCACAATATCTCACACTTTTTGGCAGTTGCTACAAGATCTTGAAGCAGCGAATGAAGCATGCTGCAGTTTCCTACAGTCTGTAGACATGAATCTCGTACCTACCAAAACCAAACAAAAGGAATCGACAAAATCATTGCTATTGCAAAGGTGCCGCAACCAACGACGAGTTATTGCTCTTCCGTTTCTTGTTATCATCATTTCAGAAACGTCCTTGCTGATCCCGAACTTCAAGCCAAGCATCATGAAGAGGGTATCCCTGTACATGATCTTCATAATGCGGATGCCTTTGACCATGAAGAAGAGGCAAAGTTCTAGGGTATACCTGGAAGAACTCCAGCGGCGACGCTGAGGCGCACTGCATGATCTGCATGCTTTGCTGCCGGATGCCAAGATACACCACCAAGCAAAGGTCTGAGGCGAGGGATACGAAGAAAGGAGTTTCATCACCAATGGCTTTTGAATCAATATCATAGCAAGTCAACCAGGCATCAAACCTTAGGTGTCAGATGGTGTCAGTATGTCCTGGGTGTTGTTACAGTATTTCACACTTGACTCCCTTTACAAATGTAGCCCCAACACTTCTCTGGGCAGATTCAACATGGTTGATGGAATCTGATATCTACTGAGCATCTTTCGGTTGATCAGCAAAGATCTGTCCGAGCAACAGAACCACCAATGCCGTGAGATTTGCCAAGTAGTTGTCATTGATGAGAGACTCTGCTATCCTCCAAATCCTGGACCAATCTGGACCATGTTGCGGTGGACATGAAACTTCCCTGGCACTAACCTGGATCGCGTCCACATCTGTTTTTCCGAAATTCACAGCAGTGCCGATAGGTTCAACAACCAACATCATTAGTTCAATGCAGTGCAACGTGTAAAGGAACTCATTGTTCAGACTTCTCACATCAAAATCCCTGTAGGAAAACAAGTTCAACAAACGTTTCTTTAGTGGTTTTGATATGTTTTAGATATAATTTTAGGATATGGCTTTGATATGCATTGAATTTGGGGCTATGATTTTGATTTGATTTTGGATATGATTTGATATGAGCTTCGATATGATTATGGATATGATTTTGATATGGTTTCGATATGGTTTAGGAACGGAGCGACTTTTTGGGGGTTCCTTGCGGGTTGGCCTGAAAAAAAGAAACAGAAACAGCCGGGGGGTTTTTGGTCGATTTCTTGAGGGCCTTTCTAGTCTTGATATGGGTTTAGGATGGTTTAGGCATTCGTTTGATATGGTTCTCGAATGTTTCCGATATGGTTTTGGATCTGAGTTTGACATGGCTTGATATGATTCTGATATTTCGTCAAAACATATCCCAAAAACACAGCAAAACCTGGTTACACAGAAATCACAGCTCTGTCCCACATCAAATCACAATTTTGACTGAAACTATGTCAAAATCATTCAAAATCATAAGTGCAAAACCAGACAGGCCGCAAAAAAATGTATACAACAGACAAATCATGTCTGAATCATATCAAAATCATTGAAACATATTTTGAATATCCTCCACTAGAGCCTGCTGTTGTGCATAAGTTTGGGAATGTTCGGAATATTTCGGAATAATCATTTAGAAACTGTTGGAACATCACCCAAACCTCCAAGCCTTTACCAGGATCCGCAATGAACTTTGGGGAACCTTGACCTGGTGCATTGAACTTGAACCCCTCGGAAACTTACAATGTTACATAGGCTCTAGAAACATGTGTGCGGAACATTGCAGACTACTATTTCTAGAACTTTTTTGGCACTTGAGTTCGAAATTGGATCCAATTGTGCTGCTGCTTGCTCTTTCCTCTTCTGATGAAATCACACGGACGATTCTGCCAATATTGATTATATTCTAATGATGGAAGTTCAATAAAAGAAGGAAATCTCACACTCAACACCCTACAACCGGAACCTCGGAACCTCTAGTTTCCCTGTAGATCCTTCCAGACGAGACCATGCAGTAACCTCTCTGGCCTGCTGGATGTGTTGCAGGAGCTTGGTTTAAGAAAAACATTGATTCTATGGCCGAAAGCTCTATGCGGCGAACAGCCTAAAAGCAGCAATGTATTGCGTTCCTAGCTGTTGAAATAACATGCGCTGCATCGATGAAATATAATGAAATAAGATTATTAATTAACCGTGTTGAAACATGGGGAGGCTTGGCGGGAGAGAGGAAACAAACCCTTTGAGGAACCGGTCCCCGAAAGGGAGTGCGAAAGAATAATCTACCGGTCAGAAAGCCACAATCTTGAATGAGAAGTGAACAGCGGTGATCGAACCAAAGGGCCGAGTGCATCTTAGCGTCCTTCCTCGCAGTGTTTCTCTGTGCTCACCACTGCTGTTCTGGTAAGAAACTGCGCACTCTGCTTTGATGAAAGTGGCAGCTGCTGGACTAATTGATCCTGGGCCAGCGACGGTGCCCTCTCAAATTCTCCTTCTGCGCAATTGCAATGCAAAAATCAGAAAATCAATGTTAGTTGGTTTGCATCCCCCATAATATTAATCAATAATGTAAATTATGATTATATAATATCAATCAAACATCAGCTTGTGGACATTTGAAGATTTGTCAAGGCTCGGCGTCTGTCGTGCACATCCTCTGCAGCGCTGCCAAGGCTGTAACCTCAATCGAGAGCTGCCCAACTTCTAGCCATATGATGAAGGTTTCCATAAAATGCGGGTACCCGAATAGCTGGATGGTTTATAGATTGTTTATAGTGGAAAATCTCATTAAAATTGATGATTTCGGGGTACTCCTGTTTTATGAAATCTCCATATTGTCTAGAGACGTCGAGATGATTTGTTGCAATAATCTCTATTAATCTCAACTATAGCTCCAGGATATCGATTCTTTGTCATTTTACATTCCTTGACATTCCATGCATGACAGCCATGCTGGCTCTGTGGCAAAACTATGCAAAACTGCTGTCTTTAACGGCTTAGCATAGCTTCGCTGAGTATTGAGAAGCGCTGACATGCCAAGGTGCTTGACAGTGCCCGGTCAAGTTCCTGTCATTTTGGAATGGGGCAACTGGAAAGCAACTAAGGGCCTTTAACAATCGCACACCTGGCAAGTTGACAAACCAAAGTAGCCAATACCCAAATGCGCCCTGCACAACAACTTGTTTGATCCGCAAATCCACCACACGCCTGATCCATGTCTGACTTGGAGCGTTCACGATCCCCTTGGCCCGAGCATTGAAAAATTGACCGATTCCGACTGAGCAAGGCATTTCATTTTAGATAGGGGTAGAAAACTGTCACACCTCTAATGCTACACAGGCTACGCTTTGCGAATGGAGATTGTCACAGCTGGACAACTCCAGATTTCTGTGCTTAAGATATTTCCAATCTCTTGTAGGCTTCGGAAGACCAACTACTATTTACTCAACGTGCTGATAAATCATCGCCTAGAAACACCGAGGAATATATACCAGCGTCACCTAATATATCCCAATATCATATCATTGTCGCAAACGGATTCATCTCCCACTTCTGTTTCCTTGAAACATCTTCTGGAAAGGTGTTGTGCACATCTGCAAATTTGGCCGATTCTGTTGTGGCACCAAGGCACTTTTTCGATTCTTCTTTTTCTTAGCCTGC
This sequence comes from Symbiodinium sp. clade C Y103, assembly GCA_003297045.1. Lineage (NCBI taxonomy): Eukaryota > Dinophyceae > Suessiales > Symbiodiniaceae > Cladocopium > Cladocopium sp. clade C. The sequence continues at coordinate 29,139 of BGPT01000046.1, forward strand.
AGCACCCAATGTTGCCACACTTGCAAATCAGTCCTAGTTGGCATGACCTTGAGGCTATTGCTGTGCCGGCACTATCCTAAAATGTTCCACATCTAGCCTTTCACCGCAAAAAGATGCGAAGGGGATCTACATCATTATTTGCCATCCAATTTGCCGCGCAAGTAGTACAGCGGGCAAACAACTGACCAGAGTTTCACAGGGGAAGTGTAACCTCAAAAGCGAGAGGCATACTGTAGAGACACAGGCCTTGGCCGTTCCTGTGACAAAACTCTTGTTTTTCGACCCGACCCGATCCCAGCCCCCGCCTTGGATGTTTTCTTGGGAGAGTCTGGGTCTTCGTTTGGTGAAGACCCTGAACAGTCAGAAACGTCAGCGTCAGAGATGGAGTACTCCGACCCTATGGAGGAGTTAAACGTCTCTTTCTGACCGCTGCTCTCCATGGTTGTCATTGCTCCTCCGCTGCAAGCAAAGCAGTTTGTGGACGGGTTGTGCTTCAAGACTCTGTTGGATATCCATGAGTTCCTGCATCAAAGTATGATAACAACCAGCATCGCGACCTATGGCTTTGATCTGCTGCAGGATTTTAAACCATAGAATGCCATAGCCTTATTTGGAGTCTGTGCGACAAGATTGTCCATGTCTAGGGATGCTTCCGACCAGCTGATCTAAAGGGTCTTATTTGCTAAAAGTGCGTTGATGGGTTTCTTTGCCCGCTCTAGTTGAAGAAGACGCTTCGTTTGCCAGGAAAACATGTACAGTACAATCACAGCCTCAAATCATTTAACCGACACTACTGTAGAGATGACTCAAATATGGTCCTTCTCACGTTGCCCATCTATATCAGCTGCAAATCCATTGAAGGCTTGAACATCCCCCGTAAACATCCACAGCAACCCCCCAGAGGTCAGGGAGTGACATCATGTTCCCTGGACCATGTAGATATATCTGGCATGCCTCATGGCCAGTCGACCACTCCTTGATAGGATTCCACAGAGGACTCTCGTCCCGCGGGTGACACAGCATTCACACCTTCCACCCCAAAAGGAGCAAGGGCTCTGAACAATTGACAAGTACTGTAGCCATACATGCTATTGTATGTATATATATATATATAAATGTTGCTATTGTTCTTACATAAGATACTTTTTCAAACATTAGACAATACACTGGCCAAATTCATACTATTTTCGTATATTTATATCTATATTTATAGTATCATAAATACTAGATATGATAAAGGGTTGTCAAAGCGAAGGAAACGCTTCCTTGAACCTGCGAACACATTCACCATATAATCGGGCATAGTCCACGTGGTCTCGTTCCACTTCATTCCGGTTCCCTGTGTATTCCCCCTTGGTTCCCTGTATATTCCTCTTGGCACAATGTGAGATCTTTCGGCTTCCACTTCGAGACAATCTCAACTCAACTTCCTATACCTTTCCAGCTTTTCTCCAAGCCTCCTGCTTGCATCGCTAGATTGAACGACACCAATCAACCTTACCGATGCAAGTTCTGGATTCCACGTCCTCTAAGGCCTTTTAACGGTGTATCTTCAAGCAGATTTTCTGAATCCGTGCAATGGCCAATGTTTCTTTTTGTTCAAATGTCTTCGTCTTCATGAAGGCCAACCTCTACAAGGTATTGATCCAACAAGCCACACAATATAAGTTGTACAGTACACAGACTTCAAGTTTATGTCTTGCTCATTTGTCCACCTTATGCATTGCTTTTATCATGGGCCTCTTGTTGTGAGTGGCAAACACCTAGAAATGGTAGAGCAGAATCGACAGCTTGAAACCATGCAACACCTCGATTCCAATATGAACCCTAGGATGTTGTCAAATCTTTAAGAGGTTTCAATTTGCGGCCAGGTATATCGAGAGAATAAAAGGGATGTTGAAAGATTTGAAAGGCACCAAACCCAGTGAAGTCCCATTCGCTGCTTGCAAGAGTCTCCGTCGATCGCGGAATGCAATGGATGTCAATGGCGAAGCAGGGAAGCAGGGATATCTTGAACCCTCTCAGTTGGCTGCGAGAAGAGTCACTTTTTGTCACAGGACGAAGCTGCACCAAATGAGGAGCTCTGTGATTTCAGTGTGCTACTTGAGTCTTTAGCCCCAATCTTGCCTGGGTCCTGATGGTCCTTTACAAACCTCTGTGGGAATGTGCTGCTTGGCAATGAATTGAAGCATTGCTGAGGCTGATACGGGTTAATCTGTCAAGCTTCTTGCATCTGATGTACAGTATCAAATTGCTAAAAAACAACACCATTTATTCACACACTCGTAACCCCGTTTACGACTTGTCAAAGCAGAAGCACACAGGTGAAACCGGCACACAATGGACATCTTTACATCACAAGAAGAAATCTATGTCGTAGATGTGCGGTGCAGCTATCAGGTGCCTAGAGTGGCCAGGATAGAGAAAGCAACAACGACGACCCCCTACAAGATCCTACAAGTTGCCTGAAGAATGGCGGCAAAGAGAATGGATGTATGGATTTACCAGCAGAACATAATTTGCACTTGGTTCCCTGCACAAAAATACAGTAGGTTTCGCTTAACCTCAAATTTACTTGGCAGGGAATTGAACAAATAGAGGGCAATCCATACGGATTTCGCTCTCAAAATATACCGTGCTCCAAACTTTGAACAAGCACACAGCCTGTAGCCTTTACTGTCAACTGTACTTAAACTGGCGCACGCACCATTTTTGATTTGCTACTTGCCAACATCCTCCATCAAAGCTTGGAATTCCGCAGAAAGCTGCCTGTACGGATTGGTACAGTAGCTGTCAGAGTGACACAATGCTGCGGAAAGTTAGCATACCCAAAGGCAAACCAGCATTAAATTAGGCATGGTGATATATTGAAGCCTTTCTTGCTGTTTATCCATACCTTGTCTATCATTGTACATTAAAAAATGCAACAACTTTGCTTTCACTGCCCTTCTGTACTGTGACACCACCATTGTTTTCATTCGGCATCCCGCCCCCAAAATTCTTCAAAGAATCATCCAAGCCTGGAAGGATTTGCAGCCTCTGCTTTCGCCTTCACAGGTGACAGGTGAAACCACCGACCTCCGACTTTCGAAGACTTTCGACCCATGGTCCATGGCCTTCTCAGCAGCAGAAATTCTTTGTAGCAACTCAGCTTTGGCAGACTTCACCTCGGCACATGGTCAAGAAACACATAGAAACACTAACATCATCTGAACATATCTGAGACATGCCAATGTACTTACAAATACCACTATACCAGCGGGTTCGTGATTGAGGTCCGTAACCGTAAAGACGCCAATACGCCGATTGCTGTGTTTCCGGTGCCTTAGAACCAACCCTACATAAACCCTAAACGAACCCTAAACAAACCCTAAACCGACCCTAAACAAACCCTGAACAAACCCTGAACAAACCCTGAACAAACCCTAAACCAAGCCCAAACATTAAATAAACGGCCTTCGGTGTATCGGTGTATCGGTGCAATCGGTGCAATCGGTGTATCGGTGCGAAAAACGTTTAGCGGACCCCAATCCCGAATGGTATGCACGATACCAATATACCACTATGTCACTATGTCACTATATCACTAAATCATTGATAGGTTTTTCTCTGCTCTCAGCAGAATAGCACACGCTGCCAGCTTTCACAATGTGCAAGGATGTGAAACCATGGCTTGGTGAAGTGGAAACAAACCACCCATGGAACAGTGATCTTCTATTCCGCACAAAGGCTGTACAAGAAGTTTGCAGCACACGGTTCGCGGAGAAATGAAGAGTCCTTGAACTCTCTTCAATACAAACAGAATCAAACAGACTAATAACATCTATATAATAACATATAATAACCATCACTACCCTTGGCGCGCCTGCTCCTCTGTGCCAGGACCAATGTGCGCAGTGAGATGCCCTGCCTCTGGTGGCATCAATGCAATCATCACTTTGCATTTCTCCCGCACCTGTCAGCTGTAGCGATGGCAGGTGCTGAAGTTTCGACTGGCTTCCTGAGCTATACAGTTTCACTGCAGTTTCACTCCATTTCATACAATTCATCTTACTTGTGCTTAGTAGGGACTGGAAGAATGGGATGATTTTTTCCATCTTTTTTTAGATGTTGATAGATGTTAATAGTTATCATGGGTCTTTCCCCATTTCCATCTCCTACGTTTCGCACCAAGGCCTTGGGCAAATCTCGACCATTGGGTCCCACGGCTCCGCAGAGGAGTTGCTCTGGGATTTTCACTTGATCCTGAAAGGCGACCAGATTTTCATCTGTGAATCGTATAGGAAGTGCAAATGAAATACATTGGATGTTCATGGTTAAAAAAGGTTAAAAGATGTTACAAATATGAACAAATTGGATTCCAGCTATCCGATTCTTATCGAAGAAATACGACACCTATCAACAACATTCAACAACTATAGACAGAAGTGATTCCGGGATACTGGCGATTGAAAGGGGTTCCCAGACGGACAAGTGCAAAATGACTGAACCAACACATTCTGGATCATTCTGGCATCAAGTCATGGACTTGCCTTTTGTCTTAGCAACACATCGTCCAAAAGATCACCAACACCCTCTACGAACAGCCTTTACATATGCGTGCACGACAGTGGTCACAAAAGATTGCGCGGAATGCAATGCCAAGACTCCATGTAGTTGCTCTCAGCTTCCTCCTTCGCCTTCCTTTCGGCCTACAAAGCCAGCTTCCGACATCTTTCCAAAAGAAAATTGAGAATGTTGAGCTTCATCTTCAGGAATTGACAATGTCCTTTGATGTATTTTGCAGTCATAGAATATCCCGTTCTCTCAGGCTTCTTGGTGATCCATCATCTAGCTTCGCAAGGATGTACAGTACCTATGGCTGGATGCTACCGCTGCTACCCACAATCAGCACATGCAGCAGCACACCTCAGCAAAGGCTTGAAATTGGAGCTCTATCTGCGCGACGGCCCTTCCAAGCGCATGTTCTGTGCCAGAGATTCTGATCGCCGTAGTATCACTAGAATCGCCAGGCTGTACACTGATGTTTACCTCACACTCCTCAGCGCAGCCATCAAACACAGCAACAAAGAACGTGTCCACTTCTTTGAAAGACTGTTCAGAAGTTGTTGACACCTCTGCATTGGATTGAAGCAACTATTATCTTGTGCTGGTTGAACAGAATTGAAGATATCGGATCGGAACACCGAGGATGTCTGAGAATACTCTGTTTATGCTCTGAGATTCCGCCATGACTTGCACAAGGCCGCCCTCGTGCTGCAATGGCCCCGCAAACTTCGTCGGGAACGACAAGATGCGGTGGATCACCTTGTCCGCCTCGTTTGATTCCAAGCATCTCTAAACGCGGCCGGGAACAGTCAGAACAATCAGGAGAATCAAGTTTCCAAAGTTATACGGAGTTTCAGTGATTTTCCGACGCAATGCACCATGGCAAACACGAGTAAACACGAGTGGTTCCTCAATCAGTTCAATCCCATGCTTTCTTATGCTTCGTGGTTTCTCCTGGTCAGAAGTTCCAACAGCGAGTTGTATACCCTGACCACCTCGTCTACATCCAACGGTTTTGAAGCGGTCAGCAGTGCAGTGGCGGCTGCAGCGCCCGTTTTCCGACGTTGGGAGTTGCTGCCTTGCGGGGCGACGTGGTGTCATGACACGTCACGACACTTCGCAGTCACAGGAGTCGTGGCTGTTGCAACCTCCTCCTTGAATTGTGTGTTGTCATCTTTGCTTTAACTACATTGAAGAACAATCGTGCAAAACTAGGCGTCCTACAGACTTGCAATCACGATTTAATATGTCATAGTATGTATATGCACCCACCGTACCAGTAATATCAGTAATATTGCATATGTAAATAGAGGCTGTCGGATTTTGAAAGACCGTTTGGCTCCTGGAAAAACATTGTCAACATTGACCACCACCCTCCCTGCAATCAAGTGTGTGATAACTCGACTTCATTGTTCAAAATGCTACACAAAGTGTTTCCACTGGATGATTGTATATAGTGAAATGCGTTCATGCATTGGACCATGTTCTGAACTGTCGTGATCTGTGTTGGCCGCATAACAATCATGTCAATCAAATACCGTTCCACGAAAAGTGTGCAAAGTCATCCATCTGCATGTATCCATGCAGACCAAGTGCGGATTCAAACCTGGTTGTTGCAAATCATCCAGCACACCCAGACATCTATCCAGATATGACCAGATATGATATATATATATATACATGCATAACAGTACATACATATACATATATACGCAAATATTAAATATTGTATGATGTATATTCATATATATGTATATAGATTATATTATCCATATATATATATATAAATCCCGGCTTCACTTCACTTTCACCTGAGCTTGAGCTTTCAGAGTCAGACTCCACCAGCGTCACTGGACCTTGGATCTAGGAGCATCATCCTGGATGGGTTGAAGGGAAAAATCTACAGGGAACCAGGGTTTTACATGTTTTTACCACCTCAAAGGTTTCCTGCAGATGCCCTCAACCAATTCTGGGAAATTAACAATCATAAATTGCAAGATGATAGAATTTCAGAGGTGTTTGCAGCCATTAAGCTGAACCATCTTTTCACAAGTCAGGCCTTTGCATGCAATGACAATTCCAATAACCAAACCAATGCAAAACCAGAACGCGTTGCACTAGAAGGATGACATTATTATTTGCTTTGCCTCAAGACAGATTGCATTTTAAATGCGACATGATGCGACAATAATATTGTGCAATAATCTATAACAGTCATGCAACTGTCCTCCCACTGAAACTCCAGGACCAGCAAACGTGATACTTTGTCATTGTTGTCCAACAAATGAACAAACACAACTGTCCAACATCTCGAGGTAGGCCGCCAACGCTTTGTACCAGCTTTTGTGTGCGTGACACAAACATCCTGACAGTATGATCCAGCGAAGAGATAAATCAACGCTAACATGGCCAGAGGAGACCATGTGTTCCTGCTCGTTTGACCATTTTGACCCCTACAAATCATAAAATGAAAGTGATTCCATACGATTCCATCCAAATCCAACATTTCTCATGATTCCGAGACTCCTCAGCATCGTCAACATCATCGTCGATGCAAATATTGGTCCTCAACGCTGGGAAGAGACATTGTCTTATGTCCGCAATTCATATCGACGATTTGGGAAGGACAAAAACAAAATGAAATCGATGAACATAATTTAAGGTGGTTTGTTGCTTAAATGTTTCTGCAAATTTCATCAAATTTCTAAATTTTGAGTGCTGTACATTCTTATTCAGCAAAATCACAATATAACAACTGCCGATTCCTATCTCTTGGAATTGCTCACAATCTTGCAGTTGTCGTGATCTTTGAAACTTTGGCAAAATTCTCGGCTCGGATTTCAAAGATTCAATAATTTTTCACTTTGACAATCTTGGACATGTCCAAAATTGAAACACACTTTAGACAACGCATTCTGGGTGCACTGCTTCTTGGCTTGGGGCACATTGTCCCGCGTCACCTGCAAAGACTCCAGAATGGGTCTGACATGACAACATGAACACAGAACCTGGTTATATCCGGTGATACCTGGTGATACCCGGGCTTGAATCACAGAACATGATACTGCAAACTGCGTCATTATGTCAGTTTTTTGTCAAAAGGTTGGCACGTCTCAACCACTCCAAACCTGAACATCACAAACATCGTCATCGACATCTTCGATCACGGCGGTCATTGGAGGTGTAAAATGCAGGCAAAACCATGCCACAATGCTGCAGGGATTGCAGGGCTCAAAAAATCATGTGCTAAATTGCCACCAAACAAAGGTGCCAATCCACAATTCATAGACTTCATCGCGGTTCACTTTGAATGGCGTTGGGTATTGAATGCATCTTGCACTTTGACTCATCTGGTTTGAAGTGCTATAGCTGAAACTGCGGAAGCGGACATGACTTTGTATTTTTTTGCCCGCCCTGCCCCCCCTGGTTGAAATGTGTTGTCCTCTTCCCAATTTGATGCCCAAATTTAGTTTTGGTAGACTTTTAGCTTTCCCGCCCAAGCAGCAAGAACGAATTCAATGAAACGCAGATCGCACATCTCTAACTTGCAGCGCTTGCAATATGCTGCAATGCGCAACTTCTACGGCCAACAACTAGGTTCACAAAGGAGCTGCTGGTCGTTCTGCTGCAGCCTCTAGTTGTCTTAGCTCCTGGTCGGTGCCAAAATCAATCAGAATCGGGTCCTTCCAGATCTTTTTAGTTGTTGCTCAGTACTTTGCGGAGCACAGCTTTACGCTGACAAGATCAAACAGTCTCAAAAGTGCCGCTGGGTGATTTAAATCTGTCCTCCAGCTGCTCCCTGTCAGGAGGAAAGCTTGACTTTCAGCAAAATTTGCAGAATGCAGCAAACGACAGCATATCTCACACACGGCCTTTCCAATTTCTGCAATCTTGCAACTTCTTTCTTCACCTGACTGCTCCGTCAGCTTGGGATGATTTGGGACGACAAATTGTGTCCTTGCTGTGTTGGAGTTGGCTGAGGCCCAAGGTCTGATGCCTAGCTTGTTTATGCCTGTTTCAAAGATTTTCAAAGCATCAAGCGCGAGCTCAGAAAGAGAGCACCAGCCTTGTCTCTTTCCTGTTCTTCTTTCTTTAGTTGCTCGTGCTTTGCCTGGAACGCAAATGCCAACCAGCAATTTCCCGATTGATTAGCACCCACCCGAAGCCCTTTGTCAGCTTGCCTCCAGTTTGTCATCTAGCTCGAAAATCTCGCTTTCCTGGCTAACAGACTGGAGTGAAGTGAATTATGCAATGGATTTATGCTGCAAATGCTCAATCGGCAGCCACCAGTATCACCAGTGTCCTTCTTAGCTTTTTGCTGAAGGAGCTCAAGATGTTCGTTGACCAGGATCTCATTCTTCCGCCGAAGGTTTCGTGCCTGTCTCCACTTGCAGGAGTGGCTTTGGTCAGCCCTATTCAATCTATCGTGTTTTGTTTCGCATTCCCCCTTATCGCCTTATCGATCCTTATCGCGTTTGGATTGAAGACTTCATGTCACATGGAATTGGATCCATTTCACAATACATTGGTCCTTTGGACATCCTCACCCTGTGTCTCATCAATGTGTCTGGGCGTGTCATTCTTGCACCTCCACTGATGGTCGGCCGGAGTCTTCTTGAAGTTCCTCACTGCAACCATCAGTATGAGTTTAAAGCTTCACATCTTGAAGTAAAGGAAGGAGTAACTATCTGGCTTGCGAAGGATTTCCGCGGACTTGTGGTCTCGTCCCCCAGTCCTTTCCATTTTATGGCGTCTGCACCTGGATGCTTATGATTGGGGCATGGAGATATTGAGTGACAACGTCCTTGGATGCCGCAGCGTGGAATTTTCTCACAAATTCGTGGCATTTGGCTTGTGCCGCGGTGAGGCGTTCCTGGCAGAAGCCAGCAATATCAGCAACATTCAGCAACTATCCAGAAATCTAGGAACTGAAAGGGGCAACCTAATGACAAAAGATTGGCACAAACCTGATTCAAGCCAATCTCTACGATCGCTACAAACATGATCTTCATGCCTCCGCGCCCCCAAGAACTGAGCGAATTGAAGGGTATCCCAACGATCATGAGCCCTTGGAAGATTTGGAAGAGTGGTCCAGAAGAGCAGCATGCCATGACCCACCAATGAAGGGAACAAAATCAAGTCTGCACTTGAAGTGACTTGGACAACTTTACAATAATCTAGGAGTCATCTGGGAGTTATTCTAGGACCTTTTCTTGGTCCTGCGGTCTCGGTTGGCACAGCTTCTTGATGCAGTCCTGCGCCATCTTACCCTTTGCATCCCTTTGCCATGGGCTCACCCAGAGATGTCAAGAGATGTCAAGAGATGTCAAGAGATGTCAAGAGATCATGTCATAGCAGTCATAGCATGGCTCCTCTGCCAATGGCTCCAAGCCAGGAGGGAACTTCAGCCTGACGCTCCTCAGATTCTCACGGCACCAAGCTGACCTCTACAAGCGTAGCCTGGTGAGCCTGGTGCAGTCCAAGCTGCAGGATATTGCGACAGGTTTCATCCTGGTTGCTTCCGCCAAAGGGCGATTTGCCAACAACCATCTCGTACCTCAAATGAGTCCAGCCGAGGAGTCGCACCAGGACCATCTTCAATGAGAACATCTACGTAGCAACAGTGAATACATTCCCTTCCGTTCCCATTACACTACATTGGATTACTTTACCTTTGTACAATTTTAATTCACATCAACCAGCACATAAAAGTGAGTGAAAAGTGATGAAAAGTGCGCCATTTTTGTCCTTCACCGAGGTGCAGCAGCACACCCATCTCCCACATGTCCAAACTTTCATTGTGACCTTCTCCACGAATCATTTCCGGGGCCAGGTAGTCTGGTGTACCGCAGAAGGTGGCCCTAGCATCAAGTTGCTATGTGCTATGGTCACCATTGGTCACCTACCAATTAACTTCAAATATAAACCGGGAATCAACACATGATGTGATGGGTAGGTATTGATCGACACAGGTCCCCATTAACGGATTGACAACCATCCCCCAAGAACTGGGCTGCCCAAGGTATGACCACAGCACACATGGACAAGATAGAAAAACCGAGCAAAGCAAAGCCCAGCCTGTAGGAGACATTCTCCAAGACGTTCGACCATCCAAAGTCAGCAAGTTTGGCGTGCTGATCTTTGTCCAGCAAAATGTTTTCGGGCTTGATGTCCCTGCGGCTAGAAGACAAACAGCCAAAGAACAATCCAAGGTGGTTCATAGTCAACACACCCTGTTCCACTCTTCAACCCGTTTTACCCCTCTCTCCGTTCATAGTTGTGCCTGTGAATAATCTGCGGCGTTTGGGTGTGCAAGTACTCCAAGGCATCACAGACTTCGTAAAAATGTCGGGCTGCGAGCTCGCAGTTGAACTTGCCATACCTGGATCCGGACACAAAGACAAAACACGACAAGAATGGGGCCCGTTTGCCCCTCATCCGAGAGGCCAACAAAAGATAGCATAAGCAATTGCATAAGCATCCAAAGTTGAACTTGTTCAGATTGTTTAAGAAGAGTTGCTTACTGAGGAGGTCGAACATCCCGCCGCCCTCGGCAAACTCCATTCCTGTGGCTTGAGCAGGCAGCAAATTTTTAGATAACCTTTGAAGCCCAACCACCCCTTTCACAAGATTGGCAATTTGTGAGCAGCCAAGAGTGTCCTAGACTGAAATCTCCAACAGAAACTCTCATTGCAAACCAGCTTCCCAAGTACACGTGGCTCTCGTCTTGGAAGCTGAAGTGAAGCTCCACGATGTGTGGATGTCTCAGGCTTCTCATGATGTCAATCCTTAGGTGGGGGCCTTTGTTGAGGTTTGCCACTCTTCAGGTTTAATTTCTTCGCAAGTGACGACAAGTACATGAATCACACACCCAAATACCCACTGAACACATCTGAAAATGACATGTGTGCACACAGAAACGCACACATAACCCAGTTAATATAGAATACCAAATGACATCAAATGACCAAATGCATGTCAAGACTTCTACCTTCACAAATCCTCAAGACCGACACCACTCTTTGCATCCTTCTTCCCCTGGGAATTCGACGGGCCACGAGCCACGACATGCCACGACCAATTCAGCCGGGTCTCTCCCTCTTCATCTGCTCTGTGAGGCCATGCTGCCTGGGATCAACGGTTGAGCTTTTGGCGAAAGCGCCTTGATGGTTTCAAAATGTTTCAACCCTCCTGAACATATATTTGCATATAGTTTGCCAATTCAGGATCATGATTAGCGGAGTGGAAAATAGAGAATATTTCGAACTACCAATTGTTTGCATTTGGTGGAAAGTGCCCACAAGGTACTGCATGCAAGGAATGCAACGAGGTGTCCATCTTGACAAGTGCCTTCAGGCTTGCAATCCTTGCCACTTTGCTTCTGACCCTGTATCAACTTTGAGCCGAGCCCAAGCAGAATTTATGTGGTTCAACAAGCTAGCCATACTACGCCACAAACCCGAAGATCTCAGTGCTGACGGGAAGCTCTATGAGAGACAATGGGATCTTCTTCACCTCGGTTGGCAGCAACTCTCCACCATGGGCTGGACACTGTCTATTCAATGTGAAGATATTTATAGGTTTAATATGGCTTAATTGTGTTGATGCATCTTGCTAGCACGGTCTAGCGAGTCTAGCTCCAATAGCCCCATCCTAAAAACTGCGAGGCTGAAGAGCTTCTACCCTTGCTCCCAGTTGCTGCCCAAACAGGTGTGGAACATCGACCAGCGCGGTAACCTCGCCTCAAGTCACCGCGTGTTTCTCAACCATGCAGCTAGCAATAGCATGCAGCAGCTGGGTCAATCACTCCAAAAATCACGGAACTTCTAATTACAGAGTTTGGTCAGAAGATCACAGCCACCTATCCGGGGTCCTTGCCAAACCTCTCCAAAGTAGCCACGACCCAAAGGCTTGTCAAGCTTTAGATCCTTGGTATAGAGACAGACCTTGGCCCTGAGGGCATTGAACCATGAACGAAGAACAACAGGAATCAGCAAAAATCATCCCGAAAACTCCTGGAAACCCGCAGAGCTGTCATCATCTGTCATCTCTGCACGTACTGTAAGCATCTGTAAGCCATGCTCAGCTGAGGATCATGTTTGCTCTTCGGCCAGGCCAAGCCATCTGTTGCCACTGACTGAGCAGCACCCGCCATCTCTTGGGCCAAAGGCTGCAGTTGCACATCAAACCTATATATGTATATACATTCTAAGTTATATCATTTACAAACGCACACGGAGGATGATACACACAAACACTCACATATATTTGATATGCACATGTATATGTATATGTACATGCTGTATATGTACATGTATATGTGTATCTATAGTATGTAAGTATGTATGTATGTATGTATGGATGGATGGATGTATGCATGGATGGGATAGATAGATAGATAGATAGATAGATAGATAGATAGATAGATGGATGGATAGATAGATAGATAGATAGATAGATAGATAGATTAGATAGTTATAGTGACGGACTGAAACTTAGAATGTCGTTTTGGAACCGATCGGGTCTAAAAAAGTCATGGGGAACGGCCAAAACCCCGCGGTGTTTCCAAAATT
>BGPT01000046.1:45874-70920 GCA_003297045.1 Symbiodinium sp. clade C Y103
AAATTGTGTCAAAAACAGGCAAAAAAGCACGCATTCTAAGTTCCGGGTCAAAAATTTTGGAAAACTGGTCAGCATTCTAAGTTTCAGTCCGTCGCTATAGATAGATAGATAGATAGATAGAAAGATAGATAGATAGAAAGAAAGATAGATAGATAGAAAGATAGATTCATAGATTAATAGATTAGATAGATAGGTAGGTAGATAGATAGGTAGGTAGGTAGATAGATAGATAATAGATGTAATGAAACATCTTGGAAACATGCGAATATCAATATCCATATCATGGTGCCACAGCACTAATGATGTTGGTGTTGATACTCTTTACATCTCTTTATGATGCTCAGAATGAATCAATCAACATGCCGCAAAAAACTCGGGACTGACCAGTAATGCTCTGGACGAGACCTTTTGTCCAGCGATTTTTCTGCGCCATCCTCCAGCGCCCAGGACCTCAAAGCTGTCAAGGCCGAAGGCTGAAACATGCTGAACCCCTAGGAACCTACGGCAATAGCACAGTTAGCACAGCCCAGAGACAGCCGTTTTCAATCTTTTTGATTTCTTCCGTTGCCATTTTTAGGCATCGCATCAACGTGGGTCTGTGTTGAAACACTCTTGCAACATCTTGAAACGGTATTCATTTCTAGTAGGATGTTCCAGCCAAGTGTACAGATTATGAATTACTTGCTACATACCAGTACATACCAGTACATCCCTGGAAGTCCAGGGGCGCCAGGCAGGCGGAATAATCAGGTCAAGGCTTCCGAAGTGAACAACCGGTGCTGAATGAACCAGTAACAGGGCTCGGTCAAGAGGAAGCATCTCATGACACAGGACACACTTATGGCTTATGAAATGCTTATGATAATTTATGTCCTTTCTGCGATTTCAGGAAGTCAAAACGCCGGCACCATTGCTCCTGATGCCTCAACCAACATAATCTGACTGCGAATTGCAGTCAGTGTTCAGAGTGCAAACGATCTTGAAACTACCAATGTTGGACTGGCAACACTTTGTTTGCCGGTACCATGACAGTCGCAAACCAGTTGCTTTCAATCAAGCTGATCACTGTCACAAGTTCGGATCTCAATCTTCCCCCGAGAGGCTGTACTCTATCGAAGATTGGAAGCATGTCCGGCGATTCGCCAGGATCACGCATCTCCGTTCAGCACTTTGTCAAGTACCTGTCCGTCAGTCACAATTGCTGACAGCTGCTACTGTATTAATAGGCCATGGCAAAAGCACTAGCATCCACGGTTTGCTTTCAATTGCTAGCTATGATAGCAATGAATAGCAATGAATAGCAATGATTCATGCTGTATCTCTTCAGCACGTGACCAGCAGAAAAGAATCCCGTGTGGCTCGGCCTCCTCATTGTGCTCTTGGATCCGGAGCTGTGCCACTGTCTTGGAACCCATGAGCCCTTCCAGGGCCTTCTTAAGAGCCATCAGAACCTGAACGGAAAATGCAGAGAATTGCCATGCTATATGGGGTATATGTGGCATATTGTGGCATGATATGTGACATGGTGACATGGCTTCAATGGAAACATTCCGCGCCAATATGTACCAACAAATCCAACAAGCAAACATCATCAAACATCAAAGCATGCAGCAGGACCGTATTTTATGGCCACGACTGGCAGGAATGAGCCAGGAGGCACGCTCAGCGAGAATGAAAAGGATGAGTTTTGTAGCCAGGCTCATCTTCTCAATATTGAAGACAAAAATCACCTTGGGAAGTCATTGGGAGATATCCCACTGACCCTGGGGCAGAATTTCTGCCAAAAGCTGCATTTACCCGACATGAAAAAATTGAAAACCCTATCAAAGAAACATCAGAAATACAGCATGTGCCTGCCAAGCAGGCTAGACCTCATGCTAACATGCATCTAACAAAGGAACACATATATAATCCAAGTCTCAATGTAACACGTGCAGGTCACACCCATGTAAGCAATGAAGTTCATAATCGTTCTCCACGCACCAATCCCTTCCTCCACTCTGGGAACGGCTCGCTGTCGTGCATAGGAAACTTTGTATGCTAACAGCCTTTTGATGGGAAAGTTGGAGATGAAGCACAGGATAGACATGGATGGACAGGTGACGCCAAACCTGAAACAAGGAGTCAAGAAACAGCGAAAGGCAAACAAAGTTAAACAAACATATGAGGGAGCTCTCCATCCATACGAACTCAATGTCCAGAGTGTTTCATTTCTATCTGACTTGGGAGCCGACATTGCAATGAAACCAAAGATCAGCACAAGATTCATGTAGTCTGCAATTTGGTCTGCTTCGCCATAAGGTGGAAGCTTGGCCTTGAAATGGTGGCATTGGCCGCATGATGCACACAACACCGCGAGTCATGACAAAAAATGACAAAGACCATGGGCCGCAACTTATGCTGTTGCAGGGCCTGCAACTCCAAGTAGGTGACGTGCTTTCGGCCGCCTTCTTGACCTGTTTTGCGTAGCACTACGTTTTGATTGTTTTGATGCGTGTCTGGGGAAGGTCAAAAGATCCCATGCAACCCGGCGGTTGATGACATAGCCTTCACTTTGCCAAGGATCTGATCTTTTTCTTTTCCGAACGCACACTCCAGTAGACCGAAAGCAGTGTCACGCAAAGGCCAACTGCTTCTGTAACCACCTCATCCATGGACGAGGCTGCAGAGTGTGCAACATCCACATATATCCCAATTAACGCAAGTCTCGCTCATCTCCCTCTCCGACTTATAAGCAGTGCAAAGCGGGGGTTGGGGAGGGGCTGTCCATCAGGATTGATGGCAATGCATATTGAAATCACTTGAAATCGCAAATGCTGAATTCTCGTGCTGCAAGTGCTGACACCTCTCAGGAACTTGGACGTTGCATGCCTCTCTTTGTAGCTATTTCGTCTGAGGTGCTTGGCAAACGAACAAAAAATAAAGGTCTGATCTCAGCTTTGACACGCAGCCTGGCAGCAGTATGAAATGAACATGCATAAGCACAGGACTTTTAGGGGGGCTCTGTGTGCAATTCACTTTCTTCATCCCAACTCTGTGAGCTTGACGTGCGTTGAACTCTGCAAGTCTATAGTCACCACAAGCACTCATTCAAAGCCACACAGGGGGCCACATGCAAACCAGGAAGCAGCGGCTATCTTGTTGTGATTTGTTTTTGTGGGGGGGGGCTGCCCAAGAAAAAACAAGTATACCATGCATCATCATGTCTTCAGCGTTCAGAGATGAGATAGACCACCTTACATGGACTTTGTAAAAATGGGGTGCCTGCTACTGTCAAACATGCATCCGGCCTGACATTTCCCCTTCATCGCAACCCTCTGCTACATATGGCTGCACGAAGATGGTGAATGCAAATGGGTAATAGAACACCACAAACTTCACAGCAAACAGCTTTACGACCATGTTGGCTTTGAGATCGGTCTCTGTGCGCCAATTCTCCTTCTTGCTCAGCCAAGTGGATAGAGGTGTCCAAATGGAGTCGACCAGCTTGATATTCAGAGTAATGGCATACTTTGCAAGAAGCACCAGTGTGCCATTTGACATCCCAAAGGTTGAACCCTCAGGGTCTCTGAATGCACTCGACCTGATCTTTGTGATGTAGTTTGCTGCCACAACCGTCTCCAACATGAAGAGCAAGCAAAGTATCCAATGCACCAAATTCTGCGAGCCTTCACAGAGAGTTCCGCGATATGCATCGCTGAACTCCTTCCTCACCTTGGACTGCAACGATGAGGACATGATTTGTGTCAAGTTATTTGCCCACAAATGCATCTAATAGAACCAGCTTTCCATTTACACTCTGACCTTGCTGTTTCTCACAACCCCAAGTGTTCACTGACTGTGAGGCAAATAGTGGCAGTTCCAGATTGCATGATCTTTGTCCCTGCAAGTCATGTCAAACAAAGATTGTAATCGTATTGATCATTGCCAAAAGCTGCCAGAAGCAGCCAAAAGACGGAGTTTCCTATGCAACGGAGGCCGCAATTTATATGAGAACTTATGTCTGAGTGGCAGGTGCGATCTCTTGCTCTGCTCCATGCATTCCCCAGCGGAAGATTTTCAGATTTTCTAGCTGCTCATAGCGAACCTCAGAAAGCGGCGGCTAGAATTCCAAACATCCGAATTGTAAGGAGCAACCAGGACATTCGTTTCTTCTGAAGGATGGAGACGTTCTACCTGGACATGTGTAAGACTTTTCATCTTGTCTGTCCCTTGGCCAAAGCATGCCAAGTACAAGCACACCAATCACAACTCACATGAACTATACCCTTTAGTAATTTAACATAGCTGTGGAACACGACCATCACGACCCATCTATGACATCTATATGATTTACCATGATTTACCATTGAAAATGAAGCTTTGGGGCTCACCAGTTCCCACGGAGACACATTGCATGTCCAAGGCACTAGGAAAACAGTCGTCCAAATGCAAAGCATCGCCCCATAGGCAGAATCCAACATTTGCATCTGGCGCAGTCTGCTATGGACTGAAACCCCATTGAATATTATTTTGAAACATATCATATGAACATATATGAACACACACATTATATATACATATCATATATATATATATACACATATATATATATGTATATATGGCAAGTTTCAGGATTTTTTTCATCCCTTTTCCCTCATGAAATCACCATGCCACCATTGGGCCTGGTGTTTGTCCAGCCACGGGGATCGCCGCAGAACGAAGTTGACGACAGAGAGGACAGCAGGACCAGAGATCCACCTGAGGTTTCGATTAATTCGAAACTCTTCGAAACTCAATTCGAACAGCTGACAGGAGGAATATGGAGGACTCTTGTGATATCTTGCACTATCTTGTAATATGTTGTAGTGCAACTACAGTAACGGAGAAATGTTGAAATGCAACTTATGGAGGAATGTTGTAGTGCAATGTAATGCAATGTGTTGAAATGCAACAGTTGATTTGACTGATCCGTCCTTGTGAAGGTGTTGAAGAGGTGGAAGAAGAATGCCGCTTGCACTCCAGCATATTGCACAATGTGATCCGCGGTTCCCTCCTTTTGATTTTTCATGGCACTTGCGCAAGATTCCATGGCAATCTCGAACAATGCCCTTACAATATATTCGGAATGCAGGAATTCAAATTACTTGGTCCTCCTCAGAAACCAATGGCTTGGTCTGAACATAGGGTACCCCAAAATCTATCGGTTTACCATCATCTTTCCCATTTATATAATGATATTCGTCATGGCCATAAATTATCAGAAGGGTACAGTATGCGGTATGCCCATGTATGCCCCCCATTTCTGCGCAAACCCTCTTGAACTCTAAGAAGCCATTCCTGCAGTGTCGGTTTGTGGATGGGCCCTCCGTCCTTGGGCCAGCCAAAGATGCGCCACAAATCATTCCAACCACGGCGATGCAGCTCGCTGAGATGTTTCCACTTGTGGACTGCAAAGAAGTTTGTGATCGCATTGACCTAATCATGATCAACACGTAGGCAAATCGGCAAATTGGTGCATGTGAGAGGAAACGTGTAACATCCAAAAGCAGCAATCTTCGCCAAGTGCACGCCAACAAATGACTGAATGCAATTGGTTGAAGTTTGGTGAGAAGCTTATATAGAACTTATTTTTACGGGAAAAGGCAGACAGCTCTGCACATTCGCATGGAAAACAAATAAAAAGCAACTGCAGAACCGTGGGACATGTTCGCTATTCATTTTCTGGATACATTGCAGCGCAACGGGCGTGTGTCTCACCCTACGTACCGCACATTGCGCGCAATTAGCCGATGTGGCCGGTGCCTTCTGCAGCTCTTCAATGTTGATGTAGTTGAGCATATGCCGTCGGAGAACTCGTAGAACTTGAGGTTCCTCAAAGAGGTCCAGCTTGTCCTTCAGCTCCTTTCGAAAGAGCACCTGAGATTCCAACGTCAACCATGGATCAAGGATGGTGAAGGTCAACAGTTGAACCAACTTTCATATGTGAAACATTGTGAAACGATTCACACGTGCAGATCCACGTGCTGAAGGGTGAAACTCCAGGGAAGCAGCTGAGATCACCAACAGTTTTTCCAAAGAAAGCAGCTGCATGTTTTTCTCTATCTCTCTCTCTCTCTCTCTATCGCTCCAAGCTGGTTCTTTGGCAAAACTTACTTGCCTAAAAAAAACAACCCCATCTCATCAGCATTATAAAGGACTTTGGATATGGGCTAGTACCTGTACGTTCTAAAAGCCAAGTGGGCATAGAAATAAGTGAGCAATTGGCTCAGGAGCAGCTTCGTGCTTCTCACTGTTGAAGGTAAAGAACTGGACCTGGACCTACAAGAGCCCCACGCATCCTTCCCCATCCTTCACAATTTCCATTTCCAAGTTAACAGGACACTGGTAAGGCCACTGACAAGTTCTCTAAATGATGTGTCCCAGGCACCCAAGCCGGGCAAGAGTTGTCCATGGGCTCACCCGTGTGAAGATTTGTGTATGCCTGACCCGGCTTATCTGCATCCATTTCATGCGGCATTGTTGTGAACTCCTGGCTCACGGCCGGTATGGCCTAACATGCTCAAAAGTGCCTGAGAAACTCCGATTCTTCTCTGATACGTCTGTTTGGCTTTTATCATGTGTCCCACGGAGCGAATCAAAATGACACATATGAATTTGACAATGTATGAAAGGTATGATATCTGAAACCGCTTGGATTCTCCTGGATATCATTGGATAATAAGTATCGGATATGATTCATCAATTTAATTCAAATGATATCATATCATCTTGGATCCCCCAGTCCTTTGCATTCTTGTGTTCTGTTGGGCAGTCGAAACCCACATTTTCGTACGCACTGGGCTTCACCCGAGCGCGTGCCTGGTGCATGTCCGGCCAAAGGGTCTTGCATGGTGGAAACTGGGGGGCCAGATTTTGGAACTGTATGTGGATGTACGTATGTACCTATCTATGTATCATTATGTATCATTATGTATCATTATGTATCATTCTGTATCATTCTGTATCATTCTATATCATTATGTATCATTATGTCATTATGTATTCTTATTCTTATGTATCATTATGTATCTATATCTATGTATCATTATGTATCTATCTATGTACCTATCTGGCTATGGCTCAAAAAACGGGTGTGGATCGCTACGCGGTGATCCGGACGTATGGAACGAAGGAGTTACACAAATGGTCTCAAATGAATTCAATCTCTTCAAAGGGTATGGATCGAGGGTATGGATCAGGGGTATGGATCAAGGGTATGGATCGCCTGTGGGTCCGGGGTACGGATCGGGACCTTACATTTTGAGCTGCAGCCATCTATGTACCTATCTATGTATCTGTTCATGCATGCATGCATTTGCGACGTGCGCCTGCCACTTAAAATCATCCATCACTGTGTAGCCCCCACAAGATTTAAAGCTTTTGGGGGAGAATGACCAATTGTGGTGTCCCTCTGTGCCCATCTTTGAGCCATACATGTCGCCCTGGCAGGTACCCCATCAGCCAAACCTCCACACGCTCTGCCAGGGTCTCCAACATCTCGGTATCTTGGAGCCAAATGGTGAGGAAACTTTCGTCTCTGTCGATAGAGTTGAAGCTTTCAAGCTTGCACTTGAACTTGTCGCCTGTCGAAGATCGAAGCATGCGGAAACCCATTGAGGTTTCCATAAATGAATGAAGGGTCCCCAAAATGGTTGGTTTATAACGGAAAATCCATGACCATCCTATCAAAATGGATGATTTCGGGGTAACCCTATTTTAGGAAACCTCCTGATGGAAACACGAATTAAACACGAGCAAACCAAGTTCTCTTCAAACATTTTTTCGCCTCGCAACAGGCACCAGCGAAGCGTTCTTGCTGTGATGCCCTGCCTGTGAGGATCTTTTCAATCTGGGCTCGTACCAGGTCCACGAATTCCTCAAAGATAGGACGCACTGCTGATGTAAAGGTATCTGATCAGTGTAGAGAGGTATCTACTGTTTCAATCTGCAAGAGATTTTGACATCAAAAACTACCAAAAGCATCACCAAACATCCAAAAACTGTTCAGCTTGACAGCTGTCCTTCTTGGTAATCGGTGGCTCAAATGGCTTCTCCTGTGTCCCAGTTCGAGGAAAAATGGCCTGCAGCTGCAGGGGGTTTGACAGGTCAGTCAAGGTAATTCTAGCTTTTTGATGCTTTTTGATGCTTTTTGTCCTTTACCAAAAGTGCACTTAGAAATCAACCCTTGCAAAACTTTGAGGTTGCCAGACCTAGCGCTGCGTTCCGTTGGGTCGTGTTTCATCCGTCCACCCATTGGTGTTCATTCCCTTCCATTGTATTGCCTTACAGACCAGATTCGAATAGTCTGTTGCAGTGCATGCATGCTTGAAGCATTTTTTATACCGTTGCATACCACATCTGTCAGGGAACAGAAAGCTCATCCCTGAGGTTCCATCAAAGACCACCAAGAATGCAGCTGCAGTCAACAAACGGTCTAGAAACTGACACCCCCTGTGCCAGTGCCGTATCCCGTAGGAGGAGCCTGCCAAGTTTCTACTGGCGACTCAACGTTGCCCGCCAGTCCGTATGGATCATCATCCACTGGGCCAGGTGAGTGACACTGGCGCTGGGACTACTTCCAAGACTAGAGGGACTGCAGACTACCTGGAAGCTACCCCTGCTGTCACCAAGATAAGACTTTCCGTAAATTTCAGTATACTTCAGCCTCTTTCTGTCTTATAATCCGAGAAACTGTGGGATTGTCGATTGGGGGCAGTGCAAGAACCCCGAAAACGACACCAAAGGGAGCTGACCGAACCCCGAGATGTGCAAATACACACACACACACCTATCGGATACGTGTTATAATACGTGTATACTGTCTACTTGTCTTGCTTCCCAAAAACGGTGCATGTTTCGATATGTTTCGATCATGTCTCGCATTGATCATCCTGTAGCCCTTGCCACTTCCCTTCCCCAGCACCTGGCAATGGAAAAACCATCACAAATTGCCATGGCCTCGGTTCTCAAAAGAGGCCGTCCCTGGTTCCTCTTTGGGCACAGCCGGCACAGCACACCGTTTGGAATACCAAGGAGCTCATCATTCTGGATGGCATCCACACCGAACAGGGAGATCGTAGTTTTCCCATCCTGGAAGCATCGCTCCCAAGCATGTCACTGGGTCCATGAACTTTGCAAATTGGCGCTCTTGAGAGCTGCTTGCCTGCCTGCCTGCCTGCCTGCCTGCCTGCCTGCCTGCCTGCCTGCCTGCCTGCCTGCCTGCCTGCCTGCCTATCTCCGTCTCTCTCTCTCTCTCTCTCTCAATCTCTCTGTCTCTGTCTCTGTCTCTCTCCTCTCTCTCTCTCTCTCCCCGTCTATCTGCCTACCTGTGTATATATATATAATATCTATCTACCTGTCTACCTCTCTACCTTGTCTATCTGTCTATCTGTCTATCTGTCTATCTGTCTATCTGTCTATCTGTCTATCTGTCTATCTGTCTATCTATCTATCTATCTATCTATCTATATCTATATGTATATATATATATCTCTCTCTCTCTCTCTGTGCAGGTGTGCACATGGGTGAAAAGGTGTGTGTGTGTACGAATGCGTTTGTCTGTTTGTCTGCTTTCTCTTGCTTGATGAGCAGGCATGTCTGGCCTTTTGTGCGTGCGCGGATCTGTGTGTGTGTGTGTGTGCGCGCTTGTCAGCCTCTTTAAAAAGACTGCCAATGTGCATAACCGGACAACAGTACCAAACCAATCACAACGTCTTCCGACCAACCACGTGCCAGCTCAAATGCCAAAGCATGTTTAACCATGCTGGTCTGTGTCAAACAGCACCAGCTAGAAATTAAAAAATATCGAAAACAAACACAGAGGTGGCCCTGTTCACTTCTGCCAAGTCTGGAGAGCAAGCTTCCAAAAGGCTAGCTGCTTCCGCCCGCGACATGCCACAAGCGTTCAAATGTAGCCAGGGAAATGGGGCACTGATTGAGCCAACACTTGCAACTGATCGCAAACCCAAATGCATGTCAATTTCGAGAACCTATACATACGAGGCATACGAGTATGTATATAAATATATATATATATATATACATATGTGTGTAAATAAGTATTGCAATTTTCATATTACTATATATATATATATCTATTACATTGTACTACTCTATATACATATATATATATAGGTAGGAGGGAAATACAATCCTTGAGCGGCTTATGATTTTGGTCCAGCATTGGTGGAACCTTGCCAAACGCACTGGTGTGACAAACTCAAAAGCAGCAAACTTTGCGTTCAAATGCTTGGTTGCTGGCAACAATATACAGGAGCCGCGTCCATCTACCGTTTTTGGCTAGCAGTCGTAACACGTTTGGCTTTCTGGCCGCAAATGCAGCAAGGGCCGGCTCTCTGGATCTAGACTGTCTGGTAGCTGACTCCCAACCTAAGGTAGCAGAAACTTGGCCACAAGGGGCTCCAACATACGCCAAGACAAATTCAAATGAGTCTAGAAAGTGACTCAGCACATCTTAGCATTCTGAATAGCAATCATGACAGAAGAAGTACACATAGAATCTTGCAGCAATGCAGCCTCTTTCGCCGCTGTGCGTCTCTTCCAGCCTTGCCCTCATCGATGTCATGAAGTGCTCTCTCCCGAAAAGATGGAAGAGGAAGCTGAAACGTAAGGAGAAGGGCCACAAGATACCTGCATGCATGAATCTGCACTGGTCGACTGAGCTTTCAATGCTCCTCCATGATGCCATACGCTGCCAGTCCCACATAACAGAAGCAAACAAATGCAGACAGATGCAAGCAGATGCAGAAAGTACCAAACGAATCCCAGAGATCATATCGTGCAAAGGTGCAAGCTGTTGAAGGTGCAAAGGACAGACTGCTCCGACATATGTCTCCTCAGCTCTAAGGGAGAAGCAAACCCTCTGAAACTTGAATGATCAACCCATGGAAGCCCCACATCAATACATCATACGGTTAAATCACGTCTAATAGTTAATAGTTCAAAAAATATATACACTCACATCTTTCTAAAATACATCTGGTCGGTGTATGCGCGCACGCACACGCACGCACAGCGTCATGCACACGCACGCAAGAAATGTATATATAGCATAGCCAAAAAGGATATAAGAAGCAACACATGTCTTCCCTGTGCACACTTTGTTGCTTGTTCAATCGGGGTTCAATAGCACAACGCCCATGGCTGGCATGAAGAGCTGCGCAACCTGGCACAACAACCGTTGATCCATCTGCGACACTTCCAGCGGCACCTGCCTGACCAAAGAAGAGCACCAGTCCAACAGCACTCGCCCTGGCCACAGCACTTGCAGCTTACATCAACATCTTCAACATCTAAGTAGTTGATATAAATAAACACACACACACACATATATATATAGATACTACATTATGCATATATTATTGTATACATCTATCTATGTATAATATAAACATGTATATGTGTATTTATAATTAGTAAACATCAATAAATAAGTAAATATACGTATATCATACACACACAGATATATATATATATATGACTCTCTCTCTCTCATCCCTCAACCACTTGTTTTCAAGAGCTGCCCCCAGCACAGCATGCCTTGATGAGGTTGGGAACCTCTCACAAGTGTAGACCTGGCCAAGGCAATCCAAGGACAGATGATCTCTGGCCAAGGCCATCGAAGGGATCTGGGTGTCTGGCCAGGATGAAATTGAAGGCTGCCGACTGGGCCATGAGGACCGTCCCATAAAGTGGACCGGCAGAAAACCACCTCGGATCTGACCATCCGGAGCATACACTTTTGAGAATCAAAGTTTGAAAGCCAGCTGCGCAAGTACATCTTGTGTATGGATTTGAAGAAGAGTGTGCAAAGGCCTTGCTACACTATACCAACTTTCCCTCCACAACCACTCAAATCTCGACAAGAAGCATGTGATGACCTTCAGCTACTGTGGTTGCAAAGCTCAAGCACGCCGCCAAAAAGAGTGCCCCACGGATCAGCCACCGGCGACTTACAACCTGCATACAGTGGGGGTCACCGCGTCACCACGGGTCAATGTGGCTTGATATAACCTGGTGGACTTCTCAGTGCCTATGCAAGGAGACAAGCTATGACCAGCTGCACAAGGACTGGCTTCCCCATACTTGGGATATCTTGGGATTGAGTGTTTCCTTCTGTCTGGAGGCAATCAGTTTTCCATAGTTTTCCATTCTGCTGCCCAAGTAGCAGAAGAAATTGCAGCACAAAGAAGAGTGCCGCAAATCTCAAGCCTGAGGCATCGCTGAGTTTGCCATCCAGTGGTGGTCTCTCAGAAGTGCCCTTTGAAATATTTTGAAGGTGGAATGCAGTGCTTTTTCGATCATTCATCTCTCTCTCTCTAATTTTACATCATATTCCTGTCTCGAATTGTCCCGATTAGACGTTGACCCTTTGAAGAGGATTTCGGCTCTTCAAGGGATGCGGACACCAAGCACGCTTCAATCTGGCCAGGTGGCATGTAGCCTTGTGCCACCACCATCACTAAATGATGGTCCGGTGGACCCTGCAGCAAGGAAAGTTCAGAACTTCCTGCCACGTGGTCCTGTAGCAACGGATAGCAACAGAAGAGGTGTTGGTAACCCAAAGCCTGCATTGTTCAGACCCCTGGTCCATCTGGATCCATCGGTCCATCTGTCCTGATCCAATACAATTGAGCACAAGCTTGGACGAAAACGTCTCACAACCCGCAACCCTCTTCCTGCCTTGCAGAAGGGGAAGGCAATCAACACCAGTGGGTTTTGTCGAGAAGTGGAGGTCTCCAACGCCGTCATGGGTGCCCAAGCCTATCAAGTTTGCCGGTTTAAGTCAGAAAGTTCAGTTGACCAAAAAGTAAACGCTTTCGTTTTGTTTTCGCACAAGGACGAGAAAATGGTTAACACAAACTTCGCAAATTACTATACAAATCTATACAATACTTATGGACTACTGGCTTCAGGTTCAGTTCATGCTGTGAGATGCTGGGGCTCCCTGCTCGCATGCACTGAGATGCGCAATTGATCAAGAAAACTATGAGACAAAGAAAAGCCTCAAACGGGCAGCATTGTTTGGCTCCGATGCCACAACAAGGTTTGATTCTTTGGATGTGCCATCTAATATGCCATCATGGACTTGCGCATGTGGAATCCTTTAGCTGCTTCCACTGTTCGAGTGCATTGTTAATGAAGAACCGAGTCGGAAGTAACTTTGCATTCATATTCACAAAGTTGTGACAGTTTTCCCAACATCTTAGCACATCTTGGCGCAAGGAACTGTGCTTGCGGCATCCGAGTGGTGCAGCGTCTCCAATCCGATGGCTTTTACCTCTTTGGGATCTGGTGAGCTCGTCAGCGAAACTGACTCTGGTGCCCAGGGAAGGTAGGTGGCCTCCTGGGGGCGGGTTCCTCCATGGGCTCCATGGGTTGCTGTAGCACTTCTTGCAATATAGATTAACAGATGATAACCGATGAATGATAAACATTGATAAACCTGATGAAGTATGAGACATGCTTCTACCTTTGCTTTGCACTTGTCATGGCATGTCCATTCCTGCCTTATCGTACATGTCTAAGAGCGTGAAGTAGCCTTCTTCCCTCTTGCCCATGAGGTACAAGAACCGTGGCGACTCTGGAATTACTTCCAGGCGGCACAAGATGTATAAGACCAGAGCTGGCAGCATCAATAAGAAGATGAAATCTAGGTTCGCCAACACATCGGCATACTGCAGCGATTTGGCCCGCAATCACACGTTTTGACAACAGTGCAGTATATGTGACGAGGACCTGTTTTTTGTCTTTGTTTCCCTGCACTTAGAAGTTTCTAAGGCCTGTGGTTCAGGCTGCAGGCTGAAAAATGGCCATATTGCCTTCTGACAGGGCAGTCATGTTTGGCAAGTGTTGCACCCAAATAATGTATAGGTACAGAAGCTCAATGTTTGGTTTACAATCATTAAAACATATTAAAACACTAAATCGATAAAAACTGTGCCCATGCGTGCCCCACAATTCAGACATGTGCTCCATCACATTCCATTGCAAAGAAGCAGCTTATCCACTGCATCCGGGGAAGCAAGCAGCTGATGATTACTGCAAAAAGTGCGCCAGCGGGCCTGATCCCAAGATTGGGAAATTGCAACTGTGAAACCGGAGAGCAGTCAGGTCCAGTGCAGTATCACTCCTCAATGTCCTACGGAACCAATGGGAGCTCCACTGCCAAAAGAGACCCAACGAATCTGCAATACACATAGACTGGTTTGCAATTGAACCTTACATACCTAACATAACCTAACCTTTCATTCCACTGAACATCAACTACGTACTTCAGAACTTTGCCATGGTGGATAATTGAGCCTATTTCATACTTTACAAGATATCCATGGGAAATCGGCCTGCCACAACACCACACCGTCAGATAGAAGCCACGTCCCTTTGCTGGAAGCAACTCAGCAATAAGGGGTAGCAACGCTGCCATAATGCCACCGGAGCAAAGGCCTGTCGCAAATTGATGCAATGGACGCGATAAAGCATTGCAAAACCACCAAGGACTGCATCGGCTGACATTCAGATTTCAAAGGAACAGATGAATCATGTTTGCATCCAATCTTGTCTGCATCATGCGCCAAATCAACAGTGTTTGAAATATTTTTAGTTTCCCAGCTGGCCTATGAGGAAGCGAGCGCAAAGCGTCAGCTCCAGAGTCCTGTGCTTCCCACTGTTGGCTATTCAGCTGCGCAACCATTCAATGTCCACACTGCATGAATGGGCTGGGTTGGAGGTCGAAAATTGAGATCATGAGGCATCAAACTTAAAGAAATTGGTGCGCAAGGGTTCGCCTCAAGCCAGCACCCAAAGAAAGAGCGGCATCAGAAACTTGCTGCAACTGTCTGACTTTTTGGTGCAAACCATAGGGATAGTGGGGCAAAGGTTGACATTCCACGGACTTTGCGTCAAAGATTCCTGGAACCTTGCATGAAGAGGGCAGCTGCGATAGTAAGGAGAAGGAGGTTTCTCATGACCAGTGCTCTGCCGTATCTGTCCTTGCACGCGGTTCGTGGTGACATCTAAGTGGCAGCATTGCCGAAGAAACCACACATCAGCAAAACCAATGTCAGCCTGTAAATCTTCTGTCACCCTGCGAGCAAGCTTCCGCCAACCAACCAAAAAGCACCAGGGAAATTGCGTTGCCAATGCTCATCACAGCTAGGACTGCTTGAACACTTAGCTCGCTCAACGACCAATCCTGAGTGATCAAGCTGCCCTTAATCCAGCTTTTTTCGAAGCCCTGTCTCGCCCCTTCCAAAAGATTCAAAAAGTGGAGTTGAAGAAGTTCCTCTGTGAGGAGTTTCATGGTGACTTTCCTCTTACTCCCTGCATCTGCATGCCTCCCAGCTGCTGTCGAAATAAGTCCCATTGCAAAAGGAGTTGGCCTTAGAACACGTCAAAAACAAAATCCAACCAAACAAGCCTCCAATTCTGGACTAACGAGTTGCCCTTGCATGCAGTGCTGGCTGTGGCTTCTGGAGTGCAACTTCCAGGATTCCAATCGCATCAGTGGCACGACATGTAGATGAAGAACCTGTCCAACTACTACCACCAACCCATTCCTTTTGGGAAGGCGAACCAACGTAAAGGAGCACCGCCACACAACCCCACACTTGGATCAACTCGCTGGGTGGCTCATTCATCGCACCCAGCCAAAAGCAAATCAGAAAGGCAGACAGGAGGAGTTCCCATACCTCAGCTGTTAACGCGAGAATCAAGGAAGTTGACTTTATGTCGGAGAATCCCATGGCAACATGTGGCAACGGTTGCTCTCCTTGCAGCAAAGGTGCAAACTGCCCAATTGGAAGGCCCTCAATGCAGTGCCCAACAGTGACGAAGCCATTAGACATACTTGGTGCCTGACAGCTTCTCAACAGCTTCTCATGTGCATGAAACATCATGAAACCCAGGGAGTCAAATCGGAGTCAAACAAACGAGCTTGGTGAGACATGCCGAGCCCAGCGGGACTGACCCACCCACTTGTCTGTTTCAGTGTGGAGGCCGCATAGTGGGCCTAGTAACTGGCAGAACCGCAGAACTTTTTCTGGAAGCTTTTTTGATTTTATTGAGGAAGCTTTTGAATATCTTTGGGTCAGCTGTTTCCTCATGACGTTCGTGACATGTCCAAGACTTTCGCTTCCTGCGGGCCTGAGTCAGCGGACTTGCTGCAGCACAGCTGAATTCTGACTTCGCTATCCTTCCGCGCAAAAGGGAGCAACGGCATCCATTCAAACCATGGCATTACAAAATCTTAGGCTCAACAGTTGACTCAACATGCTCCAGCACATTTCCACAAGCAATTCTTCATGTAAAGGCAAGGCACGGAGAAAGACAAGAAGGCTGTGGCGCCCCATGAGCTTCAGGGCTACAGCATGAGGCAAAGCCTGGAGCCAAAATGGCCACCACGGGAATCTCCTTTGATCCTGAAACCGGGCTGAGTGTGGCAGGCTGTTGCATCCGTGAAGACTCTTGAGGTCATCAATAATCATCAATACACATCGATCAAAGCAATCTGCACAGCCAAGCAATGGCATGCGTGCCCTGAGTGTGAGGTCCTTCCTCATGCTGGTTCATAACATCCTTTGCATCTGACACCTTTTGGGCACCCCTCACCTCAAACTGCTCCTGGAGGAACCTGCAACCTGGAAACAAGCTGGTGCTCAGGCCCCATGTGATGTCCATTGCGGCCCCTGCCACCCTTACTTCGCTTATTGCAGCACAATACCAAAACCTTAACTCTCACGGGGTTTGCCTATAATATTCCATAAAAGGTTTCCTGGAGAGAGAAAATAGCCAGTGCAAATGGACATCATGACTGATCCATTCATGCTCCAACACAGATCATGTTGCACCCTGACATGTCTCAGCATCTTTTCAAGACTCAGTTTGTGATTTCATGCTTTCTGGGATCCCACATCTGCTTTCAGGGTGTATGTGAGATATTTCCACGACCACTTGGATATCCAGGATCCACACGCCGCATCCTCTGCGCTCAGCAATGGCAGGTCAGGATGCTCTGCCATGTCTCCGGGACGCAGGTCTTGGAGCCAATCAGAAAAGGATGGGGCATCCTGCAGAATGGGCAGAAGTTAAGGTGATCAAGGCAGGCATGTTTCATCATTTGTCGCGTGTATCTGGAACCTTCAAGTAAAAAGACACAACTGGCCTCTATCTCGATCGGTGGCACTACTACAGCTCCATCGACAAAGAAGGAAGCTGTGAAGGCCAACCGGCCCTCGCCTTCAAATCGAAGCAACAACACGTGCAAACATTTCGGAAGATCTTCAAGAAACTGTGCCTGAAATGCCGGATGTTACTGTACCAGACTTTTGCCACGTTGTCACGCTAATCTTGGTCCAATGGACTGCTGACAAATTTCGTGCCGTCCACAGACAAATCACAGACCACACAACCATGATTCCCCACCCTGCCAGGACCAGTCAAGTCAAAAACTCCACACACACACACAAACACACAAAAACCACAGGCACAAACACCCACACCCACACACACATACAAACACACAACAGACACTTTTGGATGTACCAGTACTGTATACTGTATTCATTAAGCATCAATAAGCGACACCGTCCGTAAGCTAATTCCCACCCACTCCCCAATTTTGCGAATCTTGGCCTCTGGCAACTGGCGGAGCACCATGCTGAATCCATCCATGGTGCCATGTCACATCGCCCTCCTGTCCCAAGCCACAGCTGAAGCCCTGTGGACCACTGTCACCAATTCGTTCTTGGGCTCTGCTCCCTCAACACAAGCCAGGCCATAGGTTTTGGTGTACTGTGTACACTTTCTCAGACCAATCATGGGAATCTAAAGACTTCTAAAGTAGAACTGTCCATAGTCTAGAATCATTCTGAAATAGCTTTGCTTTTGATCTGTGTCTGTGGGCCAAGTGCCGAGACTTCTCGAGATGTCTCAAGTGACCATACACTGTCCGAGTACCAGTAGGAAGGAAACCCATCAAACAGCTTGTCCTCCAAAGGGGCATGGTGATCTCCAAACGGGCCAGGCCCTGGGCAATCCAGGGGATCTATGCCAAGCTCCTGGGGAAAGGTGGTGAGGTTGAGTGTCCTTTGATGATTTGGTCTTCACCTCTGGTAAAATCTGGTAATATATAGTATAATATGATGTAACATGATCTAATATGTGTGCTTTTATGTTCAATCATCAAGGTGGCATAAGATGGATGAAGCATTCTGAAGCTGTCATTCCAACCTGCCCAATGTCCCTTTGCTCTTGCTCCTCTCACCCTCTACAGCACAAGGTTAGTTGGTTTAGCGGTCCTCCAGGTTCTCGCTATGGACCTGCTGCAGATTTCTCAATGTGCGAAGGAAAAAAGGAACATGGAACATGACCTCTGTTAAAAATTGGATCAGCACAAACAACCCGTGCATTAAAAAAAACAATGCTGAATTGTTCACCAGTCGTCAGGCACATTCTGTACTGATGATCATTGCTAGTGCTTTGATCCTTGTAGCCTTAATTATAATTCTCTCGCCTGCGCGGCTAGATCCTTGTGAGTGCGCGACTGGAAGAACAAGGGGCTCTCTTCGATACATCCTGAGTGCAGGGTTCTTGACCCGGCCGAACAAAGCTTGACTGGGCCGAACCCGCAAAGTCTATGATGGCATGTTCTGCCCAGCCAGTCCTACACGATGCAAAGGCACCCAAGCAGTTATGAAGTCGTTCGTTGCGATCGGAGCGGTCATGAGATCCTGTTTGCAACAACGCTGACAGCCAAACATTGAAATCAGCTGCAAACTATAAGATTCTAAGATTCTAGAAGCTGGATTCCCATATTCAGAAAATCTTCGCATACCATGTTTTCATCGTACTGGGGACCTGTGTGATTGTATGTTTTTGATTGGTGGGCATTTCAGCTCAATTCTCCAACCCTATTCGCACTTGGGCCATGCCGTTGCTCCCGAAACCTTCTACGGGACCTTTTCCACAACTACAAATCCCCTATGTGGTTCCGAAACAGTTGTGGACCCTGGATGCGTTGAAAGATGCGCTGGTTCGTGAATTTCCGGACTTGTCCACTGAAGAAGGACAGGGTTGTTATCTTCATTTTCAGGGTTGGCTGAGTTTAAAAAACCAGTTCTTCCCCAGGGCCTTACCCAACGCCTTGCGAGGACGAAAGATGAGGTCTGGTGATCTCTTATGTTGTGAAATTTTCTCGGGTCGAAGTGCTATTTACTTGGCATATAGATCCCAGGGCCTTCAGTGTGAGCGGTTTGATACCCGGGTGTCAAGTAGCCATAACATCCATGAGAAGGATGGGGTATACATGGTTGCACGCATGATTGCCCGGCTGGATCCAAAAAATGGAGTTTGTGTCCTAGAGCCTACTTGTTCATCCNAACATCCATGAGAAGGATGGGGTATACATGGTTGCACGCATGATTGCCCGGCTGGATCCAAAAAATGGAGTTTGTGTCCTAGAGCCTACTTGTTCATCCTGGACTTGGATCAACCGTGCCACAAGCCTTCGTTCGGTGGTTCCTTTCATCAATTTATTTTTGGTTTGGTGTTCTGGTGGGTGGCTACAGCAGTCTGTCTGTTGTTAAAGAGTCTAATGACATGTGATTTATGGTCCCCATAAACCTAGAAGTTGAAAGGTCTAAAGTTGACCATTCTATTCTTTCGGTATGCGGAGATTTTCTGAATATATGGGAAACCTGCTTCTGGAACTTTGCCTTTCGAATTTTGGGGGTAAAAACTTGCCACCATCTGCAATATCAAAACCCCGAATAGATCATGCAATACTCAGGATATTCGAGGAAATCCTTCGCAGCTCTCGGTCATCGCTGGAAATGCAACGGCGGACACACTCGGGGAGCTATTGCTGCCATTGTGTGCGTGGCTATATGTGGATTACGCGTTGGAGCAGGGAGACCACAACTCAGTTTTCCATTTCCCACAGACTGATATATCTGTGCTGAACAAAAACTAGGTATGAACGGGGTTTAGGCCACACACATGTACACACGCACACGTATATATATAATNTCCATTTCCCACAGACTGATATATCTGTGCTGAACAAAAACTAGGTATGAACGGGGTTTAGGCCACACACATGTACACACGCACACGTATATATATAATTTATATATAATATATAATATATATATATATAAATAAATTTTATATATATATATATATATTGATAAATAAATAAATATAAATATAAATAAATATCTAAATGTATAAATATATATATATATAAATACATAATATGTGTATATATATATATATATATCTATTTATTTATATTGTTTATTTTTCAAATAAATATAAATATAAATATGTAAATATACACACATATATATATATATACACAAAAAAAGGAAGTTTAGAAGTCAACCTTCCGAGAATATGGACAGATGGAAAAGCACAGACAGGAAGAAGCTCAGACAGGAGAANTATATATATATACACAAAAAAAGGAAGTTTAGAAGTCAACCTTCCGAGAATATGGACAGATGGAAAAGCACAGACAGGAAGAAGCTCAGACAGGAGAAAGTCAGAAGAGAGAAGATGCAGGTGCGGGAAAAGGTAGGAAAGTTGCGAAACACTGTGTTTGTCCAACCTTCTGTGGCTCCGGAGGGTCGAAAAGGAGGCTCGCTAAAGCGATCTGGAGCGGAGCCATTTGGGCAGAGGAGAGATCAAAAATTGCCATCCCACAGCAACAACAACAACAATAACAACAACAACAACAACGACAACAACAACAACAAGAAGAAGAAGAAGAACAACAACAACAACAACAACAACCACAACCACAACCACAACGACAACAACAACAACAACAACAACTACTACTACTACTACTACAATTAGAATAACAATAACAACAAATCACAACAACAACAACAACAACAACAACTACTACTACTACAACTACTACAACTACAACTACAAGTACAACTACAACTACAACTAGGACAACTACACGAACAACTGCAACTTCAACTGCATGAACAAGAACTTAAACAACTACAACAACTCTTGCATTAACAGCCACAACCAGAACCACAACTACATCTACAAATTCAACCACAACTCACAACTACATGTACAAATACATCTANAACAACTACAACAACTCTTGCATTAACAGCCACAACCAGAACCACAACTACATCTACAAATTCAACCACAACTCACAACTACATGTACAAATACATCTACAACCACAACTACATCTACAACTACAACCAAGCCTACATTTACAACTACATCGGCAACGACATCTACAACCACAACTACATCTACAACTACAACTACTACGACTACAGCTACAACTGCAATAACCACTACAACCACAACAACAACAACAACATTACCACTACACTGCGCTGCCTCCAACCACTTGTCGGTCCATCAGTAGGTTTGCTCTGCCATCCCTGATTCACAACAACCAACCTCTCCTATAGGTTTCCTATCTTTGAAACTTCCGCAACCGCCTTGTGCGGTACTACTGGTATTGGGTCTGGTAACTAGGAGCCATTGATTTATTTGGCAATGACTGCCAACTGCTAAGGAGTCAAGCCTCTTCTTCAAGTGGCCCAGTGTGGCGCCTTTCTTCTGTTTGCCAACCACGGAGAGGGTGAGTCTTCGGATGTATGCTTTTGGGGCAGTGACCAACAAGCCTTTGTCTTGGCGTGGTAGTTGGAAAGGGTTGCCCATTCTGAGGAGTGGGATATCCAGAAAGATGGCTGGTGTGGGCTAGTTTGGAACCCTTTCTCAAGTTAGAAATTCTGTTTCATTCAGTTTACCACAAGGTCCCAATAAAACCGTGGTCTGGAGTACGATGAACTGATGGTATGCTGAGGGTTGTAAAATTGTTTTCAGGTAACCAGGAATCAGCATAGAACCCCAATTTTGTGACATTGGATTTCCTTTCGATACAAGAGGATCTTTCAAAGAATCGTTGCACTTGTCCCTCATCGAGCTTCAGAACTGGAGACACTGGCTACCAAAAAGACTGACAAGTCGTCCCTTGGTTAAATTGCTCAACTACCATGGCCATTCCAATGGCCTTTGCTGTTGCAAAGACATTTTGCAATTCGTGAGAGTTCTGAATGGGAATATATATATATATCTCTATCTATCTAAGATGTTTATAGACCTGTGTTTATTACTCCCTCTCTCTCGATGCTGATATATACATGTTATGCTTCTGATAATTAATATTTGATTCCTTTGCAATTAATCAACAATTCAATGATAGTTGTGATTCA
Organism: Symbiodinium sp. clade C Y103; assembly: GCA_003297045.1. Lineage (NCBI taxonomy): Eukaryota > Dinophyceae > Suessiales > Symbiodiniaceae > Cladocopium > Cladocopium sp. clade C. The sequence continues at coordinate 68,179 of BGPT01000046.1, forward strand.
AGTTGGGGTCTTTCATATTATTGTTTCTTTGCTCTGGTTCACTGAGCCAGGTGGGCCAATGGAAACAAGGAGGCACTTTCGCGGAGCGCTGCCTACCCTCGTGCCTTTGGCCGTGCATTTGTCTTTGCACATCAATGTCTGATGAAAAAATTGTCAGAGAATGAGATTACACTGGCATGCTTTGACTTTGCCGAACGTATAGTCAACGAGCTACCTCCTGTGGGGCAACAGGCTGAGGAGGCCAGGTTTGTTATCCCATCTAAATTACTGGCCCTGGAATAAATGGACTTTCGTATCACACAAAACATGTCTAAGTGGACTTTTTCTATTCCCATTCATCGTAGTTTTTCTTTCGCCCCTGCAGGACAAGGGGGATGGAGACGTGGAACCTCATGGGCCTGATCCTGGGTGTGATCGCCTGAAGGCATTGTTGGTACCTTCCAAGGATGTGAACCAACGGGAAATCCTGAGATGCCACCGGGAGGCCAAGGGTCTTCCTAATCATGGGGAGGTTATGTCCAAGGCCAAAGACATGAAGGTTAGCGCCAAGAAACCTGCGCAAACGAAGGGCAAACGTGGAAGTGAAGCAAAGAAAAGTTCCAAGCAGGACTCCAAGTCTTCTTTTAAAAGATGTTGGTTGGGGATGTGTGTTTTCAATAACTACTATTTCATGGTTTTATCAGTTTTATCTTGATGATTCCTTTTCATTGAGGTTTATAGGTTTCTCAAACGGCTTCATTCAGTGATTTTGATTCATTCAAAATGTGTTGTCTACACAATACATCTTAGACAGGAAATTACATCCGCGCTTATCCGAGGCCAAGCGATGATTTGGTGAGAAGAACGTCCCTGAAATTGTGATGCGTCCCAAACCGCATCTTGCCTTCCTGGGGGTGGCATGTTGAATCGTTGGTTCCTAGTTGTTTTGTGAGTAGTCCAGGTGTTATCTATGGGAATCTCAACAGTGGAAAGCAAGGAATTGCAGGGTAATCTGATCTGTGAGTCTGAACATCCTGGACCACTCACGCGAGGCATGCTGGCTTTGTTTTCGACGACAGCCGGAGAAGGAGAAGGACTGATTGTCATTCTCCACGACGCAATGGATGATTTACCTTTCCATGAAGTCATTGCTTTTGAGACTGGTTTCAGGGGAGCTCCCATAAGTATCATTGATGACTCATTCAACTTTATTAGATCAGACCCCCCGAATTCACACCCAAACCCTTTCAAAACCCCTATCCTGAAAAAGAACATGTATTTCTTCAGCTTGCATGTCTCCGCGTTGCAGGAGGCTATCTCCACTTTCTTTGCTTTTGAGGTCGGAACTGGGTGGGCTCGACAAAGAAAACATTGGCTTCGCCTAGTCAATTCAATTCAACCTAATTTGATTTCAATTCGTTTGCAAACAAGTGGCTATACTGACTGACCAAAAGATTGACTTGTCAGTGAATTGTGGCAATTGTCCACAAGCAGAGGCCATTTCAATGTGGATGTTATTTATTCGTTGACAAGCTTCATGTTGGGATTTCTGGCTTGCAAAAAAAATGTGCTGAGTCTCTGCAGACTCTCTGCGAATGCTCGAGCTGATATTCTAGCTGTGGATGGACAAAATCCTGCACCACTCAGTATCCATTGGTAACACTTTAAAGCATTGTACATAATGGGGTTATAATAACATTGGGGCAAACCACCTATTAAGTGGTGCAGGATTTTTCCATCCACAGCGTGGATTCGTGAAACCTCTGAGCACAGAATTTGACTGTTTGAAACAGTTGACCGTTTTCAAAACACGTGAGCTTCCTGCTTTCACGAGCAGCTGCACTGCCACTAGCGCGTACTACGTCAATCTGATAATCTCTGCTGTGTACCACACAGGACCAAGCTGGGGGGAACCCGGAATGTAAATTGCAGCCAGCTTGTTGGTTTGCTGGCTGCGTCCTCCAGTTTTTTTTGGCCATGGGATAGACCAAGTCTCATGGGAAAGAGAAGGATTCCAAGAAGGTTAAAAAAGAGTTGAAAGGAAAGAAAAAGGGAAAGGAGAAGAAGAAAAAGCCATCCTCGTCTTCGTGTGAAAGTAAGTCAGATGAGTCAAGTTCGAACGAAAGTGCTGAAAAAGCTTGTGCTAAAGCCATTGGAGCAGCCTTTGGTTTGAGACTCTATTTGCATTAATAATATCGTTTATGTGTTTCGTGTTGGACCGAGAGTATTTGAACGTTTAGGGCTTGGTTTTCACTTTTCCATTTAGGCTGACCCACAAAAATGATGTTTATCCCAATTAAATTGATACGATGGTGTTTATCCCAAGTTAGCAAGAAGGGTTTGGTGGTTCAACACAAGTGGTAAATTGCTAATTACGTGGATTCAGGGATTCAGAAAACCTTTAAATTACTTTCTTCGAGTGATCCCCACCATGAGATTTTATTTGGCATATAGTCAATAGTGTGATACGTATTTTGACATTCTTTCTGACAAAATTTTCTGGCAGGGAAGAGGAGGAGAGGACAACTCTGATGAAATCTAGAGACCTTCATCATCAGAGTTGTCCTCTCCTCCTTTTCCTCCTGGCATTCTATCTGATATTTTCTCTGACATATGCTCTGACATTTTATCTGGCATTCTTTCTGACAGTTTATCTGACGTATATTCTGACATTCTTTCTGGCATTCTATCTGGCATATCTTCTGACATTCTTTCTGGCATTCTATCTGGCATATCTTCTGACATTCTATCTGGCATATCTTC
>BGPT01000046.1:70928-84440 GCA_003297045.1 Symbiodinium sp. clade C Y103
TGACATTCTATCTGGCATATCTTCTGACATTCTTTCTGGCATTCTATCTGGCATATCTTCTGACATTCTTTCTGGCATTCTATCTGGCATATCTTCTGATATTCTTTCTGGCATTCTCTCTGGCATATCTTCTGACATTCTATCTGGCATATCTTCTGACATTCTTTCTGGCATTCTATCTGGCGGTGAAGCACCCAGGGCAGCTGTGATAGAATCTAGTGACCCTCACCTGGCAGGTGGGGAAAAACTAGTAATTAGACTTCTTAATGCTGGCAGAAGCACATACCCATGTATATAAATATTGGAACTGCTTGCAAAAACTCAGGAAGCCTCAGCGTCTGAGATTTGATCGACGAGCTAGGACCATTGCTGACTTGGGAATCTTCCAATTACCGACCGCCGTGGCCCACATCATTCCAGGGCTCACCGAGCATGGCCTCATGAAGATTGGTGGTGAGCTTTACCAGGCCTGTTGTTTAACTGACTTACCATGGGCCAAAGTTAGTAAGGTTGTAAAACTATAATTTGCACTGCCACCCGGGTTGCTGGGACCACAGCTTGATGATCCTTAGGTCTCCAGGGAATGATTCTTCAACGCACCCAAGTGGTTTTGTTCATGAGTTATGCAGGTTTCACCCAATCCCAAAAAGTCGTGGAACACATACGAATAATAATCAACCTACTGATTTCTATATTGGTGATGGGTATGGTTGAAAGGAATGTCTTTCTGCATCACATGAACCATCCCAAGTCTTTTCCATCAACTTTTGCGGTGGTATGCTGAGCAACTGCTCTCACAGGTTCGTCGTGCAGCTACGCAAAACTTGAAACTTGGTGATGACAGAGAGAGCCTGGAAATGAAGGTCCGTTTTACCAAAGCGGAAGCAACTGCCGAGAGATTGTGGCGTACCAGAATGAATGACCTTCTTTTTGCAGGCCCCATTCCCCACTGATTTGGTTGAACATGTCAATGTATTAAATGCCATATTTTTCCAATGTGCCAAAATCTAACATCTACTTGGTTATCCTGTTATATTTTTACTGTTTCAGCACTGGCAGGCGCGGGACTGACCCCTACAACTGTGATTTCACAGCATGATTCCGTGGTTTCTCTTCGAAGGACTGGCAGTCATTCCTTTTGCTGACCTTCACTTCAGGTGTTTTGTTTTGGTTTAGCCCTACACAAAATCAACAGTGAATGGGTTCCCTCGTGCACTAGCAAACTAATTCCTTTCAACTTAGTCCATCCTATCTCCAGGACCATCCAGTCGCAGGTGGACGAGAAGAAAAAAGATTCGGAGCCCCAGTACAGTGCTGACATCAAACAAAGAATCGCTAACTTTGAAAAGACTGCTGAACAGGAAATGAATCGTGAAAACCAGTCTCATCAGACTGCTAAGACTTCCAGACCATCGAAATCTTCCAAGAAAAAAGATGAGAAAAAGAACCGTAAGAAGAAGGCCGTATCTAGTTCAGAAAAATCTGAGGGGTCCTCAGAAGAAGATGACTCCAGTGGACATGACGACCATGACGATGATGATTCCCCAGCTCCCAAGAAAGAGAGTCGTAAGAGGAAGACGAAGTCTGCTGTTCAGGACTCTAGATATTTTCAACTTGATGGCGTGTTTTCTACACTCAACAGGGTCACTTGCAAGAAGCTGACCCACTACTTTTCTGTGATGTTTAATCCAAACTGGTTGTTTATTCTTCTTTCTCCACATGCAGCTTTGGGATTCTGCCAAAGTTGTAACCGCAGGACCGCAGACGCCGTGGCAGAGGCCGTGGTGCGGGAGATCGCCGCGCGAAGCAGGGGAGTTCGGATGACGATGGAGATGATGATGACGATAAGGATGATGATTTGATGACTGGCCGCTTTGGGTCTGGGGCTCGAGATGCTGCATCTACTTCCAGAACATTGCTTACCTTTTTGGCCCCAGAAATCAAGGAGATGAACATGAGTGCAAAGGATCAGTGCTACATGGTTGAAGCCATGTTGAACGAAGGGTTTGACCTGAGCTTAATCATTCGACGTTGTTTCTGTTGTTGTGTCTAATGAACCCAGACTGGCAGATACACAGGTGATTCTAAAACCCAAAGAGACCTACTGCCTCACCCTCTTCTTTTTAGGAAAGCGTGGGCGAGTTTTTGGAGGCCCTGAAGAGCGGCTGGGATGGTGATCCGACCACTTGCGGCGCTGACGCCAAACAGTCCCTCCTCAAGATGTCCTTCATGGGCAAGCGTCAGTGCAAGAACCTCATGTCCCTCCTGAAGTCGAAAGAGGACCCCGGGGTGGGCTTCTCTTATATGGGTCTTGTTGTCGTGTGACCGGGAAAGAATTTAACCCCCCAATGATAAGATGGATAAAGTCATGGTTGTGTAAGAGGATGAATGGGAAGTACCCAAAAAAAGACCGTATGGAAAAATAACAATGAGTATCTGGGAGGAACCTGCTGAGTAAGCTTTAGTGTACATGCAGCCCGAAGTGTGGTTCAAATCGTGTCCTGAAACGTTGATTGATTTGTTAGATTGATCGCATGGCTCCGAAATTTTCACGTGCTTCTACTTTTGATGAGCGCTCCCGAAGCAGATCTCCACATGTGGCTACTTCATTGAAGTCTTCCCAGCCCAGCGGCGGGTCAACACTCAGTTGTGTGGCAGTGGGCCGGGGCGCGGCCAATCAGTGTAGTGAGCTACCCATGGTGGACCATGGGAACAGTGATATCATGGTTGACAACAACCTGAAATTGACGCCGGTGGCACACCAGCCTTGGTCCTATACCATTTACCGCTTGGTGTACCCCAATGACTCTCAGGATCCCAACTATGACCCCGGCCTTGAAGGTCACATCAACAGCCTGGTCAATGGAATGATGTACAACAAGGGGGGTAGAAAATTCACCATGTCCGAGATCACTACAGCCGTGGCCAACGCTGTGAAGGAATACGAGGAGCTTCAGGCCGATTTGAACCGCAGAAATTTTGACAATGATGACGCAGTGTCCGAGGCAGACTCGGAAAAAACCCTGATTTTGCCCGGATGTGATCCACAGTGAAAAAGCTATGGATATTTGTCATTTGTCAAATTGTGGCAGCACCATGCCCATTCCAAATTCAAAGCAAGGCTTTGCTGTGTTTTAGACACAGGCTTTGCGTAAGCAGTTTCCATTTGCACTGGCACCCACGATGTAAGAATGTATGTCTAAAACAATAATGGAAGTGCTTCGGCAATGGTTTGTGGATGCCAATCTCAGGGGACAAGTAAATTATGGGATTAGGTTTTCGACCAGCACGACGTGTGTTTCGGAAAAAGCGTTTGGGGAAGTGAGTCAACAACCAGCAATGAAGAACCCTTTGCTTATTCCAAAGTCACATTGTTTCTGGTGGAGAGGATCCCATACGTATACTACTTGATTGACGGTTTCATTCAATTCCATTATGGTCCAAAAACACCGAAGAATCAAATGTTCCCATTACTGCTGCAAACAGAAAGCCACGAGTTCTGCGCCGGGTTTCCAAAAACATATGTATATATACCCAAACAATTGCAGTAAGACTCTGATTGTTAAAGAAAGTTTCATTCAATGAGGGTTCCAAAACGTATGGGGTATCCAAAATGGGTAGTCTTACATCCCAGATTCATATCATTTTGTAACAAGTGTACATTAAACGGAATAACCCATGAAGTGGGAATCCCCATTTATTTTGGAATCACCATTAAATTTGGAATGATCATCCAAGGGATAATTTTGAATTTGTTTGGGACATAGGTTGTAATTCAAATCCTATTCCAGCAATCCTCAGTAGCCCCACATGGTCAAAGGTATTGGAACTCCCATCGCATGCCAGGAGGTGCTGGTGAACCGCTTGAAGAAAGACACTTCGGAACCTGCACTTGAAACTCCCGCCAAGAACCTTGGGCCCAGGTTGGATGAGGCCCAGGCAAGCAACCAGGAAGGTGAGGGGGACCTGGGTGATTCGGGAGAACGTGCCGCAATGCCGGTGATTGCGCGTCTGGGCAAATTCAAATCTGATGGGTCAGAGGAGAGCTAAAGAAACAACAGCTGACTAGCTAGTCAAGAAAAAAGTAGGCAATACTACTGTCTGTAATACTTCAAACTCTCGAAATTGTTGAATTTCAATTTCTGACCACAGGTTATCCACGGATGTGAGCTGGCTGGCAGCTCTTAGGAAATTTGAGACATCCGAATTTTGATGATTCACACAGGCTTTGCAAATGCAAAAATCGCTGGTGTCTCCTGGGAAGTTTGGGCTGGGTCTGGGCTTGGACTGTGTTTGGTGGTGATCCCAAAGGAAAATATCCCCCTATTCTGGGCTTTTCCCGGGCACACATACTCCACAAACTCCACATACTCCAAAATGAACGCACTCCACAGTGAGCATCGCACTCCACTGGTGCCATCGCACTCCACAGGTGCCCGGAGCATCCGGGCACACATACGCTGTAGGCATCGTACTCCACAAATGCATCGTACCCCACAACAGCCTCGCAATCGAGAAATGGCCTGGAATCACGTATTTCTGGAATATGGGAAAGATGGAGTTTTCACCTGAAAGGGTGAGAGTTTCGCATACTATCGCATTCCGTGCCATTTTAGCTAAAAAAAACTTTTCGGACGTAGAGATGGAAGCTGTTGTGGTATGTGAAGAATTTGGAATGGTTCTCTGGCTCATGGGAAGCTCTTTTTGGTCACGCACAGTAAGTTTTCTGCGCATTCCAGGGGATCATCGCACTGCACGGGGTCATCGTACTCCACAAGGGGGGTTGGGAATCATTCCCAGGGGTTCATGGTTTGTGTTTTGGGAAGAAAATAGTTTCCAGTTTTTTGGTTCAAATTGGATTCCCCAGGGGTTGATGGTGTGTGTTTTGGAAAAAAATGGTTTCCAGTTTTTTGGTTCAAATTGGGGGGCATTCGAAGCTTTTTGCCCATCATCCATCTCCTGATGTCTTTGCCATTGGTGCTGCAGTCCAAGAAGGTGAGTTACGAGGGCAGCATGCACACGTACACTTTCATTCGTGAGTCGGAGAGGTATGAATGGGAAGAGGTGGTTGAAGTGAATGGGCTTCTGCTCAAATGGGCAATCCGCAAGTTTACGGGTCAATTGCTAGAGTTCCTTGACCAACATGACTTTCGTAGCTTGTGCAGGACCAAATTTGTGATAGGAGAATGTTTGATGTGGAACCTGTTTACCCATTGTTGTCCTGATCTCGCCATCACTATGCCTGTGCTCCGTACCCTGAAGTCCTCGCGGCTTCTTGAGAGGGAAGTGGTGCGACAGGAAATTTTTGAAGACGGGCTGGGCCGTGGGATTTAGGATGTATATGTGTTCCCTCGCAAATTCAAAATTCGGACGGCTTACCATTGCTGACCATGCCGTACTTGACAAATTCATCTAGGTGTGAAAAAAGATTTTGGACTTTGAAAGTTCTTGTCTGAGATTGGGCACAATGTGGGGGGACGTTGCTGCAAACCAGAGCCTCACAAGTGTGATGCGTGCGAAGTGGTAAGTTTGGAGATGGTGCAACGGGTTGAATGGGGGTTCCAAAATAGATGGGGGTTCCAAACTGCATGGTTCATGACCCCATTTTTGTTTCCAAAAAGTACATGGTAACAAAAGTGGTTTGGAACCTCGATTTATTTTGAAACCCCCATGTCGATTGCAGAGTCGTCAAGGTGATTGATGCATTCCTGCAGCCAAGTGGGGTGAGAATGGCATCAAACAAAAATGACAAACATTTCGACATTCAGAGCTGTTGTTGATGTAAAATGTGGGTTTTGCAGTTTTACAGTGTTGTTTCAAAAGACTGAAGTGAAATGGTTTTTTTTGAAAACCAAAATTGGCAGTGTCCAGTGACCCTGCCATGGCTGACCCGGTTGGTGTGATCACCTACCCTCCTGTACCACAGGATCTCCAGGAGATCCATGTTGTCAAAACTGCTGCACCATGTTCTACCAGATACATAGATAACTTATGTGGATAAAAGTCCATCAAAGTACCTGTATTGTCATCAAATATCATATTTTTTCAAGTGATACTACTGGGAACGGGTCCAAGGCGCTTTGTATCTGCCTTGGCATAAGCTGGCTTTGCAGGAGTGGGGGCGTGGTCTGCATCAACTTTGCGAAGAGATTCCATTGGTTTTAGATGGTGTTGCTGATGAAAGGTCCGGGGACAAAGTGCAGAACATCCGGAAGAACATAGCTTCTCAGTGGGCCAGGACCATTGAGATGGCTCGTGAACATGGGCCCGATAGCATCATCATCAAGGAAAGAATTTCAGAGATGAACCTGGTTCTTGACAAGTTAATCCGGGAATACGCCCAAGTGCTTGCTTTTTCCCCTGACCCTGACCTGTCGAGAATACCTGTGCCCAAAGACATGGAGAGCCCCAAGACCGGAAGTCCCAGTGAATCATCTATGGCTTCATCACCTTCTGGCGATCAAAAGCCTTTTGACATCAAGTTCCTTCAAGTGGGCGATGATGTTTGGACTGTTTTCCAGGTTAGGTGTTGAAATTCTTGTTGGCCCAGCATTTTCAATAAAAATCAAACCCTCTATGTGTACCCATGTGACCATTTAACTCCAGGTCGACGCCCCATGTTTTGTTAGTGTCTTAACCCCTTCATCTGCTGCTTTCCAGGTGCTCCAAAGTGCAGATTCTTGCGATGGCTACGTGCTCTTTGTCAGTGTTGCGGAATGGTGGCGGTTCAAGACCCCTTTCTACGCTTGGTTTTCTCGTTCCTACGAGTCAGTGCTTCTACCACAGCTGTGGGATTGGGGCTTTTCCCATGGACATGCTTCTTGGGGTCAATTATTTGGAAGAATTCTCGTGGAAAAACATTTGGGGAAGCATCGCAATTTGAAATTGCTATTGTAAAGTACTGTCTTTCTCATGCGGTGGTGTTTCAACATATGGGTGCCCATGGGTGCACCAAGCCCTTCTTTTTTTGTTCAAAGGTGCAAAGTTTGGGGCACCCCTATGTTGAGCCATTTCCATGCGTTTGGAAATCCTGCTTGAAAGAAGGTTTAAATCATGTCACCAAATGCCTGTAAATTCAACAGCCTTTTGCTAGTGGCTATGTTGACCTTCCCAAGGTTGGACGACGTTCTGGGTACCGCGGATCAGTGAAGAACCTTCCGTCCTGGTTTCCGTTGGATGTGACAACCCTTCCTGCTATGGCGAGCACTTTGGCCACTTTGCTTGCTGCCAAGGGCTTAGGTAGACCCTTACTGGAGTGTAGCTACAAAATTCTGAAGGGCTTGGGTGATGCAACTTTGATCACAGAGACATATCGTTTGCTACCCAGCGAGGAGGGTTGCTGGATTGATGTGGTCAATGGGAGATTTTCAAAGTCAGAGCTGAAAAGTGTGCTAGACAGCGTCGATGTTGAATTTGCAAGGAGGGGGTCTTGAAAACAAATATGTTCTGTACTTATGTTCTGTACTACTTGTGTGTTTTTCCTTGTTCAACAAACCAAATGATTGATGAATAGGTATGGGAAGAACAACATGAGGGGTGAAGGTTTGAAAGTAAATTAAAATTGGGGTGAAAACCACACACTTAAATTATCATATACCATCCCCATTCCACCGACAGGTTCAAAAAGCGGGCGTTTGCTGAGATCGGGGAGACAATCGATTTGGCCAATTTTGTCATGACTTGTATGATGCTTCGCCCCGAAAATGATCAGAACCGAAAATTCTGCCGTATGGTCAAGCGGCTGATACATTTGTGGTCTCAGAGTACAGAAAATGCCCTGATTGATGGGGACCTTCTTCAAGAGCATTGCCCAGACCCCACTTTACGAAGCAAAATGCATCCATATATGCAGCACTCACGCAGAACGGGCAACCGTGCAGTTCGGGAAGTCTTGTGCAAGCAGTTTCTGGCACGTGGAGGGGGGTATGTGACTACTCGTCATGAGTTATCCCTGAAGAAATTGGGAGTGGTATCCCAAAAGTCAGGACTGGCCAATCTCGCCAGCACAGAGTTTGTCGCCCGACAGCTGGACATGTGTAGCACGTGGATTGGGAACCACTTTGGTGCCGTTGAAACAATGAAGTATGGCTTCAAGGTCATCAACTTTACACTGGATGACAGCAGGGTCTGTCAACAACAGGCTTTGTCGTTTACCAATTGATGCACCAAACTCAAATTACTTTCTTCGATTGAACCCCACTATGAGATATTATTTGCCAATATAGTGTGATATCTATATATATATTTTTTTTATTTGACATTCTTTCTGACAATTTTTTCTGGCAGGGAAGAAGAGGAGAGGACAACTCTGATTCTCTGACATATGCTCTGACATTCTATCTGACATTCTTTCTGACATTTTATCAGACGTATATTCTGACATTCTTTCTGGCATTCTATCTGGCATATCTTCTGACATTCTTTCTGGCATTCTATCTGGCATATCTTCTGACACAGCTTCTGACATTCTTTCTGGCATTCTATTTGGCATTCCATCTTGCATATCTTCTGACATTCTTTCTGGCATATATTCTGACATTCTTTCTGGCATTCCATCTTGCATATCTTCTGACATTCTTTCTGGCATATCTTCTGACATTCTTTCTGGCATTCTATCTGGCATATCTTCTGACATTTCTTTGGCATATCTTCTGATATTCTTTCTGGCATTCTATCTGGCATATCTTCTGATATTCTTTCTGGCATTCTATCTTGCGGTTGAGGTGCGGCAGTGCCCACTGGGATCTGGAACTCGCTGTTGAGGTCCGGCAGTGCCCACTGCGATCTGGAACTCGCAGTTGAGATCTGGCATGCCCACTGCGATCTGGAGCTGGCAGATGAAGTCCGGCAGTGCCCACTGCGATCTGGAGCTGGCGAGGAGGAGCTGGAAGCGGGAGAAGGAGAGTGAGAAGCCTCCCGGGCAGCTGTGATAAAATATAGTGACCCTGACCTGGCAGGTGTGGAGAAAAACTAGTAGACTTTCTGGTACTGCTGGATCAATTTTCGGGCAAGCCATAAGGAAGGAACATGCTTTGGGGCCTAATTAGAATTTTCGATAACAACCTTGATTGTTTAAATGTACCCTTTAAAGATGTTGTTGTGTTTAACCATTCTGTGTTCACATGGAAATCATTTTTCCTTCCCTCCGAGAGGTGCTGCCTATCCTCTTGAAGATTGGCGGACGGTTGTTTCCAGCTCCAACTCAGCTGGTCCCGGAAGCTGGTGCGGGAATGGATGCCGGGAAGGTTCTTGACAGCCTGTCTGCTGCATTGAAAGGATCTTTACCAAACCCTGGTGCCAAGCTAGTGACAACTTCGGAGACATGGGGACATCGTGAATACAGGCAGAGTACCCGCAACCTTTTGCTTGCTTTGGGGAACGCGCTCGTTTACCTACTCCCCAATGGCTTCAAAGTCAACCAGTGCCAACCGCGGAATCTGTTGAAACCTCGTGGTTCATGTGTTCGGGAGAAGTTGATGAAACACGAACTCCATCTTCTGACCGATGGAGTGGAATGCGAACGTACATGTCATTTCTTGTGGTCTGAAGATGCCGACTCGATGTGCCGAGCCCCTGACTTCTACCTGGACCCCAAAGCTTTCTTCAGATTGACTTTCAGTGGCGATGAGGGAACCGATGTTCATTGGAAGCATGTACAAATAGACTGTAAATAACGCTCTTATTCCATCTTATACCTCTTCACCTTTCAGACCCACTGATAGTCAATAGTACTAATAATGAGGTATATATATCTATACGGTTCCCAAAGTGGCTGTACCCCCGAATCATCCCATATTGACCATTTTCAGCATTGAAACCCCAGAATTCGATACCCCATTTTAAGCAAACACCATGTATGTTGTAAATTAGGGACTCCCGCATAAGAAGATTTTATCAATGTGATCTCAAAAGCTCACATGTAAGCAAATGACATGACATGGGGCATTCTAGGTCTTCCTGATGTTTCAGCACCTCGTTCACCTTGGGAGCTGGGTATGTTTCTGGCCTGATCTTCCCCACAAATTTCAGCGAAAACAAGCAATGGCATTGGCATCCGACAGCATGGCCAAGACCAAGTTGAAGGAGTTCATGAAGGTTTTCCGTTCAAACAGGGCACCGTTTTCTACTTCTCGGTTTGGGAAAGCTTTGAAGGAATCCAAACAGCGGTTGCTGGAGGAATTGAAAAGAAACCCCGACCACGAAATCCTTGAAATGTTTCTTCCGGGAATCGCTCGGGACCTGGGATGTGACCCAGCCAACTTCACAACATCCCAAGCCATCCGCGCGTTGGCACAGCGAGCTGGTTCCTTCCACGTCCAGAGCACGGAATGCAAAGATGTCAGGTGGGGGGCATGGATTGACCACGCCCAAGCTTGGGATCGGGCATGGCATGTGGAAACAATGGTCATGCTGTATGCCATGTGGGAAGCTGGGGAGAACCCTTGGACTGGAACATTGTCTACATCCCATGATGCCACTGATGAGCGGTCCTACTCGATCAAACAGATTCGCTGGCAGGCTTCGGGTTTGTTTCTGCCAAACACGTAGCTTTCAACCCAAAAGAAATGTTGGAGGTCCCTTCTGTACAATTATTCCATCAATTGGCTATAGATTTGTGGATCAGGTACTCAGTGATGACCAGAACCAGAACTTCATGCGATCCATGATCAGCGTTTTCAAGCAAAGCCGAGTCTTTGTCGGAAAGTTTGTACCTCAGTCAATTTATATACTATATGGGACCCATGTGTTTTTATTTCCCCTTCTGTTCTAGTCCTTCCTGTCCTATTTCTGTTTTATTTCTGTTCTATAAAATACGTTGTCTAGTGTATGTCCATTGTCATAGTCACCCCGGGGCTTTCTGAACTATACTGTGGGTTATATATTCTTCTGGGGGATGGGAGCCATGCATGATTTAGCCCAGGTATCGGACGTGCAGAACCAGGACGAGGCTTCACTGCTGCATGCCATGGAGTTGGCAAGTGGGAAACGCGTGAAAAAGATCATGACGAAAACCCTGGCAGAAGCTTTTACATGGGATGGTTTGGAGTATATTGGTGCCATTGGGGTTGATGAGGAATCTGAAGACCTTCGTCGTTTTCACAGCTTCTTACTACTTTCACACCTGGGGTACCTCAATGAAGTCCATCAGTACCACAAATCATTTCCTTGGAAAGTGATCTTGGCAACCCAAGAGTCCCATGCTGTGGAGTTGATGGAGGAAATGCAATCCCTGTGGAAGTTCATCACGGAAAATATCGACACTTTGCCCCCGAAGTCCCCACTCTACAAAGCATGCTCCTGGACCCGTGCTCAATGCTTTCGGGAAGTCTTCGTGGTGGCTGAGTTTCTAGCCTTCAATGCCCCATGTGTTTTATTACTGTTTTTTCACCCTTTTCTATGAAATGTTTTCAAATGCATCAAACCTAAGGGATAGAACATCACCTACAATCCCAAGTAATTCTTATATAGATAAGTCCCTAGCTCTCCATGGCCTTTAGTTAGCAACCAGCTTCAGGTCCAACAACTTCGATGCTTGCTTGGCTTTGAATGATGGCTATTGGTTAGCTGTGGTGAAGGCCGTGTGCGGCATCACTCATGAGATGTTTGGCAGCCTTTTGTCATCGGTGCCGGTGGAAATGACATTCAACGACTTGCGCGATGCCTGCCGAAGGTTCAGCAAGCAGGAGGTCACCACTCCAGTCAACATCCACTCCATTGTTGCGAGGTCTTGCCATACCAGAATTTCTGGAGTGGACACTTTGCTCCCTCATGGCAGTGATTGGTCGAGACCTTTGGCAGGCAAATCAGTGAAGAAACAAGTGTTCGATTCTTCCAGATGTACCGACATATCCCTGGGATTGAGCACGAGTGGACTGACCCGGAAAAAAGCGGATGGTGATCTGACAAAACCACACATCTTCAGCTATCGTTTGCAGCTCCTACGAGTTCTGCATGAGATTTGGGTAGAGGATGCGGACCATGACAACTTCAATGTGGAGCGGGTTTTCAAAAAGCTTTGGAAATCTTGTCTGATCAACACAGGTGTGGTCTTCAGGTTCAAAGCAGGACAAAACAAGTCTGACCTGGTCTACATGACCCTCGTTGCAGGTCCCTACAGCATCACTGCTCTCATGTTGGACTTCCTCGACTTCAAAGATGAAGAACCAGCGCTGACACTCTTGAATCTCAACATGGTGCGGGTGGTGGAGATCCCGTTGACCGACATCTCAGAAATCGAGGTGGGGGTTACTCAGCCCCTTGCCCTATCAGGTTGTCATCGACTGGGGTGGAGGTTGCAGGGCGAATGGATGACCATCCAGAGCTATGTGGCTTACCATGGCATCTACACCCTGAAGGCAGGATTGCTCCACGCACTTTGCAGCGATCTGGGCCTACGTGGGCACACCAAGCTGGATCACAAACGCCGAGCCGAGCTTTTCATGAAACATGTGGGATGTCCTGAGGATCATATCTCCTCTGTTCTGGAAAGTCTCCCTGAGAAAGTTCCTAGGAAGAGATGCAAGGATCTGGGTTGAAACAAAAACAATCCCATATCAGTGCCTGTCAACATTCTGGATCTTTTGATTTCGACATGCATGATCATGCATGAATATGTCCAGTCTCACACGAACTTCATCGAACTTCCGTAAGCAGCCTAGAAAGATATATCTAGAGTAATCACAGGTTTCTACCTGATAATTCTTCGGGAATAGCATCCTTCTTGCTTCAGGAGGGTGATGATGAAAATCCCTGCGATGACGCCGATGAGGGGGATGAGCAGTTGGAAGGAGAACATGCAGACGATGAGTACCAAGAGATGGTGGCTGAGATGTGTGTGCCCGAAGAGGAAGACACAGTCAGTGCAGAACCTGTTGAGGTACATAGTTCAAGAAACAAACAATACTTTCGTTTGTCGGTTTTTTTGACCACCTATGTTTATGTTGAAATGTTTGAGTGACATTTGCCGGGTAACCTGAAATCCGTACATGTTCATATGGGGCAGCCGGTGTCCTCGCCACAGGTGGAGAACAAGAAGGACGACGAAATGATCGGTGTTGAGCAGGACCACGGGACAACAAACATGTATCACTTTTCCATGCGTGTTATGTTACACACCACAATTCTGGGGAAACAAGCCGATTAACAATCTGGTTCCTTTTGGGATTGAAGGCAACTTTCGAAGCTTTTACGTATAATTTTATGTAGTAGAATACATCTTAGATGTCAAACTTCCCACAATATGGACAGATGGAAAAGCACAGTCAGGAAGAAGATCAGACAGGGAGAAAGTCAGAAGAAGATGTTGAAAAAGTGCACGGCGCTGTGGCGCGAAGCACACGCACCAAAACCTGGAAGATGTTTTGAGATCAATTTGAGGCCTTGGACAAAGAAACATGCACCAAAACTTGGAAGACCAACTCTTGGACAAATAAACGTGCACCAAAACGTGGAAAAACCAAGTCTTGGACAAAGAAATATGTACCAAAACTTGGACAGCGAACTACCACTACC
>BGPT01000046.1:93569-107619 GCA_003297045.1 Symbiodinium sp. clade C Y103
GAATCCACCAGCCCTGCTGTCGTCCATGCATTCACTGGCTTTTGACCGATTTGTTCATCAGTCATTTAATTGTACCAGTTGCGCCAAACTTATGGCTCCCTTGACAACGTCGCGGGACTGGTAGGCGGATTCACATTTCTTGCATTTCTTCGTCGTGGCCTGGAATTTGGGGGTGAGAACGACTTTGACATTTCGTTCAGCAAAATGCCACCCGCACCATGTGTCCCATTGTGCCAGGTTCAGATTCCATGAAGCTTTCCTGACCCTATGGGAAACTTTGCCACTTCTTCCTGTCGATACCGCCCAGCATTCTTCTGGTCCTGGTGGTTTCACAGGCTTGATCCTGGCTTTCCCCACTTCTCTGGTTTCCTTTGGTTCAGCCTCCCTCTCCTGGAACTTTACCTCGGGCTCTCCTTCATCACGTCGGTCCTCTTTCAGCTGGATGGGTCTGACATCCCACAGGTCACCCTGATTGACATTGGCATTCAGTGGTATGTCCTGAAGAGCCTCCTCTATGTATCGAAACACAGCAGAGGATCTCCATCTGCCTAGTGTCCCAATTTCATGGATAGGAAGCCCCCTTCTTGCATACCACATAGCGCCACTTCTCCTCCCAGAGTGACCTGTGAGCTCGCCATCTATCTGGTCCATCCAGGACTTGACGACTTTCACCTTCGGAATGGCTGAACCCTGATGATCGGGAAACAGTGGTGGTGTGGTTTCCCCTTGGTTCACGTGGTCAGAGAGGATGCGGATTGCGAGATCCCATGGGCACAACCTCTCGCAACTTTGTCTCCCACAGCACTTAAGGGTCCGGCGTATCCCCTGGGCTGATTGGTCTGTCTTGGACTTCCGGATGTAAAGTGACACCCTCTTCTTCTTGAAGTCCAGATCGATATCTCTTGCTCTCAATTGAGCCAGCTCTACACACCTGAGCATCCAAATGGTCGCCCAGGAGTATGACCATGCTATCCTGACAGGTGATCCCTTCTTCGTAGTCTTCATTTCCCAGATGTCGTCCCTGATATTCTCGGGGTTGAACTCCTTGGCTCTGCAATCGGGTCCGACATCTCTCCTCAGAGCTCTCTTGACCATCGTCATTTGTCTTTCCATAACGTCTGGCCACGAGATCCCCGCTTCCAGCTGCAGGAGTTTTACCTCGCCTAGGTATTGATCGGCACTTTTCAGTCCTGCTTCACCTAGGACTGCTGCTATAGTGAGGAGATCTTCTTGATTGAGACCATCGTTTCCGATCTCTATGCAACAACTTTCCATGATCTCGTGGATTCTCCTCCTTTTCGAATCCTTTGTAGCTAGGGTGGCCCTTGAATACAATCTCGTCTTCAGTCTTCTGCGGGCTGACGCTACCCATCCAGCATCTTTTGCCATCTGGGTAATTTCGTCTAGTGACCTCTTTCCATTGCCGGGCTGTGGAATGCCTTGGATGCCATGGCCTCCATCACGCTGAGTACCACTCTTCCCTTGTCTGTTGCGCTTGGCCTTCCCCTTATGTTTTCTTTGGGGACTGCCTCGCTCTCTCTTGGTTGCTTGTTGAACCGCTGCCTTTGCTTTGAACTCCTGTTGGAGTAACTGGCCTTCGATTTTCCAGTTTTGCTTCGGGAGGAACTCGGACTCGTTTGGGACTTTCTGACCCGCTCTGAAGGAGGACTTGGATACGAGCTGGGAGAACTCAGATTGGGATCCCATTGAGAGAATTGGTCCTCCCCCTTGTTGTGCTCGCCCTTCACCTCCATCATGTGGCAAAGCCGCGAGCCACATTGCCGCCAACACTGGATGCCCATGAGGAAAGATACCACCAGAGTTGTGCCCCAAAGGCGGAGAAGCCATTGCACGACCTGGTCACCGTCGTGCTCCGGACCTCCCACAGCTGTGCCGACAGCTTGAACCTCCATGGCTCTGGCGGTTTATTCATTACATGGGCACCATCACGGATGGCGACTACACCAGAAAACATCATCGACCGAGTTTGAAACTACTCAAACCTCAACTTACCACCCGAGAAGGATACCAAGGTTCCCGTTACAGCCCCCCTATCCTTCCATTTTATCGGGTGGCCAGATGGTCGAAAACGTTTCCCTGGGGGACAAATTTGTCTTCCCCAGTGCTGATCGCTCCCGGCGCTGTCAGCCAGAAGTGAGAAGCCTTCCATGGAGCCATCCTCTGAAGCCGGACCCCTTCCAGACTCTTCGGTCTGGGCTTGGATCCCCGCTCCTTGATACGGGATAGCCAGTCGGCTTCTTCATTCCAAGTCCCTCTCAGGTGATGCAACGTCACCCGTTGGACCAAGAACTTCTCAAGCCTCAGGGCCAACTCTGCCGCCAGGAAGTTGAGCGATGGATGAGGGGATGATAATTTCTTCGTCATGCCCAACGCGACGGATGAATCTGATCTGATGAAAATGGCCCGATCCGCCATTTTTGATCCCCACTTGTCCACCGCCCTCACTACGGCCAGTGCCTCCATGATGGCTTGAGAGGAGGCTTCTCCCCATTCGGTCTCCAGGAGCTTTGCCTCTTCTTCTGAAATCAATCCCTCGACCGCTTCCACAGGGATCAACTCCCCTACAGAACCCGGTTGAACCTTCACCAGAATTGCACCCCAGCCAGTTGGACAGGCATCTGTGATGATGCCCATGCTCACTGGGGGTTTCTTCATTCGTTCAATCCGAATGAGGTTGTCGATGGGGTTCTCGAACAGCTTCAGCAGCCACAGGTGCACTCCTCCCAATCGTTTGACCGGAAAGAGACCTCTTTTGCTTCGTGCATCTTCCCTGGTGGCTGCTCGGATGTCTTCCAGACCTTCCCGCTGTTCCTTTTCCACATCCCTCAAGGTGGCATACATCACGCTCACCGTCCAACGAAGACGGGGAAGGATGCCTCCGATCCAACTCAGCCTCCCAGTCGCCGACTTGAGTTCTTTGATCGGCGCCAGTCCCGCCCGAATCCAACTCCGCAGCGTGACCAGGACCTGATCGATCATCTGTTGGGAGATGCTCAGGATCACTATCTCTGGTTCATTCAGTTCGACTGCAGGAACTTCTAGACAGCACCCAATCCAGGTGACTCGACGTCCTCGTTCTCCCTTCCTGAGGTTCACTTGGACACCCAGCGCCGCCGACGTATACAGCAGCATAGCCAGTCTTGCTTCTCGAGAAGCTTTGTCTCCTAACATGGCTATGAGCACGTCGTCGACGTAAATTTGTAATTGGGTAAGATCTGGGCAAACCATGCTTTGCAGAAATCTTCCCAAAGCTGATGAAAGCCGTCCCATCAGTAAGGGTGCGGCCCGATAGCCAAAAAGCATGGCCGTCCAGATCAGAGCATCTTGTTCCAATTCGTCAGGGGTCACACAGTGACGCAACTCTTCTTTCCTCACTGGAAAGTGACAGAAAGCGTCTTGTAAATCTATGAGGTAAAACTCGAAGTCATCACGATCTTCGGTCAACCTCTTTCCTTTGACCCCCCCTCGGGGTCTCCACATGTGCTGGAGCATTGTCACGACGTCCACCGCCCGGGGGAGCACTATGCGTTCCTCCACCTTGGCCCTCGAATTGCCGAAGCTCCTTCTCATGTCCAACACCAGCCTCCTCTTCAGAGAGCCGTCCTCTTTCTCTTTCAAGATGAGGGCTAGCTTCGAGACTGTTCCAGTCTCTCCCAAAGTTTGCCTGATCCATTCCCAGCTCACTCGTTTGGCAAACTTCTTCTCCACCAGGCGGTTTATCTCGATCGTAGCTTCATTCACTTGCTCCCGCACTGACTGGTAGTTGCGGAGAAGCTTCAGTTCCTCAAACTCTGAGGCTGGATCTGTGTTGATCTCTTCGCCCTCCGTGGCCACTGGGCATACTCCACTCGGCGGGATGCCTACCTCCATTCCTAGGGGCACACCCCTTCTCATGAAATCTGGGAGGCACCCATCCGGGTCACTCGCCTCCTCTCCCCACTGCTCCCAAAGGTCAGCATCCAGTGGGGATGAGAACTCCCAGTTTTCCCTAACCACCATGGGCTTCTCCTGGATCTTTGTGAGATGATCTTTGAGGACCTCTCTCCACAGTTTCACCATCTCCTCGTCATAGGAGTTGTCGGAGCTGCCATAGCTTCGGGCTACGTTCAAAACTTGTGGATGAGATTCTTGGAACTCTTCCCAGAGCCCTGCCATCTTCTTGCCCACGGCAGACAGTTGCGTGAGTCTCTTCACGCTCTTCGCAGGGTTCCGCATCCCTCCAACTGCTATCCGATTGTGTTCCTCCTTGATCTGTTTCAGAGGTCGTCCCTTGGAGCTTGATGGAAGGTCGTCCTCTTCAATATTATCTATCTTGAAAGCGATGGAGGCTGCCCTTTTCGACGCTGGAGCTCGGGCAGTGTCCCCCCTCTCCTTCTTTTCCGCGTTTCTCAGCCATGCCTTCTGTAATTCGTTCACCTCCTGGGCTTTTGTCTCCATTTGATACCTCCACCATTCTAGGTTGAGGGTCTTCTTCCAAATGGCCACCACCTCCGTTGCCACAGCTTCACAAAGCGCCATGGGGTACTCTGCCGCCTTTGAAGTCATAGTCTTTCCTACCAGGGGTGCATGGGTCACCCACGCAGGGCACCTGCACACCTTCTGCAGTTTCTCAATGCCCTGCATTCTCCCTGCCCATACCCCTGGTTTCAAATGTCTGACCTTGTCTTTGACCATGTAGGCGCACGTGTTGTACGGCACCTTCTTTCCAGCCGTATCTTTCAGACATTTGTCAACTTCCGGAACATCCCAAGCAGATCCCGAAACCTCGTTTCCCGGGGGATTCTCCAAGGTTGCGGCAGGAGGAACTTTACGAGCTTCACAGCAGCGCACTTGCTCCTGGTAGATTTCGGCTGACTGAGTCGCCATCCTGGTACCTTTATCAGCTTCCATCTGTTGGGATCGGCTGTTTCCCACTAATCCATATATACTCGACTTCGACCTCACTGGTCCTGGTTGCCCTGGGACTTCATGATGTCGAGCCATGGAGAAGCTTGAGCATGGGAATCCCGAATGGGTAAAATCCCATTCCCCCCTCGCCACGTCCTGCTTCATGGTGAGGTGGGAGTCTGGGTTCGCCAAGTCGAGTGAAGCATCCAGCTTACTATCAAGACTCAGCACCACCGTTTCAAGGCGGTTCCTCTTCGCCTCGGCCTTCACTGCTTGCCCCAACGGGTCGTTCGGTCCTGAATAAAGATGCAGGAATTTAAATGGCCGATTCTTTCTGAACTCTTCGAAGCTCTTCGAATTTCTGAGAGCCACGTCGACTCTCTTCGGCACCAGCACGCCCTCGTGGTACTGTGCCTCCCTATCGTCGCCAGGATCGACATGGCTGTCTTGGGGTTCAACGAAAATCCCAGCAGATGGGGATGCTACTTCTTCATCATCCCCCCAATCCGCCAGGGGCTCCTCAGGAGCAGCTAGATCACCCCCTTCAGCCATGATTCTGCGATCCCAGCATCCATCAAACTTCCAATACATGCAACTTGGCTCATGCAGCAGTCTTGAAATTTCACGTTTGTTTCACTGACATCAAACATTCAGGAGTCCTTCATTCCAAGTTCGAAGAAACAGAAAATTATCAAAATCACCCTCCCTCAAACTTCCACTCCCTTCCACACTGATCTTCAGGTTTTCTTCAACACGCAAGTGGATCAGTTTGGACAGTCTGCATCCCTATGGGAGGGTGACAAACATTTTCGACATTTATGAATTCGTTTGACAGCTGCGGCACATTCAGCACCTGGTGGAAGGTTCCCGCACGCTCCTGTACCTGCAGCCCATGCGAAACAGAGAGGAGCACCACTCTGGTCCTTAGACTTGCTCTTCCCCTTCCCTCCAGCAGCTTTGCCTCCAGATGCATCACGATTGCCCCCGCTTCCTCGGTTTTGATTCTGTCTGATGTTTCTGAATTCTTCCAAGTCCTGCTGGATCTTCCGCTTCCTTGCTTGTTTCTTGTCTTTCCTGGATTGCCTCCTTCTATCTTCATCGGCCTCATGCCCTGCTGGAACTGTGTCTTGTAGTCCTGGTACATGAGCTTTCACAGCGGCTTCTGTGGCCACCACTGGCTGACCTCTTGACCCAGCCGCTACCCATGCCGATGCGGGTACATGCACTTTCTCAGCCCAGTATGCGTCATCCTTGGTGAGTTGGATGAAGATGCAACTCCACGGTGACCTCGGGTTCCAGTCTCTAGGAACTTGACGGCCTAAGCTGGACTCCACCGCGTAGTGTCTCCTCAGCTTTGCCATGCGCTCCGCTCTTGCAGAGTCCTCAGCGCTATATATCAGCCCCCATGCCGATGGCCATTGGGTCACCAGCCGCTCAACATGTTTTCCATAGGTCTCCAACGCTGCCAAGCTGGCGGCATCAAGCATTATCAGCGCCGTCTTCAGAAGGTCCCTCTGCAAATAAGTTCCATCCCCTAGAGGGGTAAAGATTCTGCACTTCTGTGCTTTCGTCAATTTCCTCTCATATGGTCCGAACACAGCGAAATCAACGTAACGAGGGGCGTCATCTCGAAAGATTCGTTTCGACAGTGCTGCCAATTGACGGTTCTTCTGATTCCTCTGGCATCGACCCCATAACTGTGTGGTAGTTTTGGAGCCAAGTGTTCACTTCCAAGGATCCCGGTGGCAACAGTTCGGAATCATCACTCTGATCAATCAGAGCCGACATTTTCAAAATCTTTTCTTTAACTCCTGTACTTGAGGAACCTTGTCTCGAAGTGTCCACTGGTGAGGGTTCCCCCCAAGGGTCTATGTCCTGGAACTCTGTCTCCGCCATTCCTGCAGCCTGTGACACAACTCTCCTAGCTAAGCGCCAAACCAATCCAATCTGAGTTGCTTGAACTGGATTTAGAGGGGAGCCATCAGCAAGTTGGGCTTGAGTGCAAGCCGCAGTCAACCCCGTACGGGGAAAGGCAGCTAAGACTCTAATGTCATCACGAACATCCCCAACCGTAGTGGCAAATGCCTGCCAAACTGGATCTGGGACACCGAAGTGGTGTCTGAGGTCTGTCACCGTCTGGAACTGTGTCAGCTGACCCCAAAGGCCAAACAATGACATGGCAACTCGCGCTTAGCCCATGTAACGGGGCAGAAATTTCAGCTGGTCTGGGGGCCTTTTGAGCCCAGACTTAACCAGCATATCCCACCCATCCTCCCATTCATACATTTCATGTTGTTCTGCATCAAAAAAATTAAACGCCACATAGGAAGGAAGGAAGGAAGGAAGGAAGCAAGGAAGGAAGGGAGGGAGGGAGGGAGGAAGGGAGGAAGGAAGGAAGGAAGGAACCCAGGAAGGAAGGAAGGAACCCAGGAAGGAAGGAAGGAAGGAAGGAAGGAAGGAAGGAAGGAAGGAAGGAAGGAAGGAAGGAACCCAGGAAGGAAGGAAGGAACCCAGGAAGGAAGGAAGGAACCCAGGAAGGAAGGAACCCAGGAAGGAAGGAAGGAAGGAAGGAAGGAACCCAGGAAGAAAGGAAGGAAGGAAGGAAGGAAGGAAGGAAGGAAGGAAGGAACCCAGGAAGGAAGGAAGGAAGGAAGGAAGAAAGGAAGGAAGGAAGGAAGGCTATCTATCTATCTATCTATCTATCTATCTATCTTTCTATCTTTCTATCTTTCTATCTTTCTATCTCTCTATCTTTCTATCTTTCTATCTTTCTATCTTTCTATCTTTCCTATCTTCTTGAACTGCTGTCATGATTTGTCATAGCAAAACATGCAGGATCCAAGAATGAAGAAAAGCAACCATGAGGGGAACCAAAAGACACGCCTGCAAATAAGGAATCATGCGGGTTGCTTTGAACGACTGCCGTTCCGCAGTCATTTTTGTTGGCTCCGACTCGTTCACCGCCGGGCTCTCGGCATGACCCGTGCGCAGCAGAGGAGTGCGAAACTGTTGCGTCGGAGTCGGGGGCGGCGTTCCATGCTAATGTCGATATATTGAATAATATCCGTCCAAGAAAGGTGTAGGTGTGTGGCAGTGTGTGGTGTGCTCTTGACACTCAAAGATCTACCGCAGGCATCCGGGCGTCGACCGTGCTGCGCAAGGGGCAAGCTCTTGCGTGGCCGGACGTCGCCGGAGCCTCTGCTGCAGGCAGCAGAAGGACTTGCAAGAGGATCCGTGCGTCGACCGTGCTGCGCAAGGGGTAAGCTCTTGCGTGGCCGCACGTCGCCGCAGCCTCTGCTGCAGGTAGAGCACAAGGATCCACGCGTCGACCGCGCTGCGCAAGGGGCAAGCTCTTGCGTGGCCGGACGTCGCTGGAGCCTCTGCTGCAGGTAACACTTAAGGACTTGCAAGAGGATCCGTGCGTCGACCGTGCTGCGCAAGGGGTAAGCTCTTGCGTGGCCGGACGTCGCCGGAGCCTCTGCTGCAGGTACAGCACAAGGATCCGCGCGTCGACCGTGCTGCGCAAGGGGCAAGCTCTTGCGTGGCCGGACGTCGCCGGAGCAGTGCGCATGACTGTGGCAGAGGGATCCGCGCGTCGACCGCGCTGCGCAAGGGGCAAGCTCTTGCGTGGCAGGACGTCGCCGGAGCCTTTGCTGCAGGTAGCACAAGGAGCCGTGCGTCGACCGTGCTGCGCAAGTGGCAATCTCTTGCGTGGCAGGACGTTGCCGGAGGATTTGGTCCATGTCAGGCTGTATATGTAAGGTTCATACATGGTGTGTATTCAAATATTTTCCAATCTTTGTAACATTTACACCCAAAGAGAAGAGCGAGAGAGAAAGAGAGAGAGAGAGATATATATATATATCTGTGTGTGTGTGAATATTTTGACATATATATATATATAGAGATAACATGTCCTTATTAGGGATAGCAAGAGAGATATACAAGAGTGTGTGTGTGTGTGAGTATCTAAAGCATGTCAACCTCTTCCTCCAGGAAGTCGAATCGGAAGCGGAAGCTTGAGGCAGCAAGTTTTTGTGTGATAGAAAACTTTACCTTCTCCATGTGCGTGCATTTTTTTCGTGTTTGTGCTGCAGATTGAACATCCCTCCCGACATGGGTTAACCCTACTCTGTTTGCATGGGAAGGTGTGTGGAGTTCGTTTTCTATCCCCAGACGATCCTTGTTTTACACATTTTCTACATCTGATTGATTTTTGATGCACTGATGGTGCCACTTTCGGTCAGGCAGCTGAAATGGAAGGAGGGTGCGCTAGCTGCGCCTGCTGCGCTGCGTCTTCACGGAAGGCCGCAGGGCTCTTTTGGGATTACTGCAGTCAAAAGATTATATGTCACGTTCTCATGCTTGCGATCCTTGATTACTAAGAAGACGCCGTGGGGGATCATCCTTATGAATATCTGGGCTGTGTCCGTCGTGCTCTCAGAACATGTCATGTCGCGCTCTTTCCCTCGAATTTGCCATGTTGAAAGAATGCAGCAGGTAGTGCTAACATAGTATGCATTGCAGAAAAGATAGATATGGCATGGCGCGTCTGTGGTCAACCACAAGAAGCAACGCAGAAAAGCGGCGCTGGAATTCAATGTCGCATGCCGCTGTGGAATGCAGGTTTGCAAGCAGGATGTGTCGCCAACCGCGCCTTGCGCAGAAGTGAAGGCAGTGGGGCTGAGGCGAATGAAGCACATGGAAGAAAAAGTCAAGTAGGAGATTAGCCTTCTTTTTTTGTGGTGTCAAGTCACACGAAGCTAGAGGATATCTACCAGCGATTGCGATCAATAGTGTGCCGCAGTTACATAGTATAGTGGTCTGAATGTTGATGTAGCTTCGCACATTTTCTAGGGTTGGAGATGCTCGACCAGAAAAGCATGTCAACGACCTATATCAAGTTGTTTCCATCACATGTGTTTGTGCTTAAAAGCCCTTTGAAATTGCATTGTGCAGACATGCCTGATAACTTGACAGACATGTTGCATTAATTTTGGCAGGTACCTCCGGTGCCACCTGTGCCATCCCGGTTGGCACCCCTTCCTCCACCAGCATATCCGCACCCGGACTTGCAGCTGCAGAGGCTTGTAGCCATGGCGATGTCTTTTTTGCCAGATGAATCGCTGTCCAACATTTCTTTTCGCAGGTGCCTGGATCCTAAAGGTATGAATGTTGAGACCCAGGCAAGGCATTTGCAGAAGTCTCCTGTCTGGAAAAAGTTTGGAACCTCAATTTTGGCAATACCTAGACAAGAGGAATTTTCACGCGATAATCATCCATCGCCTTTACAATCTAGGAACCACGAAAACAACATTTCAGTCACTGCACCTGGCCTGGGGCGCAACAGGTGGCAGAGTTGGAGCAAAGGATGCTGAAGCTGAAGCAAGAGCTGGGCTGGGAGCTACGAACTTCACGCGCCCCAGTTGCAAGTAGGGGGCTGGCTGCTGCAAATGGATTCCGAGCTGGTAAGATTTTGACAGGACAGGTTGGGCAGGGGAAAGCCCATATGTTGCTCAAAGTGAACACATGTCTATCCTTTCATGTTCCAACATGTCCGATAAGACGCTTCCAAAGCAATGTCACCTGAGGCAGCTATGCCGGCAAAAAGTATCTTTACAACCCAAAGACGGGAGAAACAAAGTGGCCGTGACACAGTGAGGCCATGGCACTGGTTATGTCACGCAAACAGGTGTGTTTACATCTTTGGTCCGTTTTATGAACTATGGGCCGAATCAATTTTCGAATGGTGGTGTTCGAGTTAAGGGCAGGATGTCTTTACTGGGACCACGTTACTGGGAAGCGACAGCCATACAGCAGGTAATAAACAAATGGTACTACAGCAGGTAATCAATGAATGGTACTAATGATATACCAGTAACAATGAGGACCAATCATCATTGTGTAAGAAAAGCGGATTACCAATTTGGTGGAATAGCGCAATTGAAAGTTGCATCTCCTTTGCAAATGTTCTTTCCGGCAGGTATGGGCACAGTCTGAAGCTTCGGGGTGCGTGACAGCGGCATGTCGACGTCGACGCGACATGACTTTCTTTTTGGGGACCATTTGTTGCCAAGATCTTTCCAGCAGGCGTGGCACATACGAAAAAGTATATATTCGAAGAAAGTTTAGAAGTCAAACTTCCGACAATATGGACAGATGGAAACGCAAAGATGGGAAGAGCCACAGAAGAGAGAAGCTCAAACAGGGAGAAAGTCAGAAGAGAGAAGATCAGAAAGGAGAAAGTCAGAACCACAACATCCAATGACTACAACTACAACCACAACATCCACTACAACTACAACAACTACTACAAATACAACTACAACTTCAACTACATGACAGCTACAGCTACAACTTCAGCTACATGACAGCTACAACTACAACTACATTTCCACTACAACTACCACTACGACTACAGCTACAACTACAACCATAACAACCACTACAACTACAACAGCTACAATTACAACTACAACGACAACAACTACAACAACAATTTCCACTGCATGACAGCTACAACTACAACTACAACACCTACAACAACTACAGCTAGAACTACAACAACTACAGCCACAATAACCACTACAACTACACGACACTACACTGCACTGCATTTCAACTACAACTACAACTACCACTACGACTACAACTACAACCACGACAACCACTACAACTACAACTACAACAAGTACAACTACAACTTCAACTATATGACAACTACAGCTACAACAGCTACAACTACAACCACGATAACCACTACAACAACACGACACTGCACTGCACTACAGCTACAACTACAAGAACAAGTACAACTACAACTAACTTACAACTACAACTACAACCACAACCACAACTACATCTAAAGCTACAACCACAACGACGTCTACAACTACATTACAACTTCACTGCGCTGCCTCCAACCATTTGTCGGTCCATCAGTGGGTTCGCTCTGCCATCCATGATTCACAGCAACCAAACTCTCCTATAGCTTTCCTATCTTTGAAACTTCCGCCACTGCCTTGCGCGGTACTACTGGAAGATCTATATGTATGGATATAGAGATATATGTATATGTACATATACACTCATTGATTTCTATATTGATATATGGATTTATAAAATACGCATGCAAATAAAACCAGCATGAATCAGAAGGAACTGGTCCAGCGGGAAGATTTGGTACAATATTTGTGACGTTTGAAATGCTCTTAGTGAGCATGTGCTGAAGGGAAGGAAGCGGGAACGAAGTTCCATTGGGGTAGCAAATGTTTATGTGCCAGTAGATGTTCGTCAAAACATGGCGGACCATTGGCGGCAAAATAAAATGCTTGCAGGGAGCGTGTGAAGTATTTTCCAGAAAGGAACACATGTCTGGACATGCATACCAGCTTGCACTATCAAGCATGTGCTTTCAAGCCTTGCAAAGAGGGAGGTATGCTCAGCAGGTGGGGAGGTACCTGCATGAGAGGTGGCAGGGGGTAGCATGGTGGAGTGGGTTGCCCCCGTGGTCGCCAGAATCTTGGCTTCTTGCCTTGCTGTTGTCGTTGCTTTTTGCTTCTTGGCCGTTCGTTTGTTGTAGTTTCTGAGCAGTATGCTGCAACATATTTGTGCATTGCCCTGCTACTTCTACCCTCAGTACCGTGTGAGCTTAGGTATTGTAGTTTTGTTTTGGAAGTCTATATATTTACATAGAAACCATCCTAAAAAACAAAAAAATATGGAAAATATAGATTTATATTTAGTATACAGATTCGCAAGGTGGCAAAAGCCAGAAACAAGTTAGAACAACATATGCACAAACCACTGCAAAAATGCGAAAACACGTTTAAATGTTGAAAAACCGCGAACACAAGCGGAAAAACAAACAGAGACGACCGAGTGGATGGTCGAGCCGACTCGGAGGTTGATGCTTGGGGAAACCTGGCGATTCTTAAGGAACCCACAAAATAGCCCGCTTGATGCCCGACCATTTTGTAAGGCCCCAAATCGAGCCAACGGATGCGAGTCGCACAAAAATCGGTTGCCATTGTGTAACTAGGGGTCCGCTTCGCCCGCCATTTTGTAACAAAATCTTCCGTGTGTGAACGTTGGGTTCTGCCATTTTGTAAGAGATGAACCTTGGGGACACCATTCTGTACTTACAAAATGGGGCCGCCAACCCCGTTTTTGTATACCAGAAACACCATGACCTAATATTAGGTTTTTTTAAAAAACATATTTCAACGAAGCAAAACAGAATCTCACAGCAAGCCTAATATTTTTTCACGCAAGCAACCGACCATTAAAAAACGAATATATATGAACCTCGAATGTCCCAGCTTAATGTCCCACCTGACCTCGCCCATTCCACCCGAGTAGGCATACAGCTTTGCAAGTGAAGTCACAAGGAGAGCCATTTATTAAGTGTCTTTTTTCAGTTTGGGGATTTTTTTTTGGATTTCTTCCTGCCTACTGTACTGCTTCTCTGCTTCTTTGCTTTTTTTGCTTCTCTGCTTTTTTGCTTTTTCTGCTTCTCTGCTTTTTTGATTCTTTGCTTTTTTGATTCTTTGCTTTTTTTGCTTTGTTTTTTTTGCTTTTCTGCTTTTGTTTCCTTCTCCGCTTTTCTGCTTTTCTGTGGTTTTGCTTTTGTGCTTTTCTGCTTTTTGCTTTTGCTGCGTACTGCGGAGTGTGCATGTAGTGCTTCTTGCACCCAACATGGTTGCGCCCCCACCTACATTCCATTATTGAAGTCCAAGCTTGCACACTGGTAAATACATTATTCTACTTACATGTACATATATATATATATATTTATATATATTTACATATTATATAGATATGTATATCTTGAAATATTTATAGCTAATTATATGCACACCTTTTGAAGTTAAAAAAGCCCTACTCCAACCATGAACTAACTCTGATCAAACTCTAAATAGACCATAGACCAACCCTGCATAAGTCCTAAACCAACCCGTTCATAACATACAATAAAACTATTTGCGCCCAACCCGACCTACGTTCTAAATGTGCACAAGGTGCATAGTGTGCATGATATACATTCCTGCGTAATACGTTCAGCCTACAGCATTACATGTGGGAATAGGTGTTGTCATTTTGCTTTGGGGGGAGGCGCTGCGCCCTTGTTTTGGTTTTGGAC
>BGPT01000046.1:107780-123047 GCA_003297045.1 Symbiodinium sp. clade C Y103
AGGCGCTGCGCCCTCCCCCCAATCCCCCCCTCCCGCTTTTTTATTCAAGTCCAAGCTTGCACACTTGTAAATACAGTACTCTACATACATGTACATTCAATGTACATATATGCTATATTTATAGAAATGTACTCATTTGCATACATATTTTTAGATATTCATTTGCACACATTGTAACCCTTATAACAACAAACATAACAACAACAAATATAGCAACAACAAACATACCAACTACAACTGCAACTACAACAACAACAACAACAACAACAACAACAGCAACAGCAACAGCAAGAGCAAGAGCAACAGCAACAACAGCAACAAGAGCGACAAAAGCAGCAGCAACAACAACAGCAGCAGCAACAACGACAACAACAACAACAACACCAACACCAACACCAACAACTAACAGTCAACAAGCAAAGACCAACAACGAAAGACCGACAACCAACAGCCAAACACTAAGCCATCAACTTCAACAAACAACTGTTGGAATGTCAGCCTCCAGCTCCAAAATGCTGCAAGTATTTTGAGGATGGCAGCTTTGAAATGTTGCACATACCGTGGAAATTAAGTTTCCAGCTCCAAAATGTTGCAAATAGGCAAGAAATGGACAGAACATGCAAGGAACATGAGAGGCCCGAACTCAAAACTGTGGCAAATACCGATGGAAATGGCAGCTTCCAGCTCCAAAATGCTGCAAATAGCATGGAAAATGGGCAAAACAGGAAATCCAAACAAAATTCCCTAAACTACCAAAAAAAAGGCCCAAACAATTTCCTACCCAAAGTCAAAATGGGGATGACAGCTGATCATGGCTGTGTGGGGGCCTGGAACTGGTGGCTGGGTGGCCCAACGACTCAGGTGCCTTGCAAGTAGGGCTGTGTGGCTCGAAGTAACTTACACGCATGGAAGCTGGATTCCCACACGTTCTCATCTGGCTTGGCATTACCAAATCTGCCGCAACCAACTGGCTCAGCTTCGTTTACTGTCTTCCTGCTTCTTCTCGGGCTTGCAAGCTTGACCGGAGACTAACCCGGAATACATCGCAAACCAATGCAAAACTAATTTGAAATAGGTCGTAGCTGAATCATCTTGAGACCGTAAAACAATTGTACAGTGGTAAATACGCCGCTTTTCATTGTAGAAAATTTCAAATTATAATTCTTCGTAGACAAATAGTCAAATGAATCCAAAAGTGAAAAACAAATAAAGAAGTTAAAATAAACAAACAAACAAACAAACAAACAAATCAGTGAATAAATCAAATAAGTAATCAAGAAATAAATGAAGAAAGACATCAGTAGGTAGATAGATAGATATATATTTCTATTTTATTATATTATTTATCTCTCTCTCTCTCCGTCACTATGCTTCAAGAAATCCATGTTGAAGTCTTCCGAGCTCAACCGCTAGCTAGCTGTAAAGAAATGTCAAGAAGATCCTGAGCCAACTTGAACGAACCCTATACAAATCCAATAGAAACCTGAAACCAATTTGAAATAGGTTGGAAACCAACTTAAAAGTAAATTGCACGGTTTGTCGCTAAACCAACTTGGGACCGCAAAACAAGTCTAATGTCCCACCCTAATGTCCCACCATGACCTCGCCCATTCCACCAGAGTAGTCATACAGCTTTGCAAGTAAAGGCCAACTGGGGATGACAGCTGATCATGGCTGTGTGGGGGCCTGGAACTGGTGGCTGGGTGGCCCAACGACTCAGGTGCCTTGCAAGTAGGGCTGTGTGGCTCGAACAACTTGCTGAGCTTCGTTTACTGTCCTCCTGCTTCTTCTCGGGCTTGCAAGCTTGACCGGAGACCAACCGGGAACACATTGTCAACCAATGCCAAACCAATTTGAAATAGGTTGGAAACCAACTTAAAAGTAAATTGCACGGGTTGTCGCTAAACCAAGTTGAGACCGCAAAACAAGGTCACAGAACGTCTAATGTCCCACCCTACTGTCCCACCATGACCTCTCCCATTCCACCAGAGTAGTCATACAGCTTTGCAAGTAAAGGCCAACTGGGGATGACAGCTGATCATGGCTGTGTGGGGGCCTGGACCTGGTGGCTGGGTGGCCCAACGACTCAGGTGCCTTGCAAGTAGGGCTGTGTGGCTCGAACGCTGGGGCCTGGGAATTGGGTATGCTTGGTTGCTGGGCCGGTGTGCCAGCTCATCTGCTACAAACAAAATACTTTTTTTAGTTTTGGGCGGGAATGAGCATCACAAGGTCGAAATTGCATACCTATGCTGAAACTTCTGCATCTCTAGTTCTTTATGAGGAGCTGCGCCCCCGCAAGCCATCCTGCTTCTATATTTCTTGATTGCAACAAAAATAGCATTGGAAGGATGGATAATACAACGCATCTGCAGCAGTAGCATCAGCTGTATCAGAATTAGGAGCAGTGAGATGCTAGCACCAACCACGCACTGCTAGTGCCATTATTGTCTTTATTGCTGCTACCAGAATTATTTTCAATTTAGTGCGCGTGCTACTATTGAAGCGAGCATGAACCTAGCAAAATACTCGAACAGTTGAATGTAATAGTATTTAAATTGCAACGCCATCAAGGTGGATGATATGGCTCACCTAGTTTGCTTTTGTTCATGGGGCAACTGACAAGTCATAACGTTGAAAAAAGCGCCCGGCTTTTCATAGCCATTCTTACTTAC
Organism: Symbiodinium sp. clade C Y103; assembly: GCA_003297045.1. NCBI lineage: Eukaryota > Dinophyceae > Suessiales > Symbiodiniaceae > Cladocopium > Cladocopium sp. clade C. The sequence continues at coordinate 110,453 of BGPT01000046.1, forward strand.
ACTAGCTTGCTGTGATGGGTCAAATTTTTTCCCATGGAGGCAGGCACATGCTCAGCAGTCTGCTTTTCAGTGCCACACAGTTGTCGTTGCTACCTCTGCAGCCATTTGTAAACCTGACCTGGCTCTGAAAAGCGCCCGCTGTGCAGGGCCCCCAGCAGACACCTATTGCGTGACATGAGGTGGTGCATCAAGTAGTCATTTGCGACACAGATACAGTTTGGGCGCAGTGAAGTGGTGCCTGAGGCTCAGCTCCTTCGCAGCTTGTCAGGCTCCTATCGGATAAATCGTCTGTCTCTGATCTTGCTTTGTTGTCTGGTCATTAGCTGGCTCTTTTCACATGGCAGTGTGAACATGTCTTGCAGCCCGAGGCTCCAAACGGTAAGTCTTTTGCTTAGCTTATTCCGTCGAAGACAATGCAACACAGCTACAAAACAACAAGCTTTTGCCATGATCTTGTGAGGATTCCAGTCTCTACTCCAATCATGCCGGCTGTTTCTTTGTCAGGAGCTCGGAAATGTATTTTCATACGTGCTGGCTGACTTTGTGAACTGGCGCCCAGGTTGTCGTCTGCGCTTTGGCTTGGCCCTTCCTATTTGCCTTCTCGCTCCTCGTTTGTTTCTGTTCGACAGAATGCCACCTTGTTTGATTCAGTGTCTTCCTATGAGTCGTCGTCTGTTGCCAAGCCCGGTGAGGTCTTTCTTGCTTGTGGCACAGGTTGTTGCGATGGTTTTTGCATGGTGGCAATGGATTCCGGTGCCATCGAGTCCCGTTTCGTTCGCCTCGCCTCTTCCAAGGATCTGCAGTTGAATCCTGCTCTTGTTGTGTTGGACTTGGATTGCCGTGCTGTCCGTTCTTCTTTCNCGCCTCGCCTCTTCCAAGGATCTGCAGTTGAATCCTGCTCTTGTTGTGTTGGACTTGGATTGCCGTGCTGTCCGTTCTTCTTTCAAGCGCCACAAGCATGTTCAGGGTTGGTCCTTTGGAAAGCCAACGCGTCAGCAACCAAGGGCCGCGTCGTCTTTTTCTGATTGCAAGACCACGGGCTTCCGAGCATCTGCCAAAATGTGCAAAAAGACCTTGCGTCTTTTGCGGGCATTGAATTGTGCACAAGAGCCGCGTGCTACCCAGGAAGAACCGCTGTCGCTTGCCACCCAAGAAGTCTTATCATCTTTGCATCTGGCGCCGGTTGAGAACCATGCGGAGTCCCATTGCTTCTGGGTTGCGTCTCTGAATGAACGGCTCACGGAGCAACAGGCTATGTCTCTCTTGTCGCCAACCACATCTGCTGAACAAATTGCTGTTGTCGTAACCATCCTTTGCCGCCACTATGTAGATGGACTTGTGGTGCTGCACGATCCTGCGCAAGGTGCGTACTTGTTCCGGCCAAGCTGCCCGCATGTCTTCTTGCCATTTGCAAGTGCTATGACTTGGGTGCAGTTGTTTCCAAAATGCCATATCATGCTTTACACGCAGTCACCAGGAAATGCGTGTGGGCATTTTCAACATTGCAGCTCTGTTGTGCCTGATGTTTCTCCTTGCACTGCTTGTCCCTCCATAGTCCCTTGCGCAATGCCCTCGGCCATCTTGGGTCACGGTTTTGTGCCGCAAGATAGAGCTCCTGTTGATGCCGCAGAGTCTTCCGATTCTTCTCATGGACTTCCAGGTCTTTTTCGGTCAGAGTTGTCCGCTTCCATCGCAGACATGCCGTGCCAGCCTGCACACAGTGCAGCTTCATGTTTTTGCCTTCAGCAAGATGTTAGTCAAAATCCTCGCATGACAGGCGGGTCTTCGAACATTCTACACACCGGTTCGATCGGCTCAACCTTTGCTGTGATCCGCAGCCATTCCGGCACCATTGACTTGGATTTGGACGAGCCTGCAACACCCTTGCCGGAACCTGCAACACCAGCGGCAACGTACCGGCATTTGCTCCATGTGGGTGTCCCTAGCCCACTTGCACGGGAAGCAGCCCGCCGCTATTTGCACGACTTGGATGCCGCCTTGGATTGGGCATGCTCCGCAGATCGAGGGCACACACGTTCTGCGCATGACAATGGTGACAGCGTTGATGTCGTTGACTCTTCTTCAAGTGAAACTGGCTCAGGTCATTTCATTGGGTCGCCCATTGCCCTTGCACCGCCTTCTTCCTTGCCTGTTCCAATTCCAGGCGGGTCCATTCCAACTGCGTCAGCTGTTTCTTCCATGTCAGCTCCTAACTCTTGGCTCCAGTCTGTCACTGCTTTTGTGCCACATGCTGAAAGTGCAGATGCCCAAAAGATTGCTGCCCCAGCCTCTTGTAACCTGTCTCCCATGCAAACTTCAAGCGTGGCAGCTGCGGATGCGTCCGGTCTTGCTTCATGCACCCCGGAAACTGTTCCGGAAATTGCGTCAGATTCCATGACACCGCTGCCGTGGCAGCCTTCACCGGAAATTGCGCCAGGTTCCATCACACCGCCTTCGCCAGTAGAATTGCTAGATACCATCTCGCCAACTGTCCTGTTCCATGTTGAGTGCTCCGCTCCTGCAACTTGGTTGGATCGATTGAACCCATCTTTTTCTCGCAGCCCGTCTTTGTCACATGCTTCGCTGACACCAGAAAGAGAAGGATGGCAGCAAGGTTTTGCCTCGATTGCATCATCTGTGAATTGCCGTGTTTGCCAAGCATTTCACTTGTCGGAATGTTTTTGCCTTCAGCCGGATGCAAGCGAAGATCCTTCCATGGTTGGCGGCTCCGCAAGCGTCCCACCCACCAGTTCGACCGGCTCAAGCTTTCGTATGATCCGTCGCCATTCCGGCACCATTGACTTGGATCCGGACGAGCCTGCAACACCCTTGCCGGAACCTGCAACACCAGTGGCAACGTACTGGCATTTGCTCAATGATCTCAATGTTGGTGTCCCTGCTCCCATCGCACGGGAAGCAGCCCGCCGCTATTTGCACGACTTGGATGCCGCCTTGGATTGGGCATGTTCCTCCAATCGAAGACACACACGCCCGGCGCTTGACAGCATTGATATCGTTGATGTGGTAGACTCGTCAAGCGAGGCTGGCTCAGGCCCTGTCATTGGATCACCCATTGCCCTTGCACCGCCTTCTTCCTTGACTGTTCCAATCCCAAACGATTCCCACGCAAGCGTCTCCAGTTTGGCCATGAATGAGTGCACAGGTTCGCCTATTGTTCGGTCCATTCCAACTGTGTCAAGTCTTTCTGCTATTCCAGCACCACCGGCAACTTGGCTTTCTAGCGAAGACATTCCAGTGCGAGCGTCCCTGGCCACTGCTGTTGTGCCACATGGACCGATTGCCGGTGATGGAATGCCTGCAGACCTGTCCTTTGCTGTGCCTCTGCCTGCCACATCTTCCACCGGAGCTGTCAGCGTAGCAGCCTCTAATCCTGCCGCAGGCACTCCAGAAAATTGGTCGCCGGTGACTGTAGATGATCAAGAGGATGTTGATGGCATTCCTCCGCCGCAAGCAGATCGAAATTCAATGCAACGGATGCCGCCGCCTTGTTTTCTAGAAGATCCCGAAGCTGAAGTCCATAGTTGGTTTTGCCTTCTAGCTAATTCCAACGGCGCTGCTGCCTGGGATGCTAACGTTTGGTCTCGAATGCCTCTGTACTCAGAGTACATCCAGTCTCATTCCCTCGCTGAGATCCGGTCACATTCATTGAAAAGCATCCAAAAGCTGCGCGGCGTGGAATTGTCCATTGAGCAGGCTGCCAAATTGCCGCGTTGCCTCGGACAAACAGCTCTCCTTCCGATTGCAGTGGGCTGTGAGTACTTGCACCGCGGATGCGGTCTGCCGGCAATCTTTGCCTTTGATCTGTTCCAAGCTTGCCTTGCATCGTGCCAGAACAAAGCTTTGGAGGTTACTCTGTACGGGGCGCGATCGAAAAGCTTTTCGTGCAAGGCACGTTGGTGGGCATGCCCAACAGGGGACCCCAATGCAGGAAAATCTCCTACCTGTGCCTTTGTTATGAAAGCTTTCGCTCGGATGATAGAAGCTCTGCCGCAACCATTTTTGCCAGACCAGCATTGGATAGGGGTAGGAAACAACAATCGGATCCAAAATCGACTCCGTGCGCTGCAGGGCACTTTGCTGCTGTACGGCCCCGAGTCCAAACCCATTCTGGATCCTCATTTCCCAGTTCAAAAAAAAGTCGACACCGGAAAGTACCTGGACTTAACGCGGTGGCTGGAGTCTGCGAATGGTGGCAGTTTTGAATGGGGCACCGGCGCGGAGGAACTGGAGCGCCAGAAACGCAAACCTGCTTCCAAGCAAGCCGCCGTTGAAACAACATCTGCACCACTTGTGTTTGACCCCACCAACATCAACATTTGTTTGTTCCAGCAATTCAGCCTCTTCGAAGATTGGTGGTGCCAAGTCGAAGCGTTGCATAAATGCGGCTTTAGCGCCCGGATTTTGATGAGCCCTACCGGGCGGGCCATAGTTGAAAAAGCAGTCGGATTGCAAGATCCGGAGCCAATTGCAGAATTGATGCAAAAAGTGTGGCGATATGTTGCCACGGTCCACGGTCCCCAGTCTGCCTAGCGAGCAGCTACAACCTTCAGTACCTGCTCAGACTGCAATTCGGAATTTCTACTATGATCTGGACGAAGAAGATCAGAAAGGGGGATGGGGCTCAGCGATGAAGTCGGCACTTGGCAAGATGGAATATCATGTTCCCACTGCCGCTTGCCTTTCCTGGCTTGCATCCTGCTCTTTGCAACCCTCTTCTTCCCCCACCAGTTTGGATGACAATGCCATCAAAGCTTCAATCCGGCACTTTGCCCTCCGCGTCTGTCAAAGCTGTGCCATTGTTGATTCCACTGTGCGGAACCTGCACACGAAACACAAGCCCGGGTCAAGCCAACCTTCGATTTCGAGGATGAAAGCGCCTCGCCCAATGACTGCACGGGTATTGGAGGCTTGCCAGAAGAATCCAATCCTTGAGTCGCACATGAGCTCCCATTTCTCTGCCCTCAAAGGAGCCGACAAACGTCATGAAAGGCAAGCAATCATGGAGGAACTCCACCGCCTAGGCTTGGGAGACATGAAAGAGGCCAAGCGTAGACAAGGCGGCGAAAGTCGTTGCATGGAATTTCATCGTCATCCGCTCACGCCTGCCATTTCCGCTGTTTTGCTGGAGCTCAATGTTCCCGAGCTACTGTGGCCCCAGGCAGCCAGCAGTTCTGCTCCTCTTCTCAGCTCACATCCAGGTACAGGGCCCCACATGGCCGGAAGTGGCGTGTGTTGCACCTTCTCCGTGTCCTGTGGCTTATTTCACGCAACACTTCCACACATGACTGGCAATTGTACGTCGTCTGTCTTTTGCAAGCCTGAGAAGTGCTCCAAACCGTATCCTTTTCCATCCAATCTTCGTATCTCATTTCCGCCTATGCAAGGAGCTGGCAAACGCCCAGCAGCCGCACCTGCTGCAGCTGAAGCGGCAGAGCCAGCGTCATCATCACGTCGTGGACGGCCTGTGCATGAAGAGACACCGTACACTGTCACGACGTCCTGTCTGGTCGAACTAGGGTTTGAGAACAAGGAAGAATTCCACCAGCACGAGCGCAAGTGGGCATCAGCACTCTTGCCAAACAAATGTTTGAATATCCGTCATCAGTGGTACACCTACAAGCCCGGCTTCAAAGTGCTGCTCTGGTGCAATTCTTGCAAAAAGTGCAAAAACAAAGGCGGATGGAAGGGCTACTCCGCATACACCCTTGACACAAAGAAGCTTGACCGAGAATACACTCCTTTAGATAAGCACGGCGAACCCACTGCCACCAAGGCATGGACACCGTTAACCAGCACGACTGAAAATGCCTTGAAACAATTTGTGGCCAATCACGCCCGTTTCACTACCCAAGACTTGGTCAAGGTTGTTGAAAAGCATCAGGAAGATAGGCCTGATGACGCATGGCTGCAACGATGGGGCAACAACCACCGTCCCCGCCGTGAAGAAGGGGCTACTCCGTCTCAGTGGGTCGAGTCAGACTGGCGCCAATTGATTCGTGATCTGGGAACCATCCATGATCTTGATGCTGTCACCGACTGTCTAAAAGTTGCTGGGTACTCACTTGACGATCCCAAAAACACAATCATCGTCTTTTGCAATCCAGAGCTCACAGCAACTTCATTAGACATGCTCGAGAACAAAACCTACGTGAAGCTCTGCGGTGACGGGACATTTCGTTTGACTGAGAAAGAATGGATTTTTCTCACGCTCGGGGCCCTCTCCAAACATTATGAAGCCAAGGAATCTGTGTTTCGGACAACTTTCAACCCTTTACTGTTTGCTTTGACAAACAACGAGAGCGAACAAACATATAAATTCTTCTTTGAGTCTGCATGCGAGTGTGTTTTCCACTTCAGCAACATTCGCTTGCAGGATGTTTGTGGCCAATACCATGCTGATCTGCATTGGGGCGAGGATGCCGCGCAAAGGCAAATTTTTCCAAGAGCCCACAAAGTTGCTGATTGGGCGCACTTCATTGGCGCGTGTTCTCGTGGTTCGCTTCCCAAGAAGCATCCGGCCACTTCGGACGAAAAGTTCCTAGCGTTTCGAAAAGGTGTTTTCGCCACAGCAAAGAACAATCTGTCACCTAGAGGCCAAACTTTGCTGCCATTGATCGAGCGGGCTTTCTATTGCATGAGATCTGTCCCCACAGCATTGCTTTTCCACACAGTTGCTTATATCTTCTTCGACATGCTTTTAGCGCAGAATCCTCCCGAAGAAGCTGCTGCGAAGGCTTTGAGCAGGTATTATTTTCGCCGTGTCCCAGCGGCTGAGGCAAGAACGCAATGGCGTGTGACAACCTGGATCGGCGACCCGGCATATATCTATTTGGCAGATTGGTGGTATGGTTCCCAGCGCCTGCAGCCTGGCTCTTGTTCTGGAACTCAAGCACAAGAGTCTTGGCACAAACACAAGTTGAAATCGTACATGGGTTTGCGGGCTTCCCTCCCAGCTTTCACAGGGCAACTTGCAAAATTCACCAAATCTCGCTTGAAGGCATTGCGTGCATCTAGCAAAAGCCTCCCTGATGTGCCAAAGGAGCCATTCCCAGACCGAGCCGTGCTTTTTGATACGCCCTGGCTCACGAAAAAAGGACGTTCCTCAGCAGAGCAATACCACCGCACAGGTGCGTATGATGTCTATGAGCATGAGGGCACTGCCTTTTTTGCAATGCAGCGTACTTTGGCGCGCTATGAGAAGAGCGCAGAAGAATGGAAATTCACGGAAGATGTCCATGTCTCTTCTGTGCCCGCTGACACTGCTGCCCGTCTGGCTCATCTTTGCGCAGCATCCGACGCGGAATCCTTGCGCAGGGCCCTTTTGGAATTGGACTTAAGCTTGGACCCGTTTCATCTCGACAAACTTCTGCGGCTATTTAATTCTTCCGTTCTAGTTGTTTTCGGGCCAGAAGCTTCCAGATTCTGGCGTCGTCAGCCGCTCGATGATCAGCCAATTGCCCCGCACACGCAAGGCTTATGCCACTTCTGTCACGATTTCTCAGTGCATGGTTCCTGTGAGCATCTCCATGTTGCATTCCTGCACCTAAAACTCATTTCCCTGCAAGCAGCTGAATTTCCAAAGCGGCAACGCAAAGCAAATCCTATGCAAGAGCCTCCTCACATCTTACTACCAGCCCACAGTCGTGCAGCTGCATCATCTTCTGTTCGGAAAGCCACGGTCTCTTTCAATTGGGGGCAAACTTCACGGTTCCTAGCTGCCCACCATGCTGACACTTGGGCCGAGCATTTCCGTCACGAATGCGTTGACATCCACATGATTGCTTCCATGGGCGTCACGGATCTCAAAGCCGTGCTTCAAGCTGTTCCAGCTGGTGTTTTGTACCGCCTTCATGAAGCAGCCTCACGATGGTTGGAAGAGGCACCATGGTTGTCGTCATTTTCTTCTTTGGTCCTGTGTTTTGCAGTTGCGTGGAGCATTGCCAGGACAAGAGAAAAGCACCCATGGAAGACAAGGCGACTGTTTGCTCAACAAGCCTTCTGAAGCATGCTCCGTTTGACTTGTGCCAGGGAGACAAAGCCGAGCCCATCGAAGACCAGGCGCCTGCAATGAAGAGATACAGCTTTCCTCCTGTTGCTGTCTTTGACTTGACCTTTTGATATGAGTTGACGCCGGTGCAAGGTTTTGCTTGTTTTCTTACATCTTTACTTATCACAGGGAGAGGGGTCAAAAGAGTCAAACTGTTCCATGATGTCACTAAGTCGTTGCTTCGTGGCTACTGCTTTCTAAATTGCTCTCTTTGATGGTTCAGGAGCCAAGCGCGGGCCCTTCGAGCGTCATTGCCTCAATTTGTTTCTTGTCCTTTGTTTGTCATGTGCTTTTCCTTCTGTCGCATCCAGGAAGCTGCTGCTGCTCCTGCTGCTGGCCACTCTCCTGCGGCATCTCCTCCTGAGGCACGTGTGCTGAGATGCAGCTTTCCTGCTGTTATTGTCTTTGACTTGACCTTTTGATATGAGTTGAAACTGCAAGGGAGACAAAGCTGAGCCAATGGAGGACCAGGCGCGTGGGATGATGAGATCCAGCTTTCCTGTTGTACCCTCTTGTTGTCTAATTCTCAGTCATCTGTACGGGATGCTACTATCTCCGCACATCAAACACCAATCTCTGCAGTACTCATGGCACCATGTTCCCCATTCATCTGAACTGAGGGCGGCGCGCAAGAACACGAAGGACGCCGAGGTCGCAAGCGTGCTTGGCTCTCAGTTGAAAGGCTTGTGCATGGTCTTGCTTGTTTTCTTGCATCCTGATCAAATGGAGAGGGGTCAAAAGAGTCAAACTGTTCCATGATGTCCCTAAGTCGTTGCTTCGTGGCTACTGCTTTCTAAATTGCTTTCTTTGATTGTTCAGGAGTCAAGCGCGGGCCCTTCGAGCGTCATTGCCTCAATTTGTTTGTTGTCCTTTATTTGTCTTTCGCTTCTTCTCTCGCATCCAGGCAGCTACTGCCGCTGCCCACTCTCGTCAGGCGCGTGGGCTGAGATCCAGCTTTCCAGCTGTGACCCTTTTGTTGTCTACTTCGCAGCCATCCGTACAACAGGCTACATACAGTCTCCTCATGCCTGAGTCTTTGCGATCTTGAGGCGCCGCCGACGAGGTGTGAGGCATCTGAGGCAAAGCGCCGGGCATCGTACAAAAACCTGGCCGCATATAGCCTGCTTAAGCAGCCGCCTCCTCCTGACATCTGGAAGGCAGACAAGCAAAGCAAATGAAGGAAAAAGAGCGAACCTCTGCACTTCACTTTGCTTGTCATGTTCGGCTCTTGAACCCCTTTCCTTCTGATGTTTCACATTGGACAGTACTTGCAAGCATGCACACATATGCGAGAGCGACGCACCTGAATCAAGCCTGGCATCAAACCGTCAGACTCCCAAAATGACTCCCAAACGAAACTTTCTTTGAAACCTTCAAGCAAGCCCAAAGGAAACCCTGAAGAAACCCGAGCAGAAACCCGAAAGAAACTTTAACGGAACCTTACAGGAAACCATACGAAACCTGCACAATTCTTTCAATGAAACTGAAATACGGATACCCGTGAAATACCTTGAGCGAAGCCCAAAACTCTGAAGAACAACCTCAATAAACAGGAAAGATTGCAAAATATGTAAAAATGCATACTATAAACCGACAGTCACGAAACTCTGAAAATTCTCGGCAAAAACGTCCGGGCTTGATTGCGACGCTGACTTCGTGCGAGCCTGTGCAGTCGAAATGCACATGGACGTATCACACCAGCCATTTTCTGCGAGAATTCTCTGCAAAGACGCCGCGCCCCAGACGGGACATCCTGACACCCACTGTCTACTGCAACAGCACGTATCAAGAAAAAATTATACCCATCAAAAAATAATTAACATATTAATTTTTTCTTGATGCCGGGGGGCGAGGCCATACGTAGTGCAACATATGTGTTTTTACCTACGCCTGCCATGATATATGAATTGATTTTTTTTTGATTATTAATTTTTTTTTGATCGAAAAATAAATTTTTTCTTGATGACTTTTAATTTTTTTTTTGATGCCTTATTCGATATATTCTGTATGATCTGTATGTTGTATTTAAGGGCTTTGGAATGCAAAGAAGTCTGACTCACCAGCTTTCACAAGCTACCCGCAAGCCCTCCACATGCGCCAAAAGCCATCCAGCCATCCAAATAGCGGTGCTGAGTCTTCGGCCTCAGCTTTGATTGATAGCCACCACCCTCCACATCATCGGTTTCGTAGGTGATGTCCTCGGGTGTCTGGTGCTGGCATGGGACAGGGGAGTTTCGATGCCCTTGGGTGGTCACACCATGTCTGGTGCAGAAGTGAAAGTCAATCCTTGCCGTCCCTTTTGCGCCTTCCCCAGAGCCAATGCCGTTTTCAATAAGTTACTGTATCCCCAAGTCATACCCAAGTCATCCCTTCAATACTTTGCCTCAGTGTGAACGCTTCATAGATTGAAAAACGAAGGACCCTACTTCCCAAAGAAAACCTCAGCCACCCCCAGCTCCACATGAACCTGAAAAGTATTGCTGAGGAAGCCAAAACTACACCAAAGCGGTTTCATGCAAAATCCAACATGATCGCACTATTCACAAAATATCAAAAAATAATAGGTGAAAAAGTAGGCTACAATTGGCTATTTCATAAATGCTGCATTCAGGTAAGAAGCCTAAAAGAGACCACTTCAACAAAACACAACTCCAAACCTAAGGTTTGCAATCCTGTGTGCAAAGACGTGACTTTCACCTTTGCCTCTAGGCATTGCTTCTGGATCTTGGTGCTATTTGAGTACCAAACAGCCACAGCCACCCCCGTTCACTGCCAAGGCCACAGTCTTTTCCATGACCCGGCGGACAATTTTGGAGCAATGGGTGTTGAGCTCCATCTTGCTGGTCTGAACGATTACGGTGGCTTCAGGAGGAACCACCGTAGTCTCACCCAATCTTAGCACAGATGCATGGTGCTGTAGATTAGTAGAAGCCGAGAAGCCGATGACAACATCGTTTCCATTGCAATGCTGAGAACTGAGCCCCAAACATTCCAGGTGGCAGTTTTTGCTTCTTGATGCTGGGCTCCATAGGTCCCCCTTTTCTCTTTCTGGTCACCTCCAAGCTTCATGGCAGTGGGTGTCAGGTGAACCACAAAAGAAAACAATTGACCCTGCTGTGGAACCAGTCTTTGCGGAACCGGTGAGTAAACAAAACTTCACGCCTCGACGCCACGATCGAGGCCAAGAGCAGAAATTTCAACCTGCACCGAGGTGTCACTGTAATATCTGCTCCCTCATCTCTCCATAGAGCCTAGATGAGTTTAGAGAACTGACAGAAAGATCAGGAAATTAACATCAGCCTGGTTGCTGCAACAAAAAACGAGCAAAAGACACCACCCCCGCACTGTGACTCAGCCTTGAAGGACTCTACAGCTTGCTGTGCTGCAGCCTGCTCTGCCTGGAGGCCGGAATCTGCCCCCACACCGTTGCCAAAGGGTATGGGGAGCAGTGTCAATTAGTGGCAACTCATGGCAACTCAATCTCTCACCAATACAAATCACTGTTTGCAAATTTGCGTGGCACCCAACCCAAACCCGACCTCAGTCGCTGATGCTTTCAACTCACCAGCAAACTCTTGCCCGCCAAGGCAAACCAACTTCACCTGAAAATTGTTCAGCAGTATGCAATGTTAAACGCGGCCAAAACAAAAAAAAAAAACAAGAATCAATATGAATCAATCCACTGAACAAATGTGATACAATGGAAACAACTTTGCCTGTCTTGCACGCTTAAAGGCACTTGCGTCCTTGTCACCTTGTGAAAGGCCTAGAAAAATGCTACTCTCTTCCACTCCACCTCAAAACACGGTCCTATCGACAACAAAGTCGAAATCAACAGCTTGAAACTCAATCAATCCGAAATGCGATGGACTGAAAACCCATAGGAAACTTGTTGTTGGTGTAGACGATATCCTGGAACAAACGCGGGCAATACGAGGCAGGCTCACTTATTTTTCATGTCAGTCTCTCAAATCATCTCAAATCTTCGTATGGCGTTGCTCTGCATCACTCTGTTTCTCATTGGGCTGCAGCCATGCAACCCCTCCCTTGAAGATGCTCCCCAGCTTCTTTTGGCAGAAGTGCATCAACCTGAGAGGTGAAACTCAAAACATGTCAAAAACTTGTGGGAGTTCCATGTTCCCGTCATTCCCCATCGATTAAACTCCGCTTCAGCAACTACGGCTCAGCAACTACGGCTCAGCAACTACGGCTCAGCAACCACGGCTCAGCAACTACGGCTCAGCAACCACGGCTCAGCAACTACAGCTCAGCAACCACGGCTCAGCAACCACGGCTCAGCAACGAAAATAGCTTCTCGCTTCANACAGCTCAGCAACCACGGCTCAGCAACCACGGCTCAGCAACGAAAATAGCTTCTCGCTTCAGCAACTACGCTTCAGCAACCACGCTTCAGCAACCAAAACGTACTTTCGCTTCAGCAACTACGCTTCAGCAACCAAAATCTACTCTCGCTTCAGAAACCAAAACTCAGCAACCAAAAATCACCCCCGCTGGCAAGTACATGCA
>BGPT01000046.1:123091-177769 GCA_003297045.1 Symbiodinium sp. clade C Y103
CATATCAAAATCCCACCCCCTCTGGCAAGTACATGCACAGTGTCATGCATGAAATCCCACATTTGGTTTGGGAATCATATTGTACGGAGCATAGTTTACAGATCTTGGTTTACGAAGCATAGTTTACGAGGCATAGTTTATGAGGCATGGTGTACGAATCATGGTTTACGTTCCATAGTTTACGAAGCATGGTTTACGANGGCATAGTTTATGAGGCATGGTGTACGAATCATGGTTTACGTTCCATAGTTTACGAAGCATGGTTTACGAAGCATAGTTTACGAAGCATAGTTTACGAGCCATGGTTTAGCGAAGCAGAAGTCAACCATTCCCCATCCATGTTGCTGATTTCCAACAACACATCATTCAGCACAGCCACTGGCTTTTCGAGTCCAGCGAAGCGAAGTCCTGTTGAGTTGCAACCCAAACATCAAATTATTGTTTGGTGGATGGTCTGTTGGGCAATGTCATGTTTTTTTGGTGTGTGCGTTTGTGTCTGTGTGTCTCTGTGTGTTTCTTTTTGGACACTGGTCCCTGTGGTCCCTGGTTCAGACCCAGGTCCTTGGTCTCTAGCCTGGGTGGTGCCCATTCTGGTCGTGAGACCAAGACAGCCGCTGCGTTGTCAATTCGCCCCACAGGGAGCGCAGAAGCCGCGGGTCGACTTGCAGCTGGCCGCGCAGGACGCACAGCCATTCCCGGAAACAACATGGCATTCATCATGATGAATGGAAAGGTTCTGAAAAACCCAGTGGTGATGCATAAATGTGAGTTGCCAAAGGCCAAATATATTGCAAGTTACATCTTCCAACAAAATGATTTTGCAGAGGTAGATGCAACCGCATGTTTTGCCATATGTTTGTATGTTTTGCGAACGGCTGATGTGAACCAAACGCTTCTTTGTATATATTTGGGTTGTCGTCCAAAGCACCGCGTCCTGCACTCCGGCCCCAGTTTTGTGGTGAATACATGCTAGATCCGCACATCATCATTTGATAGCATAGAAATTCCCAAACATTTTTGGTCAAAACCAGAAACCCCGAGATCTCAGGATCGACAATGCCACCAACACGGCACAAGAATGGCCATGGTTGTTCTGACGGCGTGAAATTGCAAACCAAATTTAGTAATTCGTCTTAAATGTTTAAATCTGGGTAATTTTGAGGGGACACGGAAACACAATAAACGCAAAGGCAATTTAAAACATCAAACATCAAATTACATGCATCAAAGAAATAATTCGCTGTCATGTGAAACACCTGACACCTGGCTTGAACATCAGATCTAAATATACAAAATAAAACAGTCAAATTCTCAGTCAAACATTTTTTCACACACTTTTCTCTGAAAATATGGTCGGGTTGCTGAAATCATATTCTCTTGGCAACAAGATAGTTTAGAAGGTTGTGGAAGTTCCAAGAACTTCAAATTAGTTTGGGTTGGCGTATTGGGAACCGTAAGGTATTTTTGATGGGTGGGGATGGGGGTGGGCTGGGGTTGAGGCGGGCTGTGTCAATATGTTCATGGCTACCTGAATGCCACGCTACTTTAATGCAATTTCCACTTGCAGACATGCATGTTGCTACGACTGAAGCGCGTTAATTTGCATTAGCCGACCTTTTGCATCTGCGGACACTGTTGATGCTACGCGAGCGTGCGCTACTTGAACCGCTCTGAATTACAACTACCTGATCAAAACAAGGTCGAACTTGGAGAAAAACAAACATTTCAGAGAGCGTGTATATGGACTGAATTCTGATTTTGGAGGAAGCGGTCACTTGCGGTCACTTGCGGTCACTTGCGGTCACTTGCGGTCACTCGGGTGGCCGCAAGTGCCTGCAAGTGACCGCGAGTGACCCTGTGTATCCGGTGTTTGCAAGTGACTGGCAAAATCGCGGAAAATTGACACTATTTTCCAGAAACCGATCTGGAAAATGTTGACCATTTTCCATTGCCCCAAAGTAGGACATGCTGTCAACCTCAAGGCCGAGGCCTGACGCACTCATAGTCCACTAAACAGGGGCAAATTGATGGAAATTTGTTTATGCAAAGCAACGGTGACCTTAAATGTTACAAAATGAGCAGGCGCAAGGTATGAAACCATCTTACAGCGAAGCATCAATGAAAGTAGAACATTTGTGAAAATTGAGAACACGATCTCACAGATTTTTTGAGCGCAGCATCAGTGATAGAAATTTGTTGGAAAAATCAAGAGAAGATCTGAGAGCGTAGCATCAATGACGGAAGAATGTTAGAAAGTTGAGGAGAAGATCTTAGAGCGTAGCCTCAATGATGTTGGAAATTGAAGAGCAGACCTTAGAACGTAGCATCAATCATGTATTAAAATTGAAGAACATATCTTGGAGCGGAACATCAATAAAAGTAAAACGTTTGTGAAAGTTGAAGATTGAAGACAAGATCTTAGAGATTCTTTGAGCGCAGCATCAATGGTAAAAGATTGTGGGAAAATTCAAGAGAAGATCTGAGAGAGTAGCGTCAATGATGGAAGAATGTTTTGAAAAACGAGGAGAAGACCTTAGAGCGTAGCAGTTTGAAAATTGAAGAGAAGATCTTGGATATTTTAGCTGTAGCATCAACGATGGCAATCACTGAAACAGAAGATCCCAGGGCGTATTCCCAATGATGGAAGAAAACTGACAAGGAAATCTTAGCGGGTAGCATCCATGATGCAAGAATGTGCACAACTGATGTTGGAATTTGCAGAGCAGATCTTAGAGCGTAGCATACATGTAGTAAAACGTTTAAAAGTCAAAGAAAAGATGTTGGCATAGAGGATTTTAAAGCCATAAAGATTGGTTCCGTGTGAAATTTCGGGAGCGTAGCGTCCATGTTGTTGGAAATTGAAAAGAGGATCTTGGAGCGTAGCATCTATTAAGGAAGAATGATGTGTTGGAATTAAGAAACAATTTTCAGAGCGAAGCATCAATGAAAGTGAAACATTTGTGAAAGTTGAAGACAAGATCCTACAGATTCTTTGAGCGCAGCATCAATGATAGAAAACGAACTGTTGGAAAATTTAAGAGAAGATCATGATGGAAAAATGTTAGACAGTTGAAGAGAAGATCTTGGAGCGTAGCATCAATGATGTTTGAACATTGAAGAGAAGATCTTGGAGCGTAGCATCTATGATGGAGGAATGTTTGAAAGTTGAGGAGAAGATCTTAGAGCGTAGCCTCAATGATGTTGGAAAAGAAGAGAAGATCTTAGAACGTTGCATCAATGATGTGTGAAAATTGAAGAACAGATTTTGGAGTGAAGCATCGCTGAAAGTAGAACGCTGATGGAAGTTGAAGACAAGATCTCACAGATTCTTTGAGCGCGGCATCATTGATGGAAAACAGAAGATTCAAGAGAAAATCTGAGAGCGTAGCGTCAGTGATGGAAAAATGGTAGACAGTTGAAGAGAAGATCGTTGATCGCAGCATCAGTGATGCTTAACATCAAGAAACGATCTTGGAGCGTAGCATCTATGATGAGAAATGTTGGCTAGTTCGAGAGAAGATCTTACAGCGTAGCCTCAATGATGTTGGAAAATTGAAGCGAAGATCTTGGAGCGTAGCAGCAATGATGTGTTAAAACTGAAGAAAGGATCTTGGAGCGAAACATCAATGAAAGTAGACCGTTTGGGAAAGTTGAAGGCAAGATCTTACCGAATCCTGGAACGTAGCATCGATGATGGAAGAATGTTTGAAAATGCAAGAGAAGATCTGAGAGAGTAATGTCGATGATGGAAGAATGTTAGACAGTTGAGGATGTTTGGCCAAGATTTCGTTTTCCAGCTGTCTCTTTGTTTTCAAGACCTCCCTTTCGTGCCAAGTCTTCAAGTCTGTCTCATTTTGGCTCATGTCGTGCCCTTTTCGTTTTAAGTCATCCCTTTTCGTTTCAAAGTTGGCTCCTTAACCTTTAATTTTCCACACGTCCTCCTCGTTTTCAAGCCTCCGCCTTCGTTTCAAGTTTTTTTCCTGCTTAGTTCAGGTCCTGGCTTTTGCGTTTCAAGTCACCCTTTTTCGTTTCAAAGTCTGCGTCGGCCCGCAAATAGTGGCGCATTTTCCGTGCGCTGGCCCGAAAAATGTGGAACATTCTCCGTGACCACAGCGTACGGTCACTTGCAGTCACCTGCCGTCACCTGCTGCAGCGGTCACTTGCTTGCGGTCACTTGCGGCCACTCGAATGGCTGCAAGTGGCTGCAAGTGACCGCCTTTCCCAAAATCAAGAATGGCTTCTTTTTGGAACGGTCACTTGCGGTCACTTGCGGCCACTCGCAAGTGGCTGCAAGTGACCGCGTTTTCGAAAATCAACATCTGTATTTCCTGCGTGCTGAATGAAACATTCGCAAACTTTACGTCAGGCGATCCCTACCAAAACAAACTGGCAATTGATTCGCTATCTATCTATCTATCTATCTATCTATCTATATATATATATATATATATATATATATATTTACACACATACATACATACATACATACATACATACATACACACACATACTGACATCCACTTTGAATTTTTACCCGGCATTCTATTTGGTATACAGTCCGCCATTCTGTCGGACATGACTTTGCCGTAAGCCGCAAGGCTGAACGTGGAAACGTTGAGCACAACTCTTTGATGTCCATGCGCCCTTCCACACATCATCAAAGCAGCAGGCACAGGTTCTGCGTTGTAGACACACAATCCACGCAGAGGTCCAGAGTCCGTAATCCGAGCATTCGAAATCTCGTTGACAAGTTGCAGACGAAAACCAATACCTCAAACCGGGACACATCTGCGATAATTGCCAAGCGGTTTGGATTTGATCCAGTTGGTCCATCTGAAAAAACCTGTTCGCGCTTGAGCATACAAGAGTTCGAATTTGCACAGCTAGAAATGCTAGAAAATCGTTGATTGTGTAGCGCCACTCTCCATGAGTTATGTTGGTGCCTTGTATCAGCCAGTAGTTGCACAATGGTTTTGAATGATTGGTGCCCGCATTTCAAATCAAATTCCAGCCTCCCTCCAGAAGGAACCTAAATTTGTTACCTGCCGAACGCTTTGTGTAACACTGCCATGGACACCACAACCCATCGCCATGAAAAGACTTGCCGCATCTTGCCGCACATTGGTTGATCCATTCCGGCTTGGTGCAAGCCAGTATCATAGGACTTGCGCGCAGCCATTGTGCCATCAGAATTGTATCTGCAGTTTGCACTCAGCAACCGGCTGTCACGGCATTGACGAGCAAGAAGCTGGTCAAACATATTTTTTCCGAAAAACATCTCTCACCTGATGGGACAAAAACCTTAAACGCAAAAGGATCACCTCAGAATCATGATGGGTGAAATCAAAACGAAGTCCTTCTGAAGACCATGCAAGAAACCCAAACTGTTGATTACCAAAATGACTTTGAAACTGTTGGCCCCTGCAATGCCAGTAGCTTAGCGAAATCAGAATGCCACGCTCCTGCCAGTAGCAAGAGGAACGAATGAAGGCCTTGAAGGCCTGGCGCCCGCTCTCAAACCAAGGGTCTGTCCAATGTTCCTCGAACAGAACAAAACACTCTCGAAGCCATGTTGTTGGTCGGCAGGCACCCTTCTTGATGCGTGTCGTCCATTTTTCACACATTGCACGTTTCCGTTCACTTAGCCACCAACTCCACACAGCATAAAACCACCACGGGATCTGTAGAGCGACCTTTTGATGTCTGTAGCAAGAGGCATCGTCTGCAACGCTGCAGAATTCTCCATGCCTTATCTGTCTTTTCGTGTTCTCCAACATCCACCCGAAAAACGCGAGTTGAGGCAACAATGCCTCGCTGTTCAAATCCTAGGCGTCGAAGTTCCAATGATTTCCTTCTTGATCAAGACACGCAATTTTCATTTTGTCTATTCGGCCGAGCCAAATCTTTTACACCAAACTCGCCGCCCCTCGCATGCTCTGTGCTAATTTTCTAGAGTATCGGTGAAAACTGCGGCCATCGATAAAAACATGATGCTGGAACAACCTATTGGCGCGGCAGTATGTCGCGACGTCTCGTTCAGCTTCCATGAACGGGCACAGCCCTGCGGCACCGAAGTTTCCACCAGCCCAGGCGCATCGTTGGTGTAATTCACCAGTTGCATCCATATCCAATGTTTGCTCCACATATGGTGTAGGTGGTCAACCCACTGCGCGTGAAAGCCGCTGTGACGAAGTAATCCTATTGCGAAATTGGGATACATGTACGTGGTCAAATGCTTTAGCCAGATCCAAGCTGCATAACAAGCGGTTGTGCTGAAAATTTGGATCAAAAATTGCAATAGCTGCTTCAATGCCACGTCTGCGTAGGGCGCCACGAACGTCGAAGACACCAAACGCAGAACCCAATCTTGAAATTTCTTGTCCATCACCGCAGTAAGAAGTCTGCAAAACCAGGGCTGAATACAGATCGGTTTCATGGCAGAGACCCTGACCGATCCGTACTGCAATTCATGAAGCGGAAGCACGACCAACCGACAATGTTGTCAAGAATCTGGATAATGATTGCGTGTGCACCAGTCATTCCACAATTCAGGAATCCAGCAAAATGCACCAAGCCCTTTCCGGCCACCACCGCACTTCAGCATATCTCCAACCATCACAGCTAGGAGCGGCTGAATTTTGTCGAGCCATGCTGAGGAATTCCATCGGCTGCAAGCGCCAGTCAAAGTCTATGGGTTGGCCTGCAGGTCTCGTCAACCTTCCTCCTTTTTACCTGTCAAAGCTTTCAGTGTCGCCGAATTTGCCGCCAGAAATTGGTGACTGCATCAAAAGCGTCTTTCATGTCCGTCGTCTCAGGCAAAGAACCATCTGGTGCAGGAATTTGCGCTGAGTTGGGCTGCACCGCTGAAGCCTTGCTGAGCCCTTTGTAGCTTCTTATGTCCTGTTGATGAATGACGTGTTGCCACCGAGCACATGTTTCCTCTTTTTCCCTTCCGAGATCCTGTTCCAGTGCGTCATGCAGAAAAAAACCTCCGGCGGAGCTTGCGTTGCGCAAACTCAAGACATTTTCCAACCAGATTTCGCATCCGCCTGATGCGGACAAACCGTGCTGAAGAGGCACGTGTGGTAACTTTTCCTTCCGCGAAAGGTTTGTTCCCTTGTTCCGTGTCCACCAGTATCGATGAACTCCGTCAAACTCCAACAGCATTCTTTTGTGGATTTTCTCCGCTGTCCCACAAAACCAATACCAATCTTTGTTTGCATTTCCACTTGAGGTTGGCATCTGCATATGTTGCCATTCTGCTTGAGAAGCCGCCATCCACACGTCGGCCCTGACGGCTGCAGGGTTGGAGTGGTTGACACTCGACTTCATAATCACCTGTAATTACTTTGCTTCGAGTGATCCCCACCGTGACCAATCAGAATTTCCGACAGAATTTCTGGCAGATCTAATGGCATTCTTTCTGACATATCTGTTTTGGCAAGGAAGAGGAAGAGAGCATAACTCTAGAAACCTTCGGATTTCATTAAAGGTATCTTCTCCTTCTCTTCCTCCTCCTCGCTGTTGTATCTGGCGTCCTACCTAACACTATTTGGCATATTTTCTGGCATTCTATCTGGCATATCTTCTGACATTTTTTTTTTGGCATTCTATCTGGCATACCTTCTGACATTCTATCTGATCTCTGTTCTGACATTTATCTGGCATATCTCCTCACCTTCTTTCTTGCATTCTATCTGGCATATCTTTTGACATTTTTTTTTGGCATTCTTTCTGGCATTCTATCTCTCATTCTATCTCGGATTCTTTCTGGCATTCTATCTGGCATTCTATCTCGCATTCTTTCTGGCATTCTATCTGGNTCTCTCATTCTATCTCGGATTCTTTCTGGCATTCTATCTGGCATTCTATCTCGCATTCTTTCTGGCATTCTATCTGGCATTCTTTCTGGCATTCTATCTCGCATTCTTTCTGGCATTCTATCTGGCATTCTTTCTGGCATTCTATTTGACATTCCTTTTTTGCATTCTATCTGATATTCTATCTGGCATTCTTTCTGGCATTCTATCTCTCATTCTATCTCGGATTCTTTCTGGCATTCTATCTGGCATTCTATCTCGCATTCTTTCTGGCATTCTATCTGGNTCTCTCATTCTATCTCGGATTCTTTCTGGCATTCTATCTGGCATTCTATCTCGCATTCTTTCTGGCATTCTATCTGGCATTCTTTCTGGCATTCTATCTGGCATTCTATCTGGCTTTCTATCTGGCATTCTATCTGGCATTCTATCAAGCATTCTCTCTGGCATTTTTTCTGGCATTCTCTCTGGCATTTTTTCTGGCATTCTATCTAGCATTCTATCTGGCATTTTATCTGGCACTTCTGACACTCAATCTGGCATGTATACAGGTTGAAGTCCGGCAGTGCTCTTTGCGAACTGGAGCTCGCGGCTAAAGTCCGGCAGTGCCCACTGCGCTCTGCCAGTCGTGGCTGCGGTCCGGCAATGCCCACTGAGATCTGGCAGTCGCGACTGAGGTCCAGCAGTGCCCACTCGGATCTTGCAGTCGCGGCTGAAGTCCGGCATTGCCCACTGGGATCTGGCAGTCGCGACTGAAGTCCGGCAGTGCCCACTGCGATCTGGAGCTGGCGGCTGGAGTCCGGCGGTGCCCACTGCGATCTGGAGCTGGCGAAGAGCGGGAAATGAGCCGGCGCAGGCGGGAGCGGAGGCGGCGGGCGACGGACATCTCTGATAAAATCTAACAACCCTCACCTGGCAAGTGGAGAAAAAAACAAATGCCTTCTGCACGGAAAAAAATTTAGGTCGCTGCATTTGTAAATTTTAAGTCGCAGTTCGAAATTCAAATTTCGCTCCGCTTAGAAATAGTCCATGCATCGCACACTGTCCCGGGTGGACCAACGTGTGGGAAGTAACTCCCCGGAGCCATCCGTTGTTGCCACCAAAGTTGATCCAGGGTCCAAAAAAAGATCCTGATGGGGAAGGAGATTCCAGTCACCAACCATGATCCAAAATGCTTAAATGCTTGAAATGCGCGCTGTACATTGAGCATCAAAAATGCGCTCAACCCCTCTTCTGCTTCCTGCTCCCAACCGCCGGATTGGCGTTCCCGCCCCTCTTCTGCTTCTGGCGGCCCCCATCCGCTGGATTGCCGCCAAGGCCAAAAGCGGTTTTTTCTTTTTTGTTGGCGGACTGCTTTTGCAGCGGCGGACCTCCGCTCGTCTCTGTTGCCTGGCGCATGCTTCCACCCATGAAACTCTGCGTCCATACCCGCCTATGCGAAGCTAAGAATGCAATGCCGAAAATCGAAAATGATGAGAGAGCTGTCTTTGCCTTGCAATGCGTGAAATGGAAACCTTTTCTGTTGGCTTTCACAGTTGCAATGATGCCACCGGAATAAAGTGTACGTCCTCGAACCTCTCCCTGTTCAGATGTTGCGATGCTCCAAACACGAAAGCCTTCCGCTTGCACTTTACTGCTTTGCTAGGTGTTCGTATGTCATCAATACCGCGAATCATATGAGGCAATGCAGCCCAGCAATTGTCATGCCCGTTTGTGTTCGGGAAAGCCTCAGGTTGCTGTGATCTAGGCCAGGATTGGGTTCAATGTTTCCATCAGCGAGATAGGTCGCGCCACCATGTCGATTTGGTGGAGGTGACGGCAATGCCTTTCTGCAAGGATTGCTTTTGTAAGGATTGCCCCAACGAAGGGCCAGCGTCTCAAGTTCCAGCACCTCAGATTAATCCTTTTCCCCTAACACTAAGCCCTCTCCCAAATATTTTTTAAAAAAAGTGGGATCCGTCTTCAATTTTGGAAAATTTGTGGTTGGCCAATTCAACTTTCAATTCATTCCTTTTGGACAACAGGTCCGCTTCGAAATGTAATTTTTGTAACGTATTGGCGCGTTTTGAAACGGATACTAAATTATTTTGCCATCGAACTTTGGTAATAGGGTCCCCTAAAATTAAATACCACCCCTAATAGTAAAAACTAGCCGAGGTGTTGAGTATAGTATTAAGCGGGTGGTTTACTGTTAGGGGCAAAAGGTTAGTTCAAATTCCATATTTGTATCCACTCAGCGATGTTATCTGAATGGTCTTTCGGCAAGAAAACGGATTGCTACCAATTTTTTTCAAATGATGCACCTTTGCACATGAACCTGGACATTGACCATGGATGAACCCCGCGGTCTCGGCAATATTGTCTGGTTTGGTTCTTGTAGCGGTTACTGTGGCGAAACTTAATCCACACAAAGTCTGCGCAACATTCCGTGAAGCAAAATAGGCGCTTTGCCCGCACCAGGTCGACGTAACCGACATTGTGTACATGTTTCTCTTTTTCCCTAAAAAAAATAGGTTTGCGAAAACACGTCTGCGAATGTTTGATGGCGATGTCTCGCCGCGCACTATATTTTAAACTTAAAGTTTCGCTTTGTGCGCAGCCGCTGATTGCTGTCTGCGTCCTTTAGAACCTGAGAGTGCCCACAATGGTAATAAATATGTAAACATGCTTCGGATTTCGGAGTAGATATTCACAATCTCATCCCACGAAATGTGTACCAAAAACCGCATCTGGAAAAGTTCAACCAGCACCTGGGCCGCCAGTTTTCCGCACCAGGCGCCCGGAATTGCAATTGAATATATTGAATGCACGTGCTCAAGAAATGACATCTTGGTGTCCTTGACTTTGAAACTGGTGTCTTGTTTTTGTACACTATTTTTACTTGGATTTTTTCTCACTTGCCCGGGAGCCCGTGTTTTTTCCGCTCAATTCTCGCACATTGGTGTGGCCAGGAAGCAAACAAGGGAGCCAGCCAGCAAGCAAGCCAGCAAGCAAGCAAGCAAGGGAACCAGCGAGCAAACCAGCGAGCAAACCAGCGAGCAAACCAGCCAGCCAGCTAGCCAGCAAGCAGGCAAGCAAGGGAGCCAGCGAGCAAGCAAACCAGCAAGCAAGCAAACAAGCAAGCAAGTAAGCAAGGAAGCAAGCAAACCAGCCAGCCAGCCACCAAGCAAGCCGGCCAACCAGCCCGCCAGCCAACGAAGAAGCAAGCAAACACGCAAGCAAGCACGCGGGCGCGCATGCAAGCAAGCAAGAAGGAAAACAAACAAACCACCTACAAAATCGCATGTACTGTTCAAATCCAGCCTCAATACCCTATAATCCATCTGGACACAAACCTCTGAACCAACCCTTAAAAACCTCTGCACACAACCTAAGCCAACCCTAACACTAATTTGAAATACAAAGAAACCCTAAACAGGTTCTTCAGCCAACCCCACATAGGCGCCTAACCGAACTAAACCTTACCAAATCCAAACGAAATTTAGAGCAACCGGGAACAAATCAGATCTAGAGGACCGAAAAAAATATAGATCAAAAAAATAACCAAAGCAGGGGAAAAAATTCCCCGGCGCGATCCAACACCCTTTGTTTATCATGGTGGCTACAGTGAATGCACGAAGCTCTGTGAGAATTTTTTCCCCGGTTCCTTTCCTGTCAGAGCTGAAGCCATGGCATTGCAAAAAAAATCTTGTCCCGGAGTGTGATCAAAGTCCGACCTCTGATCCATTCATCTGCTATATTTTCATGGGTACCAAGTGAGAATGGAACTGGTCGCCTGGGGCTGCGTTCCTGGCGTGCTGGTTTGAAAGGCGCAGATTCTCGAGGGCCATTGCACTCATTTTCTGCGTTCAGAGTTGAGTCTTCTGCTCCTTGTCATCTGCAGCAATGCTTGTGGCCCCTGCCCGCTTCTGTGAAGATATTCCAAACGTGGAAACACATAATTTTCGCGTTACGCAATGGAATGCTCTGGGATAGCGAACGACGCGCCTTGACTGCACGTGTCATGACTACATCATAGCTCACCCTCCCGATCTACAATGTAAGATGGTATCGGGCGTCGCGTTTAGCACTGAAGGTCTGAACAATATGTGTATGTGTGTGTGTGTGTCTGTGTGTAGATGTGTGTGTATGAGTGCTCTCTGGGGATTTTGTCAAAAATTTTACATAATGAAAACCATTTCGCCCCAAACATTGGCCCACATCATGAAGATGTGTAACCTTCGGGAACCCTGCAAGACTTTACTTTATGATCACGCTTAGACCTATCTTTAACCATCCCATGGAACCCATTGCATGGCCATGAGAGTCACGTCAAGGCTGAGTCCCTCAAGCAACCGGCGGTTACCAGCAAACCGCGTGCCACTTGCAGCGTGTCCGCAACTTCAGTGGTTCACAACCCTACCCATGCACTTGACCAAAACTTTGTCAATGAGGTTGAGCCCCTACATCTCCTAAATGTTTTCCTGAGCCAAAGCTCATTGCGCGGGGCACCATGCATGTGCCTTGGCTCTTGCATTAAGTGTTCCAATACGTGCAATATTTGCGATCAGGAATCATTCTGAGGACAAGCGGGCTGGGGTAGGTTGACGGCGGCTGTCCGCTTGGGCCTGCCCAAGTTTGTACCATCATGACCAACGAAATATACCCACTAGCACATACTTGCAACTTTTCCGATCTGGCGCCTGCAACTTTATACCGCGCGGTATTTTTCAACCACGCGTTTGTTTTTTCTGTTGTTTGAATTTTGCTCTGCCAGCTAATGACAAGTCTACCTCTCATCCCTGGCGCAACTTACACAATATTGCGAGCCTCTTGCGCAGCATGCTTATCGTCAGCACGAAGCACCACAGGCAGTTCACCGTGATCTAGCATCTGATCGTTTATGAGTTGAAGGTGGTCGGAGAACCAACCACACCGCAGAATATCCGAACTTTCCCAGGGTCGCCAACCTCTTGAAACATGGCCGCCATTTTACCTGATGCCAATGCCATTCCTGACCAGGGTCCTTCTGCCAGCGACTGCTTTGGCTTTTTTTGTTTTGTTAATGTGAAACGCCCTCATGCGTTGCCAGTGGTCGAGGAACCCTGGTGTTGGTCGGGGAAAGCTGTTGAGGGCTTCCAGGCTTGAGAGCGGGCCGCTTTCATTGATGAAACTTGGACTTGCCCTTGCCATACTTCTGCAAAGCCTCTGCCTCTTGCAAAATGCCCTTCAAAACTGGCATCGAACTATATGAGCCTGCTTTGGACTGATTCTTGGACAGCAAAGACTCCAGCTTCCGCCGCAACCACAGGTCCGCGCGATCTTCCCATTCATCTGCCTGATGTGATTGAAGCAGCGTCTGCAAGGCATCAACCGGACCACCGCCACTACCACGTAACCGCTGTCGGTGTTGATTGAGTTTGACACGCCCATGTGTTAAGGCACCGGCCGTTGGAAGAACGGGTTCTCGCCTGCGTTTTCAGCGGGCACGACGCTTTCCACATGTTTTGCATTTCAATTTGCCACTTGCATCTGCCGATTGGGTGAGGAACCGCCACCACAGCAAATGCGCACAAGGCGACGAAATCTGCAAAAACCACTAGCTGGAATGTATCTGCAAGAAGGATTTGCACCAAAAGAAGCATCCTTGTAGTGACAAACAGCTGCCCAACCAAGGGGGTGCAAACATGAAAAAATTAAAATATCCCTTTCCACGAAACCAAAACATACGATTTGAGGTGAAACCGCATGAAAGATGCAGAGGCTGCAGCGCATTGGCCAACACACCTCAGCTGCAAATCCAGTACCTCTTTGAAAACCAAATTAAGACCATGGCTAACCCACAGCAAAGAAACCATTGGAACCATCAGGCTGTAGTGGATGCCACACCCAAACATCATCTCTGCAAATGCAGCGCGTCTGTTGAAACATCTCGGCTTCGTGAAGGCTGCACGTTCGAGACTGATATGTTTCATGTGATTGTGATTTTATGCCTCAATAATTCATTTTTTCTTCCAACATGCTAGGGTGCAGGCAGATCCCTACAAAATAACCTCTGAAATGGGCCTTGAGGTCTTGCAAATTAGTACATGCATGTACATGCTACAAAATAACTGGGTGGGGGATAGTGATTTATTACAAAATGACCCGAGAAAAACCTTGATACGGGCCTTGAAGCGGGGGAAATTTCAACGGGGATCCATGGCATATTCAACATCACATCTGATATTTTATCCGACATTTTTTTGACATATATTCTCTCACCCGACCTGACATTTTATCTTGCAGAAATATGGTTCAGGTCCAGCGAACCCAAGAGAGCTGGCGAGTTTGCATACTGCTCAGGTCTGGCGAGCCCCAGACAGCTGATGAGCTGGCAGCTTGGCAAACAGGTTGGCCATGACGTGATGGCGAGGAAGGTGGCATGAAGGGCTGGGTGTGGGTTCGGGGTAGAATCTAGACCCCCTCACCTGGCAGGTGGGGAAAAACTTCCCTAAACGGTACTTGCGGTCTTGCTGCACGACAGACATACCAGCAGAGTTCCACGCAGGATGTTTAGAAGGCACTACACGGTTCTATGTTCCAAAGCGACGTGCCAATTATATTGCAAAGGCTCCCCACAAGCAACGTTGCATTGAACTATATTCTGAGGTAGTGTTAGCTTGTTTCACACACACAGGACTGCCCCTACGCTACCTACAAAGAACTCGTGTTTTTCTCCACGGTACCATTTTACACTGCAAAGCGCGACTGCCTATGCACTTGCATCCCCACAATACCGTGGTAGACCAAGCTACATCCTGCTACATCATCAACATGGTTTTGTGATGTTTTATGCTTGATTTGTGTAAAGCCCTTCTGAAGATCAAAAAATGCCAGCCACTGCTACTCTATACTTTGCTACGAGCCTGTATTGCATACTCCGGTCCATACAGCAACAGCACATCAACATTAGTGACAGCCAGCAGCGAGTTGAAACGGACGAGGCAGTGCCAGCAAAGACTGAAATTCTGCTGAATGCGGAAGGTACACGTTGGCCAAGACATGAAGAACAGTGCGGACTAGTCTTGGGTTAAAAAAAAAAACACCTGTGGAAACACCAACGGAGTGACATCGAGTAATTCCATGTAGTTAATTCTACTTGCAAGACGTGGCAAAACTAAATCTTGGGAAGAGCATTGTGCAGTCCGTGGCGGACATGTCCAACGGGTGTATGAGGCGCTTCAAACGTTGCCTTAGATCTACAGTAAACAATCCGCTGGAAATCAAACAGACTCTTTTCCAAAATGATGCGCTTTACACAGAGGTCAAGTGCCTCTGTAATCAGAAGTTGCGGGGCAGTTCCTGCTTGGAAAAAAATGGTAGCCTACACTTCAAAAAGGGTTGTCTTGGATTGTTTTGGGACGTATTCATGTTGTTCTTCTTGTCTCTCTCGTTGCAGTGCGTGATCTTTTCCTCGCTCAAAGCAAGCCCCTTATGGCATGTCCTAGCAGATCTGCCTATTTTCATGGTGGTGGCACCGCCTGTGTGGGCGTTTTGCGGAAGGGCGCGTCACACGTGGGTCGCTTGGAATCGGAATTGCTTTGTATTCGCTGAACGATTCGGTCATCATGCGCCGGATCCAGAGCAATTCCCATGCGACGAAATCCAACACAACTCATCCTGTCTGACATTGTTCAACCAGATTTACGGAATTTTCTACACTTATTATTTTGCCAGCGCAAACAAGCAGATTACCGGCATTTCACGGCGGTTGACTCTTGCATGTGCCAAATTGATAGCGATGCGTATTGCCCCTGCACAACGCCCGAGCATCACGTCCAAGGGTCTTACGAGGTGAACTCAGAGTGCCCTCACAGCGCCTGTGGCACACTCTGCGCTGTTGTTGCCTCTAGTTCTTATTAGATGTCTAAAAGTTCAAAACAGTCCAACACCGTTCTACGATGTTCAACACAGGCTAACAATTTCCCCAATCTTTTGCAATGTCTTTTGCGGCGCTTCGCCGACCTACGCATTGATTTTTCCTCGTTGGGCTTTGTCAGGTTCACGACGGAAGATTTGCTTTGAGGCGTGCCATGCATGGCCTGCATTCACGTCATTCGCCGCGTCATGCTTTGCCGCGCCACGCTACAGAAGAACGTTGCGAAACGCCAGGTGAAGTTGTCCGGGGGTTGATTGCAGCTGTGGCGCTGAGATATACTGAGTTTGTCCTTTTGTTGCTATATCACCAAAAGCCTGATGGGATGTTCTCAAATGTTCTCAAGAGACCAAAGGAGTGGCCAGAAGTTACTTGTAGGTTTAGGGCCAGATCAGGATTTAGAACGGAGTGCAAGACTGCCATCAAGGTAGCGGGTCAAGTTGGGACATGCTGTTTTGACCCCTTCCTACAAATCCACAAGAAGGAAGCTGGCACGACCACGGTGACACAGAGCTTACACCACATTAAGCGCATTACGCCAATGCAATCGCGTTAGGAACGAGAGGGCGAAGAGCAAGGCAAAGAAGAGCCTCCGCATGCGTATTCTCCCTCAGTTTGCCATTTGCTGTTCACCTTCCTCTATCTTTTGACGTCAAATACCCCACGTAGTTGCGGAATGTTGCGAAAAATTCTTGAGAGGCGACGCAATCTCCGACTGAGGGATGTCGCAAAAGGTTCAAGGCCATGGTTTCTTCCAATTCTCAACATCACGCATTTGCAGCTAAACAATGTAACATAATGGAATGCAAAGGCAGCAGCAAAGACGTTACAGGTTTCACACATTGTCTTCTTGAACACTGCAGCTTTTTCCACTTCTGCACTTCAGGACCAGTTCGCCTGCATGTCCCAGCAATTTCTTGAACAAAATCCCGAGACTGAGATTCCTTCGGAATCGCAAGTCATATAGTGGGCATTAGCTAGCGGCCCGACTTGTCGAGACTCACTGCATTATCATCTAAGAAAAATCTAAGGATATCTAAGGTGAGTCTTGTTGGAATTTCAGCACCGTCAGGTTGAGGTCGCCAGCATCCTTGATCTCTTGGATGATCGCATCGCCTCCAACTGCTGTTTCAAACACACCATCCAATTGTGTGAAAGATTCACCCTGCCCTGTTGTCTTCTACCCTGTAAGGCTGTGACATAGTGACATAGCCCTAACTTTTCCACAGTGTTGCGGTGAAGGACAGTCTGTGCCTGTCGGCATCTTGCCATTGATTTTGAGAATTCGATCCCCTGGTGACAGCGCATCCTCAGGGTGTTCCTCAGTCCAATCTAGAAAGCTCTGCTTCGAATGCTTGGCGGCTGCAAGCTTGCCAACAAACATGCATTTCACCCATGCATCAGGCATCTGCCAAAAACCTGTCATATGGTTCATGTGCAAACTGTATACATGCGATCAAGCACATAGGTCTTGAAACTGTTTGCATCTTGAGCAAAGGGGAGCCCCACACTTGCTGTATCATTCCAACCTTTTCTAGTTAGACAAATTCCAGTCTTGGAGATGTAAAGTTTGATGATGTTTAATTAATGCATCTGATGCCACTTAAAAGGCTGCGTTCAGGGAGTTATATTTTTCTTGATACCATTTGTGGCTGCCGGGCTACAGAATTTGGATGCATTTGGCAAAAGTTGGCATCTACAGTAATATCTGACTTCTGTAATTAAGGCCAACACCTTGTTCCACGTGGAAACAAGTCCTGCACAGAACCACACCATGCTAGAAGTTCTGGTCATAAAGCTCTGTGACATGCCAAATATAAAGCTGATTGCCCTGGGCGTCAAAGCAAAAAACAGACCTGACAGCCGTACATGTCAATCAGGTATCCACTGCAATGTCAATCAGTGTCACAAACTCCCAATGCCAATTTGGATCCTACACAACTCTACACTACAGCTGCTGATAGCTACCCAAAAATAAGTGTTGCGCTCGGACAACCTGTCCTGACTCCTTCACACTAGCAATCCTCAGATCTTCAGCCGACGCAGGCTGACATCATTCTCCTCGTTAAAGTAATCGCCCTTCAGGGTATATTCCATTTTTGTACAAAGCCGACAACTGACTTGCGCCAAGTTACAAGCCACCCACTGATGAGGGCTTGTAGTCAAGCAGCACGCCCAACCTGGGCATTGCGTCACTTCTGGGCAAAGGCGCCGCTTCTGTTTCGGTCCACACCATACAGTGTACATGCACCTGGATTGAAGACTGAGCGCAGAACGGCCCATCCTTTTTGGACAGCATTGCATTTAGTTGCCTTGGCCTTCTTAGAGTCATCCTCACAATCTCCGGCAGCGGGCCATTCCTTAGGACAGCGAATCAGTTGGAATCTCCTGACAGTTTGGGACAAGTTGTGCGTGATATTCCTGTTCAACTGGCCATGGACCAAAAACGTCCTCAGCCAGGTGTCATTCTTTCATAGACAGCTACCATGCCTTTGGCATCCTCAAGTTCTGCGATGGTGTCCCAAATCTGAATAGCCTGACAAGTGATCCAGAACAGAAACAAACAATGGGACAAGGAATTAGTTTGTCGATTGCCAATCACTTGAAATAGATGTCAAGTTCAACATGTGCTTGGATTGACAGTGAGTTGCAAAACAGCCGCTACAGGAAACTCGCCATAATCCGCCTGCGCAGGATTTTGAGCATTGAAGCTGGCAACGGCACCACTTTCAATATCAATGATCATAGGACCAACGGATGTGTCTGTGACGTCCAGCTTCACGCCAAACGAAATGTGCCCCTGGTGAAGGCCGTGAAAGCCATGGATGCTTTGGGAATTGGTGGTGACCCAGGTGACCCAAAGATTCAACATGTTCAAAACACCTACCAAAAATGTACCAAAAACTATCAGAAACTAGTGTTGCCACATAAAGTCTCATCTTCAAACAAGACAAAACACAAAACTACTCAAGACCGCAAACTGTGTGCGACGAATGGTAGAAGGAATCACGGGTTTCCCAAGACAAGCCTGAAAGGAGAGGCCATCTCAAAGCTTTGCAAACGGAAACACAATACAAACTAACATACATAAGAGTATGACAGAATAAGAATAGCTCAGTAACCATAACATACCATAACCATAATCATCAATAATGAATAATGAAGAATGCAACAATTGTCTACAATTATATAATACAATCATCACCTTCCCATTAGCATCCATGGGCAATGCATTATTCATCATTATTCCACAGTACTCCCCCGTCGCGCCTTCATTGGGATTGCGACAGAAAATGACCCATGACTAGGTGCCTGCCGCACTGGAGGTTTCAACATTTTTCAACAAGAGTTGATATTGGACTCTGGACCCTCCAATATTTGAGGCTTGATTCTCTAACAGTTTCCCAAGAATCCATCGCATGTTCGACAAGGATTGATCTGGTAATTGAGATTTGATCAGCCAGTTTAGACTTGATGGTGTTTGTCGACTGGTTGACCCAACGGACTCTTTCATCCTATTTCCATGTTGACCCAATCACAATCAACAACTTTCCGCTCGCCTTTCGAGACTCGGTAAATCGCAACTCTGGGACCAGAATGGGCAGAGTTGAGACTTCCTTCAGCTCCTCCACCTCTTGGCCGCTGTCGCAACAGCCGCAAAACCTCAATGAAACAAAGGAGTGACAAAGTATGATAAAGTGACAAATCTGAAGAAATACCATGAAAGAACAAACTGTAGTTCAACTAGCTTCAGTTGATTCATGTTACAGTGAAATGAACCGAATGAAACCAATGAAAGGGGTCATGAAAGGTGACTGTTGCCGCCCTGAACACCATCCCGTCGGCTTCACTGAGTTTCTCACATCTCAGATCCTGGACGCTTGGCCCGAGGACTCTAAGATGCTCAAAGATAGTTCCAAGAATTCGTCCAAGTACTGACGCAACTTGGCTTACTTTTGGTTCCAGCAAAACCATTCATGAACCATCATCAACCCAGTCATTGAAGCAATTTGAAGCATCCTTGCAGCAACTGTTGGAATGGAAGTGTGGCATAGCATCCGGCCTGGTCATTCAGCTCCCAGTCACCAAAGCTGAAGCCAAATTTCCAGGGATTGGAATGGATCATGGTGACATATTCAAGGGATATCAAAGGATATCAAAGAATATCAAGGCTCTAAATTGGCCCTGGGGATCCCCTACTTCCTCATATTACATGTGTATTTATCAATATCTACATATATATATATATATTATGTATCAATTTTCCATCGATTTAACCAGCAAATGTGACCCTTGGGCTGCAGTGGCCACTTGCCACCTCATCTGTACAGTTCCACTACACTCCACTTTGTCGTAGCCACACAGAGAATCACTTTAATGTGCCAGGCCTTGTCTGAGACAAGTCATTTCCAAGTCCTCAAGGTACTTCAAGGCCAGATGCAAGTCTATACTTACATGATCTTAACATATCTTAACTGCAAGGCATGCCCTCTGGAACCCGCACTTTTCCATGATCCGAACCATGAATGCTACAATACGATAGGTTTCTCAGAACATCCTTTGGATGAGGAGATGGCCGAATCACTGGTAGCCAGGTAGCCTCAGGTAGCCTGATCATGCCTGATCTTCCAGGAGGCCGTGGTTTGAGTCTGACTCAAGCACCAAATTTCTTTTGTGCTTCTCCGTTGCCAGATCAAACAAATCAAACAAACAATTCATGACAAACTAGGTCACCGAGTAGTGTAGCATGGTCTAGCCTTTGGCATCAGGTTTCAACCTGGTCCAACAGAGAGCAGCATCATTAACAAGTAAATGATCACAATCGAGCTAAACGTTGGAGCATGAAGTGATCCATCAACATGGTTTTCTTTGTAAGCAGCATTGCTCAGCACCCTCAATACTTCAGTACCGTCAGGATCATCTTGCTGCGATTCTGGAGTCTATCGATGAGCTCAGGACCTGCATGGCAAACTCTTGTGGTCCAGTGGAAGCGCTCATACAACACTATACTCTGAAACGGCATCAAGCAAATCAGGGGAAGGTTTTATGGCAAGAGAAATTGTTGAACATTGTATAGTTTCACGCTCAATGTATCGTGCTTTTACTCGTTGGACCATCTGCAAGGATGGTATCATAGGAAGGATATTTTAAAGATTTGCGTGTCATCCAAACACACGGACTCTCAATCTGAATAGACCTGATGCGACCGTGTCTTTATGCCACCGCTGCTGTGTGCCTAAATGCTTCATGCTGTTGAGCTCGAGGACTCTGTCACCTATTTCTACTCGCTCGTCAGGATGTTCCTGGGCGCATCAAGACTAGCGGTTCCAACATTTTGAACTGAAGAGTTCTAGGATTGTGTGAGCTAGCAGCTAGTCCACATGCCGCAATCACCAAACGCAAACCATCCGGCTGTCAAAGTCCAACTCTGTACCCTATGAATCACTCTTGACTTGTGATCATGGAGTCCACTGAAGCACTTGAGCATACTTGAGCTGCATACCTCGTTCCACTTTGCAACAAGTCCTGCAAGCATTCAGCTACATGATTGAATTCAAAAGCGCAATAAAGTAGTTTCAATGTCTCTTCAAGTACCTCTACAGTTTGTTAATGCCAAGATCACAAAGGAATCACAAGTACTTGTGTCATGCGCATGCGAACATCATCAGGATGATTCCACATTTTCTTGCATCTTTTTCAATCAATGTTCCAATGGCGATGGTTTAGGGCACCGGTAAAATATCTTGCTACAGCACAATGTGGTCAGTCCATCAGGCGCAAGCTCACTGACCCTTGGCAAAACAATCATGTACGAATTTCATCGAATTTGCATATCGACACGAGCTGCAGGCCAGTTGTGTTTGACATGTTTGCATCTTCCAAAAAGCGCTTCAAAGTCCACAACACGATGAGTTTCAAAGCTGCGTCAAGTAATGCTAGTGTTTACATATATGACTATCAAGTATCAGCATGAGTATTAAATAGTATCAATGCATTTATATTTTGCATGTACTTGTCATATCTTGTCATTAGAATCCATCCCTCTTGAAAATGCTTCCGTTCTGTCGAGAGGCGATGCCCCGACTGAGCGAAACTTGTAGTTCAGCCTCATGCCAAGCCTGGAATCTAATCTCAACAGAACCCCCGTCACTGCCATGGAATGTACTTGTCCTCATGGTCCAAGCTTTCATGCTGGAGTTGTGATTGATGTGATTGCCATCATCCCTTCTCATGCGAGTGTTTATGACATTATCGTCATATTTAATTATCTGCAGAGCTGGGAAGCGCACCATCCCGGCTTGAACAAATGCGCGTAGATCTGTCGGGGCCGTCTCAAAGTCAGAATGATGGGCTCATCGGTAAGTGGCTCTCGCCTCAGTCATTGTCATTGTCCATGGTTGCGGCAAGACCAACGGAATACCAACGTAATACCAACGTATTGCATCATGGGAGGTTCTGGACGTGTCTGGACTCCAAGTCGTCCATGATGTCCATGTATTGAGTCAAGGATCAGCTTGGCTGCAATCGCAGGACCGTCAGACACGAGATCACCAACAGCCATGACCCTGTCATATAGGGCAAGAGCCTGTCAACATTCCGGCATGGCAGGCGGACACATGTCTTTCTTCACACCGGACTTTTGAAACAGTTCCATGGCACGATCTAGAAGGCACATCTCCAGAGATTCATGATACATGCTACAAAATTCACATTCATCCAAGCTGTGCCACTTTTGTTAGTCAACATGCATGAACAAGATCTTGACACGTCCCAATAAAGGTGGCCTGTTTTGTGGCTCCCTACCACACATTTCACATGGTTTCACGATGGTTGAACATGCACTCCGTAATTCTGTGTGTTCGTTGAATTTTCCACTGCCTGTTTGGGATTCTGCTCGTTAAAGGCGTCGATCAAAGATCCCATCGCCAAGTCGGTTATCATGGGACCCAGGGTCTCGTCCAGGGTCTCATCGACTTCTATGCCAAGAGCTGAAAACTCCTGCAGCAGTCAAGCATCATCGTCTGATTTCTTGCTAGATTCAAGTGATCCATGCATATTACTCATAGATACAATTCATTCATACATATTCAATCATATTCACAACTATTCTGACTGTAAATGTCCTGCAACGCATTTGCTCACATTTTGCCCCACATGTCGCCCCACTCTTCCCATGCCTTGTTTGGAGGGAGCACGACGGTATAGGTCCCGTGACTTGGAGCCTCCTGTGGAGTCAGACGGATCAACCTCCAGGATCTAACCACAACATCCATAACCAGTGGCGCCGAATCGTGGCGTTTCGAGAATTTGGAAGAACTATGAAGAAATGTCAGCTTCATCTCATCATATCACATCCAAACGTCTGTTTTCAATCGTCTTTCATGTCTTGTTCATCCTTGTTCCATCTTTTTCCGCGACGCTACTACTTAGAGCACTGGTGCATGGAATACTTGTAGTGTAATTACTGGTGCACTCGCGCATCACCCATTGGAGACCACTGATATCTGATGCACCTTGACTCAAAGGACATCAAGACCGGACATCAGGTAGAAGGACCAAACACAAATGGCAATCATGATTTTATACTTTTTGCCATAGTTTCTTTCCCAGAGCCTTGACTGAGTGAGTTGGTGAACTGGACTGTGGTTGCTTTGTTGTCAGCTTGTGGGCCAGGAGACACTATCAGGGGAGCGCATGGGAGCGCAAGAGCTCAGAAGAACATTTACTGTAGGGCCTGAGAATATTATGAATGTAACAAGGGATGCACATCGCGAACAAGAAAAGAAACCTCTTCCTTGATTGAACAACGAATGGAAATGAGACAAGACAAAAGTCTACAGTCTACAGTACGGCCTTCAACAATCTGTCACAGAGTACCCCCAGAGTTGGTCGAGGTTCTCAAAACAGCTCACTCATGCTCCCTCCAAATGACCGACGATCCCTGACCTTTTCATCACCTCTTTCAATAATTTTTGAAGGCTCTGCTTTGGGGCGTTGAACTTCCTGGCAGTGGAAAAGCATGTGCTTTGGTCATTCAGGCAGATTGCCTTTAGGTTGAGATTCGTTTTACGGCAAAATAAGACTGTTAGAGTTCCAAGACATCGGTGATAGTTGGTGATAGTGAAATGGAAAGCACTTCCAGACATTTGATAATCAAATACAGTCATCTTATATCTTTTATATTTGTACATACGAGTAACATTGTTCGGCAACTCTTCCGCCAGTTGCTGGGAAAATGTCGATGCACGACCCGGTCGCGATTGCGTGCCTGGTCATCAAGGACGACAGGTTTGATCGAAACTTCTACACTTCCTTCATTCGCTTCAGCTGTGCAGCAGCACAAAAACCTCACGGCAGTCACGGCAGTCACGGCAGTCACGGCAGTCATGGCATGGTGCACCAATGTATCACTGCTCATCGCGAGCAACCGACATGAGTTGAGCATACAATTACAGTAATATCAATTAATTTGAAGTACAGTAATACATATGTTGTGGTATGTTCATAAATGTTCAAAGCAACACAAATGCCAAAGTATACTTTGTGTATCTCAAACAGTGGTTCTCTGGTGGGCCCATCTCAGCTCCGTACATCGCGCTGTCCTGCTGGGAATGACAAGAGATACATAGAGATACACTATGCTGAAGAAAACACATCTTGAGAAGCTTTGAAACATCATCTTCGATTCTGGTTGACTAGAGCAACCCTTTTTTGGCTCAAATGCGCAATCATCTCAAATACAACCTACTTTGCCCTATCTCCCGTCCACATAAATGTGCAGTATTGCATGTTTGACTTCCGATCAGCAATATTGAAGCAGTGCCCCACCAACGATTGATCTTCAGCAGCAAAATCAGGTCGCTAGTTGCCCATTGAATCCGATGTCTTCCCAATGAAACTCTGTTTTTTTGGTCTGAAATGGTCTACGATTTGCGTTCAAAGTCCCTCCGGCCGTGCTGTCCTAGGGTAGCTCTCGCACTAGAGTCATGCTGAGCCAAAGGTTGCAGGGGTCATCTGCCACTCCCTTTTCAGTATTGGTGCAAGATCACAAACAACTGATGGAAAAGAACTTCATTGCTAGAAAATAGTTAGAGCAGGGTAATTATTCTGATACACTCAGGCTCATCCAGAATATTTCTGGATTCGGAATATCTTGCAAGAATCTGTAGATTCACAATATTTTTTCCAGCACTGTTTCTTTCTATTTGACATGTGCTGTGGTCAAAACATGGTATGGTCATCTCACCGTCATTATGGATGGCTAATAATGGGTATATAAATCCTTATCACTGGTGATATGACCATCCTTCAATATGGATTAATCTAATGATACTTTTGACCACGGCACACATGGTGCAAGACGCTCCTCTGGGTCTTTGCCCTGGAGAACAGATTTCTTCGACATCAGAGTTTCCTTTGGGAATAGAGATGCCCAGAGTTGCTGCCATGCAGCAGGAAAAGAAGTTGGCATCCAAGGCTTCAAGACAATAACAAGCAAGTGGATAAATCTGAAAATCGTGTATGTATGTATAATACATGTAAACATATATATATATATATACATACAGTACACATGCATAATATCGATATATCTATGTGTATATATAAAATGTGCCGTCATCACTGGGCAGAAACTAGAAAGACATGAACCATCTCAATATTTCAACACCTTGAGCCGCATTGTGTTCTCAGTCCTCAATCTTCCTAATAGGTCGGTACCTGAAGGCGAGGCGGCAAAGGGTCCGAGGACATCCAGGAAAACACCCATGGAATTCTTTTGAGGGTTCCTCCTCAAGCTACTGAAATGTACTAAAAGCAGACTACTATCAGTATCATCACTTTAAGGTCGTTTTCGCTGGTGGTGCTGGCTGTGGAGCTGGCGCCGCTGCTGGTAATGGTGGTGGTCCACATAGCAGTAGTCCGAGGAAGCGTGATAATCGTGATAGCGGTAGGCGGTAGGAAAAGATGGTGGTAGCCATGGTGGGGTAAAGGAAAAGGCAAAGACATGCAAAGACAAAGGTAAGGGTAAAGTATGGCAAAGTATGGCAAAGTATGGCAAAGTATGGCAAAGTATGGCAAAGTATGGCGAAGTACGGCAAAGTATGGTGAAGTGATGAGGTCCACTCG
Organism: Symbiodinium sp. clade C Y103; assembly: GCA_003297045.1. Lineage (NCBI taxonomy): Eukaryota > Dinophyceae > Suessiales > Symbiodiniaceae > Cladocopium > Cladocopium sp. clade C. Next base: position 148,937 of record BGPT01000046.1, read on the forward strand.
CCATGTCTTGGATCAAAGCTCGTGAGAGAACCATCCCTCTGATTACTTTGGCTGATATGGCCAAATCAATGTTTCTTCGAGGGGGAAAAACATCCTGCAAGTTCTAAACCTGACTTGTTCTCTGATGTGGTCTGATTCTCCGGCCTGACATTTTGTCTCCGTTGAGCTGAATAATTCGATCACCAACACACACAGCATCAGAAGCATTCTCCTAAGTCACAGAGCATGCTGTCACGGAACTTGGGCTGAATCAATGCAAATCTAATCAAAGCACACGATGCTTTGCTTTTGAGGGCATCTGTAGAGTATCTTCTACCAAACATATCTCACGACACACTTGTGCTGAAACAAAGTACTGAAACAATTACAAACTGCTGAGAGAGTAAGCCTCAGAAGGCAGTGTTTGACGGAAATTTCGCAAGTAAATACTGCAAGTCAAAGTAAGATAATGGCGGAATTCCATCTTGCCACAAGTCCTGAAACTGTCAGCGTTGGCAACGGATACTCGACGTGACTCGGCTTGCAGGCCAGGCCAAGTTGAATGATCAATGCATTTCATGGGTCATATAATATCTTTCAACATGCATGACAACATCCGTCTCATGGATGAATTCTATAAATATGTCGTCCATACAATTATCAATCCACTATATTTTGATCTTGAATCACAATGTCGGACAAATATCGATATGTATATCGATCCTTGGACAATTTGACAGACGTGACAATGACTTTTGTTTTTGGGCAACAAACATTCACCGGGTCCTGTCTCCACCAGTTCTGAAATCCTTGGCTTTTCATACACAAGGACTGTGAATTGCTGCCCATGCTTTGGTGTGAAAACTTTGTCAAAACTTTGTGAAGAGGCTGCGCCTGTTTTGATAAGGCATTACAATTCAACGTCGCAAACGGTGTTCCATATCCACAAGATCCAACAAGCCTGAAGTCAAGACACACGGCACCAACTGAAGTGTCTTGGTAGTCTAGCTTGAGGCCAAGCCTGAAGAAAGCCATCCAGGAAGCATGGAAGGCAAGAAAGAAATGGCTGAAGGCACACCAATATCAACCATCGATTCATGACATTGAAATGCATTGAACATGCAATATCTTTAAATATCCCTATGGTCCATCCCATGTGCCCCAGAATCATCATCACCATCATCAGCACCACCACCACCACCACCACCATCACCATCATCACCATCATCACCATCATCACCATCATCACCATCATCATCATCATCATCATCATCATCATCACCAAAATAGCATGGTGCACCAGGCTAAGTTCCGTACGAGCCAGGCTTGGAAAGTGATAGATTCACCTCCCTGGGGCGTTTCAACGTCAAGCTCACAGAGTCACCCAAAGGGCCGCTCCTCAGCTTCAAGGCCACGGCCAAATATGTTGTTGAGGTCGTGGTGCTAACAGACTGCCATTGCAGACACGCCTCTTTCCCATCTTCCCTTGTGGCCAATTCTTGTGCCCAAATATACACTCCAAGCGTCAATTTCTCACAGATTTCCAAAATGGTTGTTGCATCATCCATGGCTGATACGACGTCATGAGGCTGAATGGCCTCAAATGTGCCAGCGTGACATCGACAAATTGGAGTTTCTTGGCACGAGCACATACGAATATAGCACTACGAATGTGCGGGCCTTTGGAGGAAAACATCATCAACAAAGTCGCATGCACAGTGGCATGTCCTGTGGGCTCTCCTATTCAGCGATTAAATTCGACGACTCATAACTCGAAGCCAATCCCCTCCCTCTACGTAATATTAGATGCCCCCATTTGGTCTCCCAAAACGAACACACAACATCAAGAACTAAACCTAGGGTTTCAGAGTGCATGGAAGGAATTGTTGCAACATCCATGGTTTAACGACACCACCCATACCCCTTGCACCGCCATGCCTTCTCTGGATGGAGTTTGTTGAACTTTGCAACGGCACCCTCCGAGATCTCCGTGATCATAGGAGGCGCTTTGTCACTGGTCGTATCAATTGTCAAGCCAAGTGTCGCGTGCTCCTGCGGCCCGTGGCCCCACACAACAAAATGCAGGGCTTGGAATTGAAACTCTGGCGCCCTTCTGTTACACCTCTGACATCTTCCAGCTCAGGTTCTCCTGTGTTCGAAGAATCACTGTGAATGATCCAAAGCTGGGAGCTGCGCTCTTTGCCTGCGAGGCTGACCAGCCAACAAAGCATGACCCAATGAGAAACGGAAGGGAAAATGTGATTCATCCAGCATACAGGGTCTGCAGAGTTTGAAGGTATTTCAAACTGATTTAAGAAACCTACAGCCTACAATACACTTATATGTGTACCGTTCTTTTACACATGCTTTCTTTTTCCCTCCCTCTCCCTCCCTCTCCCTCCCTCCCTCCCTCTCTCTCTCTCTCTGTCTGTCTCTTTGCAATAGAAATTGAAGGACTGTGTCAGTAGAGCCCACACAAGGCTTATGACGGAAGTTTTCAAGTATAGAAGGATTGAGTCTACAATTCTTGACAGCACTCGCAAGGATTTGCAAAGCCTCCAGTGCTGTCGATTCCACATCCTGCCCCACGTCACACTGGAAATGCCAAAACAGTGTAGAATCTAGAAACCATTTTGAAATCCTTCACTCAGTGGACCTGCTTCTCATGAACATGGCAAGCATTTGCGTACTGTATATGCGTCATGCATTCCATGTCTCAAACTCCCCACTGGGTCGGCTGCGTCCTGTCTAACCTCCAATGCGGGATCAATTTTTGGCATCGCTTGAATTGATGGCACTTCTGCCACATCCGCAACATTGTCGGCTGTTGAACAGCAGCAAAACCTCAGTACCCAAAAGTGACCAACAGTGCTGTGGCCAGACTCTTCCATGAAATCACCCCGCCATCTGCTTCTGAAAACAAGAATGCACTTTCCAGAAAGCATGTCCTTCGCTCCAATACTTCGATTGACCGCCCGTTTTTCTGATGCTGTCTTGTCCGACCATAGGGTAGTAGCTGAGTTGTCCAACAAGTCTACAGTCACCAGTTTGTGTAAAAGGAATGTTTCTTGGTAGAAATTGTGCTTTTGTACTATTGTACAGTATTTACTACTAGTACCTAGCCAAATCGCATTTTTGTTGTCAAAGTATTTCAAATTGTTCCTCGAGTTGACCTCATGCTGCAGTTTGAAACGTTGGCAAATAAAGCCGCCATTCTCTCCTGGACCGGTGCTGTTCTTTTCTTATCAACTTCAACAAAATGATCACAATGCTTTCAGTCTTGAAAACACTCTGACACATCCTATCACACCTCTTTTTACATCAGATATTCATGCACAATCCTTGGTCATTGCACTCTAAGGCTCCGGGCATTGCCATGCCTGCAAATTGCAAACAACTGCAAAAACAATTGCAAAAACATATCAAATGCATTCAAATGTCAAGGTTTGACACTTCATCTCTGTTGTTTTCTATTTCTCAGACTGGTCTCATGCGTTTCTGTGGAATCGTTCGATTCCTCAGAGCTTCAAGTCCCGGAAAGGAAAACGGTTTTGTTATGGCAATCCAGAAAGTCCCAACGAATCTCTAGTCGCAAGCTTGCAGGACGTTTTTTTTCTTCGGCACAGTGTTACTCAGTGCCTTCTGTATGGTTCCCCCTATCTCCCAAGGCGTGGCAGATCAGCTATTCACAACTGTTATATTGTACTCTTGCTGACTGCGCTCATCAATTGTAGCCTCAATTTCCGGCTTCCTGATCAGAAGTCCAGAGGGTAAGGTTGTCTCGCAAAAGCTGCATGATCAGCGTCGAGTCCTTGTAGGAATCTTCAGCCACGTTGTCCAATTCGGCAATGGCATCCTCAAACGCAGTGCGGGCCATCTTGCACGCTTCATCTGGATCATTGAGCACCTCGTACATGAAGACGGAGTAGTTCAGTGCCAAGCCCAAGCGAATGGGATGAGTCACCTTACAACCATCGCAGAATGATTGGAACAAACATATACGGCGTAGATTTAGCACAGTCGGATTTTGAAACAAATCCATTGTCAATAGTCTATACTATAGGTGTTTTACGCTACTGTACGCTATGAATCAAGGTTTGCAGGGCCGTCTCTGTCAGTTTCTGTCAAATTGAACATGTGGAAACACAAACGGAAATCTGAATTCAATAACTCGATTAAACAAACGGAAATCTACCTTAAGTAGCCTACCAGAATGAGGCCGCTACCTAACCTTGCATACCCATCGTGGTCTTGTTCATGTACAACACCTCTCCCTATTAGAAACCGCCCGCCTAACAACCTAACAACTCCAACTGCGGAACCCTCCCAAACCCACCCTTCCAACCCTGGAAACCTCCACAGCGAACCTTCAACCCTGGAACCCGACCTTGGAACCTGCCAACCCTGGAACTCTCCAAGCTCCAATCTGAGGACCATCCAACCTTGGAACGCTCCAACACTCGAAACGTCCAACGCTGAAACTTTCCAACCCTAGACCCTGCAACCCTGGAACCTTCCAAACTTGCAAATTTCCAAACTTGGAACCTTCCAACCTTGGTAACCCTCCAACCTTGGAGCTCTCCAACCCTGGAGCTCTCCAACCCTGGAGCTCTCCAACCCTGGAGCTCTCCAACCCTGGAGCTCTCCAACCCTGGAGCTCTCCAACCTTGGAACCTTCAAACCTTAAAACCTGCCAACCCTTGGAACCCTCCAACCTGGAAACCCATTCAACCTCGGAACACTCCAACCCTGGAAACCTCCAATGCAATGAGGTGGGAGACTTGGAGAAAGCGATCCATGACATCACTTCTTGTCACTCGATGCTGGAACCTTCGCAACCCCCAGCCTTGGAACCTTCCAGCCTTAAATGTCCCAACCTTGGAACCTTCCATCCTTCCAACCCTGGAGCCTTCCAACCCTGCAAACCTCGGACCTTCCCTCCAACCTCGACGAAACCCTTGAATCACATCGGTCCGCACAGGGTGTGGAAAGTTCCATGGTTCGATGGTTCGGGGTTGGAAGAGGGGAGATCTCCAAGGTTGGACGGCACAGGTAATTGGGAGAGAAGGTCCATGGTTGGAATTTGCCAGGTGAGGGTCTCTAGGTTTTAGCAAAGGTGCAGCTCCTCCTTCTCCTCCACTTCCTCCTCCTCCTCTTCCTCCTCCTGCTTTTCCTCCTCCTCCTTCTCTTCCTCCTTCTCCTCTTCCTCCTTTTCCTCGCACTCCTCCGCCGCCACTGCTTCTGCCAGCGTGTCATCACTGTGGACACCAACGGACCGATCTCACAGCAGCCTGGCCCCCATGCACCCTCAGCTGATTCTGGGCACGAACCTCATCGGGAACTCCAGCTCAGTATGGGCATGCACGGAGCCGAACCCTATTGCGAGCTCCAGCTCAGTTTGGGCACGCACGTGCCCGAACACATGCCAGAAAGAATTTCAGATAGCATCTCAGAATAGATGCCTGAAAAAAATTCAAAATCATATATAGATGCCACATAGAATGCAAACAATATATGTCAGTTAGAATGCCAGAAGGAATGCCAAATACAATGTTAGAATATGTCAGATAGAGTGCCAAAAAAAGATGCCACATAGAATGCAAAAACATATGTCAGTTAGAATGCTAGAAAGGATCAGAATATATGTCAAATAGAATGCCGAATAGTCAGAAAGAATCAATGTCAGATGGTATGTCAATTAGACTGCCAGCTCAAGTGCAAGAAAGAATGCCAAATAAAACGATAGACAGAACGTCAAGATAGACTGTTTAAATATATGTCAGATAGAATGCCAGATCAAATGTCAGATAGAATGCCAGAGAGAATGTCAGAATATATGTCAGATAGAATGTCAGAACATATCTCAGATATAGTGCCAGAAGGCGTGTCAGATAGAATGTCAATTAGTGGGGATCACTCGGCTCGAAGAAACTACTTCATTACGTCTAAAGCCCATGGGCCAGGGTCACGATCCAACAATTTCAAACATACACCACTCTATGTCATGAAACGAAATGCAAACATTCCCCATGATCATTGCGATCAATCCCCGATTCTCAAAGTGATCATTTGAAGATCATGCTGAAATAACATGTTTGAAAAGGAAACCAAACATGACAAAACATGACAAAAGGAACCAAAAAGAGAACATCAGATCTGCACGTCGGGCCACAGCCAGGTCATCCTTGGCCACCTTCGCGGCATCGGCATAAGCCTTGCGAGCTTCCTCGGCTGCCTTGCTCTTCTCATCACCGCTGCGGAACTCTGCAATGTAGCGGTAATAATCAGCCTTCATCTTCTGGTAAAAAACCTGCCACCATTGATTGTGGTATGCCCACAAAAGAAAAAACTGGAATTAACCAATATTTTCTGAACACTTGCAATCATGAGAGGCTCATGCGCTGCCACTTTGCGCGGACGGACATTCCCGTTGTAATTTTGCAATGTTCATTCCTTTTTAATGTGGTCGAACAAAAGTAGTGTATTTCCAACCATACCAATATTCACCCCTCGAAAGTTGACTTGTTTTCACGGAAACCGGCTCTTTGTGATCCCTCGGGCCATATTTGGCGTTTTGACTTCGACAGGTACTGCCAAGTGCTCAAAATCTTATGAAGTAAATGGTGGCAAAGAAGACTCCCCCTTTATCAGAGCAGGACGTAATCCTGACGGACTTATACTAAGACATGCCCGCCGAAACTAGTCCCCGCTGCAAAAAATTGCAGAAGGACAGGACGTAGAGTTTTGCCACAGTGTGTCGTGCATTTCCGGGAAAGGTTGCTCTCACATTCGAACTATTTTTGGCAACCTGAACTTTTTTAAAGGGTTCGGACTCAATCTCGGCAATCGTCACCTTTTGACATTCAAATGTCCATGCCACTTGGTTGTCAATAGCACCTCAAACCTGGGTGGTGCCACTTTATGAGGATGCCCCTTATGAAACGGCAAATCCGCATGGTTTGGGCTTATGAAATGATAATTGCGAAAGGTTGTTTTTTCATAAAATGACAAACCTGGGAGTTATAAAAACGTCACCCAGGTTGATACACTTCATCAGGGTTATTGCAAGGGTGATTACATACATATACACATATATGTGTATGTATTTATTATTTATTTATTTATTTACTTATTTATTTATTTATTTGTTTATTTATTTATTTATTTGTTTACTTATTTGTCTGTTCGTTTGTTTATCCAATCATTCATCTACCTGTTTATTTATTTATCTATTGTTTTTGTTTGATTTTCTATCCTATATATCTTTTTACTTCTTTCCATGTATATTTGCATGTAAATGTATGTGTGTATGTTAAGAAAATTGAAGTGTATATTCATACAACATATACAAATAAGACAAACATATCTATATATATGTAAACAAATACGTGTGCGCATGTACATCTATACATCTATACATCTATCTATCTGTCTGTCTGTCTGTCTGTCTATCTATCTACCTGGAGCATGAGGGGACCTACTACGGCTGGGGTGCTTACGTGGGGGCCCTTCATCTCTCTTTGGTTCAGTGCCAGACGCAGTGGCCTTTCCAACGTCGAAACGAAGGAGGACAATTTTGAGAAAAGCAGTGGCATGGGTCCGTGCCTGATCCAACTCAAAATCATCAAAATGCAAACACCAATGTTTACCGTAGCTCAGCAGACTCAGTCGAGTGGTAAGGGCGACCTTGGAAAGCACTTCGCCGAAGTCCCTCACCTCTGGGTAAAACAATGGGTCAATGCCTTCCGCAGGGTGAAGAACAACCACACTGAATTCTTTCAGGCCTGGGGGGAGCTTGGAATGCACAGCGTTCAACATTCTCATCAATTGGGTAGTGATTTCGAGGTGTCCATTCCAATCGGAGGTTTGAAATAGAAAGAATATCTTTGACCTGATCCGGAACTCGTACTTGCGCCACCTGTCTCTTCAACGTCAGGGTCCCAACCATGTCGACGCTGTTTAACAGGTGGCTGTTTGGGAGCAACCTGAGGTTCGGCCGGGGGTTTACGATTGGGGCGGATGTGTTTGTGTCGTTCCTGAGACACAGCGCTGTCACCCTTTTTGGATTCAGAAGCAGACCTCGTTCTACGATGTCTTGATCGTCTCACCCAGCCTGAACTGGCTGAAAAGTTCACTGCAAATGGGTGTTCAGATTGACCAAAGTGAATTTCAAGTACGTTTTCCGCAGGACAAAGGACCTGAACAAGTGGCAGCTTGGGGTGCAGTCTGTAGCATTTACCGAGATGCGCAACAGGCTCTGAAAGGAATCAACTCCGTCATCGCTGGCGGCCCTGAAGACATGTTGCGACACTTGCTCAATGAGCTGTTTTCCTGTAGGCTCCTGGGTAAATGTGGCAACTTGGGTCCTGATGAATTTACCTCGGTAAAAGACATGCAAACAAGCCTGCAAGGCAGGAGCCAGAGAAGACCTGGGAATCTCAGGGCCCACAACTTCCAACGAAAAACAAGCGGGGCCATGCACACCTGCCAGAACACTTGGAGGGACAGGGTCAACTGCATGTGGCAGACCAAAAGTAGTCTGCATCAGTGCTTCAACGTCAAAGGGAGCTGTCAATTGGCCGCGAAAGAACGCGGGGGGGGTCCCACCCATTGCTCCATTTCTCTCAAATCAGTTGAAATGGCCCTTAGCGCATCCACAGGGTGAGTCCTCGGATCGAGTCGCGCCGCTCTGAACAGGCAGTGCACCTCTGAATCCGGGAAAAGGTGAGTCCTAAGGACCTCGAAAACCACATGACCGCAGGATCAGCAAGGATGGTCATGCGATACTCATCGTCCACCTGACGAAGCAAAGCATCCCGACGAGCACGCACAGCACCAAGGGAACAAGAACGGCAGGCCAGGTCTTTCGTCCATCAACCGGTAGATCCATTCCCGATCCATCGGCCGGCCTGACAGCCAGGGACACAGCCACCCAATCAGCCAAGAACCAAAGCGAGAAAGAACAGCAGAAGGGGAGGGGGGAGGACCTGCCGCTCGGGGACAGACACCGCCACACAAGGACTCTCAAGCCCTCGGGCCGGCCGACCTTCCCACGGGGCGGGGGCTTGAGCCAAGGCTTCTATCTATCTATCTATCGATCGATCGATCTATCTATCTATCTATGTGTGTATATATATGTGTGTATATATATGTAAATAAATAAATAAATATATATATATATATGTGTGTGTTTATTTATATTTATATTGCGTGTTTGAAAATGATTGCATCAAACGACGCACATATGTGCACATATACACACTCATGCAATATATATATATATATATACATATACATATACATATACATATACATATACATATACACAAACATACAAACAAACAAACAAACAAACAAACAAACATACATACATACATACATACATACATACACACCGTATACATACACATTGTACAAGCATACATTGAGCCAATGCTACACACCTTTTATATACCTCTATATGTATATACAAGATTGCACACCAAAGTTCTATCGAGCCTTGCTGAGGAGCTCAATCTTTTTCAAGCGCCATTCAAACTGCATAGGTTGACCTGGAGGTCTGGTCAGTCTGCTTTCCTGAATCTGCCCAATTCTTCAGTCAATACCGTGTTGCCAGATTCGGCGCCCAGAAGTGGCGATTGCGTCAAAAGTGTCTTGGATGTCAGTAGTTTCTCGCGCGGAACCATCGGCTGCAGTTACTTCCACAGAATTGGGTTGTACCGACGATGTGTGGTGAACGAACCACTTCGTAGCCACCTTGCCATGGCCTTGTTGAAGCATAGCCCGTCGCCATTTGTCTTTCCCGCTTGCGATCATGCTGACTTGCAACATGTAACAACTGAATCGCTTCCCTCATGTCAGCTGGAGGAAATCCATCAAAGCACCCGTTTCGGCAAACTTCCCCCCAAATGCTGTCAAAAGAATTCCAGCGTTGCTTGCATTGCGCGCATTCATTGAGTTTGCCAATCAAGTTTTGCATCTTTCTCAGGCGAACACAGCGTTCAGAAACAAAACGTGTGGTGACTGTACCTTTAGGATCCTTTAGGCATGAGTTGATGGGCTTACTTCGTGTCCAGTAATTTGTCAGAGCACCACCAACGCCAAAGGACCTTCCTATGCATGTCCTCAGCAGTGCCACCAAACCATTCCCACTTGCCATTCTGTTTCAAAAGCCAGCAGCCACTCATCAGTGTGAACGCCAACAGGTTTGGAACAAGTGAGTGTCGGCTTCACGCGGGTCAGTTGAATGAAAAGACTAGAACAATGCCATCTACATGCGAAAACTTTGCGGCCGCCACATTTGAAACTGTCAAGCCGGGCCTCGGCGTCCAAAGACTGCTCTGCCACAGCATAGTCAATCCATCTCAAGCTCGCATCCAGTTGTATGTTTTGAGCACAGCCACCACCCACACGTGATGGAGCTGCAGATTGGCCTCCAAAAAAGGAGGCCTCAGGTGCCACGCCAAATCACAGCAAATCCCATGACCGGCAGGTCAAGTGCAAAACGACCAAAAACCGTTTTCCTGAAATGCATATCTGTGACAACAGCACACAGCCATTGCAGCAAAAAGGAAACATGCAAGTGGCACACAGCCACAAATAAACTTGGTCAGAATTCAACATGCATAATGTGGCACAGGCCACTGGCTCAAGCTTGCACATTTGCGCGGCCATGGAAGCCGCAACGATCATGGCACGTCTCACGTACCTCTGCCATATGCTGAAGGATGGCAACATCATTGCAAAACACAGGCCAACCCAATCTCCGCTGCAACAAATCATGACTCTCAGGTGGCCGGGACCTGCTGAAAAAATTGCAGGTCCAAACCACATGTTCCCAATCAGGAACGACATTCTCCAAACAAAAAGGACATTGCTGCGCCACCGGCCTCCGCCGTTGCACATCATAAACTGCAGGGCTCAAAGCTGCGCCCAGAAGGACCGCTCGCACATGTGCCGTGCCAGCGTCATAGCACTTGCGCGCAGCAATTGCACGATCAGCGTTGTAGCTGCAAGCTGCACTCAGCAATCGGCTATCACGGCGCTGACGCGCCAGAAACTCATCAAAAAGCATCTTCCGAAAAACATCTCGCACTTGATGGCACAAATGGCCCAAACGCAAAAGAATCTCCTTGTGATCATGATAATTGAAATCAAAACGAAGTCCGCCAGAAGACCACGCAAGAGGCCCAACCTGTTGAATTGCAAAATGGCTCAGAAACTGCTGAACCCTGAGGTGTCAATTACCTGAAGAAATGACAATGCCATGCTTGCGCCAGTAACAAGAAGCACGAATGAAGGCCTTGACGGCTTGGTGCCCACTCTCAAACCAAGGGTCTGTCCAGTGACCCTCAAGCAGAATCCAAAGTGATCTTGAAGCCATGCTGTTGATCCGACAAACACCCTTCTTGATGCGTGTCGTCCATTTTGCACACATTGCACGTTTCGGTTCATCCAGCCACCAACCCCAAGATAACAAAAACGCACCGCGGGATCTGTAGAGCGATCTCTTGAGATCTGTGGCAACTGGTAATGTCTGTAAGCGCTGCAAAATTCTCCATGCCTTTTCTACTCGTTTCATGATAGTCGGATTGTCATGTTCTCCAAAATCAACCCCAAGCACACGGGTTGACGCAACAATGCTCCGCTGTTCAAAACCAAGCCGCCGAAGTCCCATTGATTTCCCTTGATCAAGACATACAATCTTCATTTTGTCTGCATTCTCAGCCAAACCAAGCCTGTCACACCAATTTCGCCACCTTTGACATGCTCTGTGCAAATTTTGCGGAGTATCGGTGACAAAACTGCGGTCATCGATAAAAACAGCTTGCTGAAATAGGCCATGTGCACGGCTGACTGTTGTGACATCCCGCTCAGCTTCCATCAGCAGCACAACCATAGCCAAAGGCGCCATTGCGCAGCCCTGCGGTACGGAAGTTTCCAGCAACTCCGGCGCGGTGTTAATGTAATGAAGCATTTGCATCCATCTCCACTGCTTGCTCCACATATGCTGCAAATGGTTAGCCCATTGTGCGTGAACACCACTGTGACGAAGTAACCCAATTGCCAAGGTAGGATGCATGTGGTCAAATGCTTTGGCCAGATCCAAGCTGCACAACAAGCGGTTGTGCTGAAAATTCTGATCCAGGGTGGCAATAGCTGCTTCAATGCCACAGCCGCGCAGGGCGCCATGAACGTCAGGGGAAACCAAACGCAGAACCCACTGCTGTGCTTTCTTAGCCATCACTGAAGAAGTAAGTCTGCAGATCAACGGCTGAATACAAATTGGTCTCATGGCAGAGACCTTCACTGCTCCGTGTTGCAAATCATCTTTTGGCAGCATTACCAAACGACAATGTTGCCAAGAATCCGGAAAAATATTGCGTGTGCACCAATCATGACATAGATCCAAGAAAATTTGCCAAGCCTTTTCTGGCCACCACCGCAGTTCCGTGTGTCTCCAACCATCACAGCCCGGAGCACCTGAGTTTTGTCGAGCCATGTTGAGGAGGTCGATCGGTTGCAAGCGCCAGTCAGAATCCATGGGTTGGCCTTCCGGTCTGGTCAGCCTCCCGCTTTTCAACCTATCAAGCTCTTCTGTGTCCACATTGCGGTGCCAAATTTGCCGCCAATAATCGGTGATTGCATCAAAAGTGTCCTTCAGGTCTGTCGTCGCACGAAAACCACCAGCTGGTGCAGGAACTTGCACTGAGTTGGGCTGCACTGTTGAGTGTCTGTTGAGCCACTTCGTAGCTTCTTTGCCCTGTTGATAGATGCCTTGCCGCCACCGAGCAACAGCTTCTTGCTTTTCCCTTTTCAAATCATGTTCCATGGCTTCATGCAAATGCTGTAGTGCCGTGTCGATATCAGCAGGAAGACCATCCAAACACCAGCTCCGGCAGATTTTCGCCCAGAGATCAGAAAACGATTTCCGGCGACGCCTGCGATGCGCACATGCATTGAGCTTCCCAACCAGGTTTCGCATCCGCCTGATGCGGATTGACCGTGCTGAAGAGGCACGCTTGGTGACTGTTCCTTTGTCCAAAAGTTGAGGGCTTGTTCCCTTGTTTCGTGTCCAGCACTGTCGGTGGGTTCCCCCAAATTGCAAAAACACTCTTTTGTGGATGTTCTCTGCTGTCTCACAAAACCAATGCCAGTCTGCGTTTGCATTTCCACTTGGGATTGGCTCTTGCACATGTTGCCATTCTTCATGAAAAGCTGCCATCCACACGTCTGCGCCGACTTCTGCCGGTTTGGAGTAGTTGAAGGTCGGCTTCATGCCGGTTAAATGCACAAAAGGATACAAAAGGGAGAGACGCATTGCCATATGACGAAAAGATCTTGTGATCGCTGCACTTGTAGCTATCTAACCAAACTTCGAAATCCAAATCTCGCTCCGCCAACAAGTAATCTATGCATCGCAAGTTTTCTGTGTTATCCAAAGGTGACCAGCGTGTGGGAAGTAGCTCCCCAGAATCATCCGTTGCTGCAACCAAAACACATCCAGGGTCCTGTAGAGGATTCTGGTGGGGTAAAAGATTCCAATCGCCAACCATGAGCCAGGGGGTACCTTGAATATGTGCTAAACATTGAGCATCAAAAATGCATTGTGCCAGTGTGCTGTCTGCAGTGAGTCCATTTCTGGCCCACACGAAGCCCAGTATGCAGAAGATTCAGGATAATGAGAGGGCCATCATCATCTTGCAGTTCATCAAAATGAAAACCTTTCCTGTTGGCTCTGACAGCTGCAATGATGCCACCAGAGTAAAATGTTCGTCCACGAATGTCCCTGTGTTCTGTTGCTGCAGTTTAGCAGCCACCTTGCTGCTTTGCCAGGTGTTTGTATGAGTTTCAGTCAAGCCAAAAGCATCGAAATTGCCAGTCATATGGGCGAGTGAAGCCCAACAATTGTCATACCCGTTTGTATTCAGAAAACCGAGCCTTAAACTGTTGTGATGGGGGCCAGGATTTGGTTCAACGTCCCCATCAGCACATAGATCCCGCCACCATGTAGATTTGGTCAGTGGCGGCAGCGCTTTTCTAGAGAGATTGCCTCGACGAACAGCCACCTTGTCAAGTTCCAGCACATCGTATCGATTCAAATTCCAAATCTGTATCCACTCAGCAATGTCATCTGAATGGTCTTTGTGGAGGAAAACCCATTGTTGCCATTTCTTTTTCAAATGGCGCAACTTTTCACACTGACCTGGACAATGGCCATGGGTGAACTTTCTCTTGTTCACCGCGCAATCTTTGCAAAATTGTCTGGTTTGGTTCTTGAAACGCTTGGTATGATGAAGTTCAACCCAAACATGCTCTTTGCCATATTCTGGCAATGGAAGGGGTGCTTTGCCAGCACCAGGTCGACTCAAACCACGTTTTGCACATCTTTTTGCATTTTCTCCAAATGAAATAGGCTTTCTGGGAAAACACTTCTGCAAATGTTTGATGGCGGTGTTTCGCCGAGCAGTGTACTTCAAACCTAAAGGCAGGCCTAATTGACACTTGCTGCATGTCCAACTACGTAGGTGCATCTGGATATCATTGACCTCGACAAAACTGGAAATCAAATGACGCCTTTGGGAAATCAAATGAGTTGGCACTTCAGGATGCCATTTTGCACGGTGTCTGTATCTAAACACTGCAAGTTGTCTGGTGGTTCCTTGAAACGATTGCTGACACAAGTTGCAAGTCCACGTGCCTACTGCCGCTTGATCAACTTTACCAGCACGCTTTGGCGCGTGCAATCTGGGACCCGAAAGGTCTTCAAAGGACTCAACAGGATCTTTGCTACTTCTACGTGATTTGGGACGTGAAGGAGCAGGGTCATCATGAAGAGAAGCAAAATCAGAGAGCTTTGGTGAGGCACATCTGGATCGTTTCTTGGAAGACTTCTGACCGCTGCTGGATCCACTTCGTCAGGTGAAAAAGTTCGCTTTTTTCGCAACCAATGATTGCTGTCTGCGTCCTTAACAAACCCCCAATGACCACAGTGGTAATCAAAGTAGAAACATGCCGTATCCTGTGCTTCAGGGTTTAAATCTAATATTTCATCCCACGAAGTATGTACCAAAAACCGCATCTGCAAAGCTTCAGCCAGCACCTGGGCCTCAAGTTTTCCGGACCAGGTGCCCGGAACTGCCATTGAATCCACATACTCAAGAAAGGACATCTTGGTTTCCTTTCCTTTGGAATCTGTTTTGTCCCATTTTTTCTCATATACCGGAGCTTTGTTTTTCATGGTGGCTACAGTGAAAGCACGCAGTTGTCTGTGTGAGCGCTTTTTCCCCGGTTCCTTTTCTGCCAGGGCTTGAACCAGTGCATGAAACAAACAATCTCCTTGACCTGGATTGTGCATCAAAATTCCACCTCTGTTCCATTTTTCCGGAATGTTTTCATGTGAAGCAACTGAGACTGGGGCTAGTCGCCTGGGACTGCGTTCACGCTGTGCTGGCTTGACATGCGTAGAGTCGCCCGGGCCATTCCACTCCAAATTAACCTCTTCTTCGTCATCCCACATTTCATTTCTGCTCCTTGTCATTTGCACAATGCTCGGGGCCGCTGCCGGCCGGTTGTTCTGCCAAGAAGTTTCCAAATTGAGAAACATGCGTTTCGGGTTGCGTAACGGAGTGCTCTTGGATTGCACGCGACGTGTCTTGACAGCACGCGTCATGACGATATCATAGCTGATGCCTTCCTCATCAACAATGCAAGACTGAATGATCTCTTCTCTGTGATCACGTTTTGCATTGAAGGTCCAAACAATGTGTGTGCTCTTTTTGATTTGTCCAAAATTTCAACTCCTTCAAATCCGTTTTGCAACAAACATTGGCGCACATCATCAACATGCGCAACCTTGGGGAACCCCTCAAGGATCCATTTCATGATCACAGTGGGACACGTGTCTGCCGGCACCTTGATGCCGAGCTGATGTCGTCCACGTATGAGCCCTCGTTGATCTGCTTCCATCCGACAGCGCGCGCCGTATTCCAGCCAATTCTCTTGTCCATTCCAGGGTATCCACTGCATAGCCATGGGAGTCACGTCAGGTGTGAGTCCCTCAATGAACCACCTGTTCTGTGCCGCTGGCACGCATCAGCGTCTCCGCAACGTCAGCGTTTGCAACTCTGACCATGCACTTGATAAAAGCCTTGTCGACGAGATCTTGAATGCTTTCCTGATCTGATTGTGCATGGCACCATGCACGTGCCTGTGCTCCGGCATTGGAAGTGTTCCAATATCTGCAATATGTTCGATCCAGAATCATTCGGAGGACCACCGAATTCTCAATGCGGTGGCGCAAATTGATGGTGGTGGTCTGCTTGGGCCGTGCAAGTCCAGTGCCATCATGACCAATGAAACAGAGCCATCCAGCGCGAACTTGGAGCTTTTGTGAAATGTGACCTGCAACTCGACGCCAAGTGGCGTTTTCCAGCCACGTGGGAAATTCATGCTGTTCTTTGATTTTTCCTCTGCCTGTCATAAAAATACTGGCTTTCATACCTGGTACAACGTGCAAAATATCTGAAGCTTCTTGTGCTGCATGCTCATCATCAGCATGAAACACCACATGCAAATCACCGTGATCAAGCATCTGGTCGTTCATGAGGTCAAGGTGGTCAGATAAATCTACCACATCACAGAAAATCCGAACTTTGCCAGGGTCGCCAAACTCTTGAGGACGTGGGCGCCATTTCACCTGATGCCATTCCTCATTATGTTCCTTCTGCCATCGACTGCTTTGTTTCTTGTTGATCTGAGACGCTTGCCATGCATTGCCAGTGGTCGAGGGACCCTGGCGGAGCTCAGGAGCTTTTTGATGCTCCCATGTGTGAGAGCGGAACTTGGAGGTTTTCCATCTCGAAGCTTTTGGTGCCGTGGCTTGAGCTTGCTGCTGCCAAGCCTCTGCCTCTTGCAAAATGTTTCTCAAACCTGTCATCAAAGTGCCATTGGATTGTTTTTTGGAAAGTAAAGACTCAAGCTTCCGCCTCAGCCATACTTCTTCTTGATCTTCCCATTCATCGGTCTGGTGTGCAGCAAGCAGTTTCTGCAGGGCATCAACCAGCCCTCCGCCGCCACCATGCAATCTCTGTCTGCGTTGGTTGAGTTTGAGACGCAAACATGTCAAGGTGCTAAGTGAGGGAGAAATACGTTTGCGCCTGCGCTTCCAGCAAACTCTACGCATTCCACATTTTCTGCATTTCATTTTCCACTTGCATCTACCAATCGGATGAAACAACGCCACCACTGCAAATGGGCATAGGCCTGTAAAAGCCATAAAAGCAAACATCTGGAATTCATGTGCAAGGAGTATACGCACCAAGAGGAGAGACCTAATAGTGACATACATCTGCTCAAACAAGGGATTGCAAAGAAGGACAAGCCGGAGCATCCCTTTCCACAAAGCCAAAATAAATGATCTGACGTCAAATCGCACGAGAGATGCTGAGATTGCCGCGCATCGGCAGGCACATCTCAGCTGCATTTCCAGTACCTGTTTGTAGATCAAGCAACAACTATGGCTAACCCACAGCAGCTGGATCAAGGGAACTATCAGGCTATAGAAGATGCCACACCCAAGCATCACCACTGTCAATGCAGCGCATCTGTAGAAACATCTCGGCTTCGTGAAAGCTGCGCATTTGAGACTAAAGACAAGCTCGCATCCAGGTTAGACAACCTCGCGGGGAGCAAATCTCTGGCTTTATCTGTAGCTGCAAGGAGAACTGTGATAGGATCAAAGAGAAGCTTTCAATAGGGAGAAGATTCCAATCACCTGCCCTGATCCAAGGGACAGGTTGACTGTTTGCAAGACCGTGGGCATCAAAGACGTGTTGTGCAATGTTACTACCTGCCGACAAACCAAAGAGGGCCCATGCGAAGCCAAAAATGCAATGCTGAAGATCTAAAATGATGAGAGAGCCATCCTCCCCTTGATACTCATCGAAATGAAAACCGTTCATATGATTGTTGCAGCTGCAATAATGCCTCCGAAATAAAACGATATAAAACGTTCTTCCACGAGTATCTTTCTGTCCAATGGCAGGAATACTCCAAACGCGGAAAACTTCAGCTTGAATTTTGGCAGTGATTTTGAAATTCTGCCATGCGCTGGTCTGTGTCTCAACTAGACCAAAAACATCAAAGTTGCTAGTCGTATGAGGCAAAGCCGCCCAACAATTGTCGTACCCAACCGTGTTCAAAAATCCAACTCGCAAACTTCTGCTGGATGGACCGGGATTCGCAAAAACAACAACTGTCTCCATCTGCTCTTCAAACTGTACGCTTTTTGACTTTGCCCTGGGCAATGATTATTTGTAAACACGCGCTTATTGACAGCACAGTCCTTGCAAAAGACCTGCACTTGGTTTCGAAACTTTTTGGTTGCTTCACATCAACCCAAACATGTTCCTTGCCAAACTCTGGAAGAGGAGTAGGGGCACGTCCGGCCCCTGAACGAAGGAGACCAAGTTTGTAGCATCGTTGGGCGTTTTCTGCGAAAGAAATGGGTTTGCGGCTTGCGGAAACATTTTTCATATGTTTCAGAGCGGTATTTCTTTTTGCCGTGTGTTTTACCCCCAGTGGCAAACCCAAACGACATCTGCTGCGCACCCAACCCCTCAAATGCATTTGAATGTCACTGACGTCAAACAAGGCCTTGAAGGCCTGATGGCCAGATTCGAAAAAGGGATCGGCCCAATGACCCTCCACACACAGCTTTTGGTGCCAGGGGGTTGACTTTGCTTGATACGAGTGGACCAGCGAGAGCAGATTTGCTTGCCTGTCATCACTCTTTGCCCCTTTGTGGCGTAGTCCCTGTACAACATGTCCCTGCATAACAAGACAGGGTAAGACAGTTTGAAAGCCACTCGTCCCGTTTAACCCTTCGCGAAATGTTCTACAGCTGTCTAACTTTGAAAATGGCCTGGAATGGCCTGCCAAGTGGGAACGGACAGGGGCCCACGATTGTGGAGCTGAGTGCAGCCTGTAAAGGGCCACCCACCCATGGGAAACAGGCAAAACACAGAGTTTCCAAAACAAATCAAAAAAAAGAAAGCGAAACACGTACAAAATTGAAAAGCGGTCAAAAGGTATCATCTTCCGCTAGATTTTGGATTCGGGCTGCATTATAAGAAAAGTTTGAGAGGAACCTTTCAAGCCGGATCGCTCAGTGGCAGCACAAAAGCCAATTTCCTTCAAATAACCTGCAAGGTGAAAAGTCTCGGATGGTCTCGGATTCATGGTTTCACTGACTACTGCTTTTGGTGTAGGAGTCCTTTCAGCATTCAAAGGTTGGCCGATATTTCAAGCAATGTCTGTACAGTAAAAATGCGGCGACTACAATATGCCCGGCAATGTACCAGCACCTATGTCAGCAATTGCATACTTCGTTTATATGTGGGGGCATGTGTGGGCGCATAATGTCAGTCTACGTTACTACATACAGTATGTCAAATATCTTCTGCTGGGATCAGTCCAATTGAACAAATCTATTTTCAAGCTTGGCGCCAACCAGTTTTTAGCCAAAATGGCTGGCCTTGGACTCTGCCTGAGTGGCTTTTGGGATGAGGCCCTGATCCAAGAGCTTCAGGATGGTGTCGCAAATCTTCTGCAGCTCATCCTCCACCTTCACGCGGTAGTCCTTGGCATAGCCCGCCTGCGCCTCGTTGCCTTTGGACTTCTCCTTCTGCTCGACACTCGAAATGATGCGCCAAGCAGCGCGGCGGGATCCCACGGTGTTCTTGTAGGCCACTGACAGCAGGTTGCGCTCCTCAACGGAGAGCTCGTTGCCATCGTCACCCACGGCCTTCCTCAGCACAGAACAGCATGAGTATCAGCATCAAATGATCTCAACCCGAAGTCTGTCCCAACCGATGGTTCAAAAATGTTCAAAATATTAGGTGCAACAACAAAGCCCCATAGAAAGACATGATTTAAACATGTGTGAACATTGTTGATGATGTATATTCATTGTTTATCTCTTTCAATTGTGTGGATGCCAAGTTGCATGTAATCAGCCATCTCATCGTACCGCTCCGCCTGCTCCGCAAGCTTTGCAAAGTAGACGTCCTTGTCGCGCGGCATGGCTTGAGATGCAGGCGAGAACACTATCCGGAATTTCCTGAAATCCACAAGATTTCCTCTGGCTTGAGCCAAGAATAGCCAAGATAAGCCAAAGTCACAAAGATTCAGGTGACAACTCTCCGCGCATGTCGCAGCATGTCCAGCTTCCAAAATCACACAAGTATATCTAAGCATTATCTAAGTATTTCTGTTGCATTTCATCACTCATGGAAGTCAGTGTGTTTTCATTTTTCTTAATTACCACGTTTGGAAGTTTCTGCAAATCAAAGCACTGTATAGCACTGTGGATTATGAGTCTATGAGAGTCTATGAGTTCTACACGTCTATCATGTTCTATCAATGTTGAATGGCAAATTCCTGGCCTAACCCAAGTCCAGCAGTTGCAAGCCAGCAAAGCCCGCGATCATTTGAGCAGCTGATGGCAGCGCAATGCCAAGAAAGATGCAATGCTTTGCAAGGTGGCGAAGCTTTCCAGCTCGACAACTATAAGTAACACAGTTGCAGTAAGCTACGAATGGCTTATACACGGAAAAAGTTTCTACTGTATCCACAAGCAAACAAGGTCACTCTTGCAAAAGCCAACGCTGCAGAACGCTCCAGGCACTTTCTGGACATGTATGCACACAGCTTGGGATTTGCAAGAACAAGCAGGAAAATCCACGAAAACTGGCAAGGGCATGGGTCGAAATTTGCGACAAACAAATAATTGTCGTTTTTGGTACTGCATAAACATACATAAACCATCTTGGGAATCCAGCAATTCTGACTCATACCCGGTAAAAAGCTGCGCAATTCTTGCTGAAACGTCGCCCCGTCACGCGGCTTTCTGAGAACTGGCCCCCATCCGCAGCAGGGCGTCCACATGAGACTCCAGATCCTGACACAGCACAGCATGGGTCGTTCAAAAAGATTGATTATCCCGGCAAGAGACCCCAAACAGTGTGGGGGTGTGAGGATAGTGTATGATAATGTATGACAATGCATGATAATGTTGAGGATCGGGATGAGGATGAGGATGAGGATGACGACGACGACGATGATGGTGATGATGATGATGATGATGGTGATGATGATGGTGATGATGATGATGATGATGATACTGTTGCGGACGATGATGCGGAAGATGAGGTGGAGAATGATGATGGTGTCCTCGCAAAATCCTTGTACAAGGTGTCTATTAACGGTCTTTTGGCAAGATCTCTTTAGGAGATCTCTGTAGTCTTGGCAAGATCTCTGCAACAGATCTCTATGCGTCTCTGTACAAGATCTCCAAAAAAAGTGTCCCGGCAAGATCTCTTTACAAGATCTCTGTAAGAGGTCTTTTGGCAAGATCTCTGTATGAGATCTCTGTAGAAGCTCTCTTGGGAAGATCTATGCAGGAGACCTCTTGGCAAGATCTCTGCAATAGAGATCTATGGAGTGTCTCGGTACAAGATCTCCAAAAGAGGTGTCTTGACAAGATCTCTGTACAGGATCTCTAGAGGAGGTCACTTGGCACGATCTCTTTATAAGATCTCTGTAGCCACTCTCTATAGTAGCTCTCTTGCCAAGATCTATGCAAGGGACTTCTCTGCAAGATCTCTGTAGAAGATCTCTATAAGAGGTCTCTTGGCAAGATCTCTGTACAAGCTCTCTCTAAGAGGTCTTTTGGCAAGATCTCTGCGCAAGCCATTTTACACGAGTTTTTGCAGTTCGACTTTCCTTTTGTGCGCAAGGGTTGCATCCGAAGTTGCGAAATCGAAATTTTACACCAATTTTTGACGTTTGACCGCATTTTGTACGAAAGGGTTGCATCTGAAGTTGCGAAATCGCACCTTTACAATTGCGAAATCGCACTTTTACACCAGTTTTTGACGTTCGACCTCCATTTTGTGCGAAAAGGTTGCATCTGAAGTTGTTTTTTTACGTTCGACCTCCATTTCGTGCGAAAGGGTTGCATCTGAAGTTGCAAAATTTGCACCGCGCCACAACGAGAGCGATCCGATGCGCACACGGTGACGCGAGGGTTGCGCGAGCACATGCACAAAACATTGTGCGCGCCACGAAAAATAAACATTGAAAAAGTATGAAAAAGTCAACTTAAAAGCGTACCTAGGTCTCAGCCACTTTTTTGTCGAGGTCCGCGAAGTCGTGCGCCTGCCACGAAAAATGAAGGTCATCGAAGTATCGCGCCTGCCACGCGAAATCATCATCAGCTCCAAAATCAAAATCGACGACAGCTTCACAAAACGCCACTTTCGACCCTTTCAAAATGTTGTCCAAGTTCACCAAACACTGCGCCTGCCACAAAAAATGACCTCCGAAAGCACCTCTCATTTTGATCCACGCCTGCCAACGTTTTAGCAACGTGCAGAATGTCCCACGCCTGCCACACGGATGAAAAAGTGTCCGATGTCCTGCGCCTGCCACCCAAAACGACGTTTCAGACCGCCAAATGTCCCCGATATTGCACGCCTGCCTCACGAAATGGACATAGCTCAAAAGACGAGCACGGCGCGCTAGTAAAACGACGCCTTTCGAAAAGGACACCATCGGGGCGCAAACTTGTGCGAGCCTGCGCAGTCCAAACGCACATGGACACGTCGGAAGAGAACTTTTATACGAGAATTCACAGACCAAGCCGCCGCCAAAATCGCGCACCCTGACAACACCGGGCCTTTACTATTACCGTAAGAACCCCTCAGTGTGGACACACTGTTTGGGGAATAACGTATAGGACATAGGAAGGACTGGCAAATCTGGCAATGATTTGGCAATGCATATGTGATTGTCATATGTCACATAAGCGACAGATATAAATCTATGGCACCAATACTTTGCTGACGTTGCTTCATGAAAAACATGTTCCATGCTGTTGAGATTCGCCGTTGAGAACTCGATCTGCATCTCCACGCTCGTGGCCACTTCTGACGTCCTCATTCAAGGCACTTCATCAATGCTTCTGGAGGCTTCTGGAACAAACTCATAGACTGTGCTACAAATCCCATCTAGTTCCAATCGTTTGCACACACACACCTTTCAATATCTTGAAATATCCCATATTATCCCATATTCATAGTGGGTTCAATGTGCACAGTTTGTGCATAGCTGTTGCACTCTAGACTTTTGTCCCAGCACGGCTGGACCTGAAGGTGAGCACGAACAGGTGCGGGCAAGAACACCAAATTAGATAGGGCTGCCAGGGTTGCAACGTATAATGTTCAGCAAACATTTGACGCGCGAACGGCCAAACGTACCACGAGTGTATCGGGATTGCATGGCCCGGAAGTCCTTCACCATAGTGTAGGGTTGTAGCACATAGTTCCGGACCTGTGCACCCCACCTGAGTGTGGAGAGACAACCCAAACTAAGAGCTGCAAATTTGCACTGGGATCACCTGGACCTAGCTTCCCTGATTATACTTCCACTGGCAAACGGTGGCAACACTTCCATACAAAGCAGCATTCTGGGACGTTCTGGACCTTCTGTGCTTGTGTTTGATTGTCAATTAAATAGCACTGGAACTGGAACACCAGAGTACAGTCTCTGTATGATATGTATATATATATAAGAAAAATACCTCATTTCACACATCTCAGCAATAAAACATCACTAAAGGCCAAAATGGCCATGAAAGCTCCACCGCCACCGGCTTCAACCAAGGCACTCCGCAGATACAAGGTCGCCCCGGATGGCTTGCAACTCCTGCACCTTCTGCTGTTCCTTGCAGCGCAAACGTTTGCAGCGTCAAAGCGTCCAGTTAAAAAAATACACCCTTGAATCAACTTTCAGGGCCTCCCAGCGGCTTGTTGCGGGTTTCATGTTTAAAATTTCAAGCAAAATATGATCAGAGCATGAAAGTCTTCCATCGCTGCATGATCCAACCTGGATGAGTAGCAGCTTTGCTTTCAGCCAGGCAAGAGCCTGGAATCAGGTCGGCAATCGAGACATCACTGACTGCGCTATGAAAAGCCTGCATTTCCACGTCTTGAATTCCAACTTCCAAATTGTCCCTGTCAATTCCAAGGAGGTGGAAGCTTCCGATAATTAGAGTGATCCTCAGGTGTTGCTCTATGTCTGACATTGCAAAAATGCCAATGTCTCCAAGCACATTAAGATCATTAAGAAGCTACCGCTTTGGATTTGCCAATATTTACCAGTACAAGTAGCTTCCTACAACCCCGCCCTTGGTGCCTTCGAGCGATTGTCCTGTTGGCTGCGTTCAGCTGTACATCTCACACGGATCCCGCTCCTCAGGGCGTTGCGAATGGAAAGCTGCCGTTGTGACCAGAACACCTATCTTGAAACCTTGAAGCCCACACCATACCACACCACACCATAGCATGATTCAAGATGATTCAAGTGCGTTTTCAAGAATTCATAGGACTTTACTACTTGAGATTGTCAAAGATTTTTCAAATTGTCAGACATAGCCACCTGGTCCTGAAGCACTCTGAGGCTTTCACGGGACATGAATCACCCGAACACCTGAGGCCAGAAATGGCCAGAACCCTTTCATGTCAACACATGCCTTCGTCCAAGACTGGTGCGTTCCGCCCATCCCCGAAACACCAGAATGTACTTAGATCTATCATCCAAAGGAAGGATGGCAAGGGAAGAAGCATTGAAGCTAGCACCCACCCACTACGAGTACAGTCTGTTGCTATTGAATATGACCTCTGATCCTGCAATCACCTGCAACTTCAACGGTTGGGGTTGTCTGAAAACATGGCAATTCAAATTCAACCGTTGATAATCCGTTCCCCACTATAACCTGGATATTCGGGTACACAGTATACCATTTTGGCACAGTGGACCAACGGGGCCTGTCTCAAGTTTGTTCACGTTCTGACCACCCTTGCCCCCACATCTGAAGGTTTCCCACCTGGCACCGCAAGGATTTGGAAAGATTGCATGGAGTTACTGTAAGAATCTATGTCATTAATCAGTACCAAGCAACATGGGCTCACTTGAAAATAGAGCGCCCAACCCCTGATGGTTTCGCATCATTTGCCCATGAACAGATTGGGTATACCATGGTACACCAAATGTTGATGGTGCCGCATCAATCATGTCAAGATCGCTGCAGATCCTTGGGGTCAATCTCTAGATCGCCGACAGTGTCGTCTGGCAAAACAGGCACCACCTCAAAGACAGTTGACAAAACATCCAAACATGTTCATCTTTTGATCATGGTCCAAGCTTGAAAACATTCCCAGCAGCCCCGATCTTTCTATTTGGCATCTCTTCTGCTAGCTGCAAGCTAATAACATTCTGATAGCCAGGACAATCAAGGTGTTCTGCTTTAAAAAAATGGCGTGGTCCAGCTTCCGCTTGCCTCCACTCCTGCGAAAGTGGTCTGGCGCTTGCCATTCCAAATGCGAACCAACCTCTGCTGTGATTGCTTGGCTCGGTATGCCTGCTAGAGACTTAGCAACCTGCAGTATGGCAAATCCATCAAATTGCAGATACAGTAGATGAAGGGTAAAGACACTGCATCTGGTCGCCAGATAGGTTTCATCCCAAATCTCTACAGCAGGCCACCTGTGAGTGCCTGTCTCACGCTGCATCATGCCGAAGGCGTAGTCGCCTACCAGGGGCAAAACTAGTGAAAGACTCACTTGGGTGTGTCCAAAAAGTGGGACCACAAACTCCCTAATTCCCAAAGCCAGAAGCTCGGTGTTGGATAGGGCCTTCAACCTCAAACTCAACGCCTCGGTTGCGTCTTGTTCACATCACCGGGAAGCTGATGACGACCCACAAGGTGGCTGGAATCACCTGATTGAAAGACCTCTGAACTTGAAATCCTGGTGGATCTGCTGGGATTGAGATCAGGACTCTTCAGTCCCAGCATATCACCTCTCGAAGGATGAAGAACATCGATGGCTTGCACAAACCCTTACCGAACCCTGCCAAATCTGCCAGACATGCATTAAAGCATCAGCACTTGCATGGAGGCTAGCCTGTCAAATGGGGGGTCAAAGAGTAAAACTGGTAAGAAAAGAGGCTTCCATCAATTGAGTCGTCTGGGGGATGCTCCAAAATGGCAATCTTAATGGGGAAATCATATGAAATCATAATAAACACTGATCACCAGCACAATTCAAAATCTCTAGAGTTCAACTCGGTGCGGACCTTCAGTGAAGCTCAAACGTTTTGCAGACCAGCCCTTTTGCTCAGCATAGTTTGTGTACATTTTCCTCGGTGTCCAGTGGTTCTCAGAGCGAGGATTGGTTTTATTTGTTGATGAGAATTCGACACTGCACATGTGGTGACAACTCCAGTTTTTTGATATTGATATTTATATTAATATTACTACCAATATATGCACCCCCCAACCATCAAACATCATTGATGATCATGTCAACCACTGGCAACCTCGACCAAGGCTGCGACTCGAGCATGCAAACCCAATCGCAAGCTTCGTCGCCACCGGCTCCGGCGTAAATGTTGATCCTGGTGCAGAGAGAAAAAAAACCTAAACATGTACTGTAGATAAAACAAATCAGTACATAGATTAAATAGAATACTACCTAGATTAAATAGATTACCTATATCTATATAATACATGTATATATATATATATTTATATACGTATGATGTAATCGTATGGTCGCGATATATATAGATACATATAATATCAATTGTATATATGTAATATAGTTTTACATATCAAATTACACCATAAATCAAAAACAAAAACGTGACGAAAGCTAGCTGGGATGATAAAGGGAGAAGGAGGAAGGTGTGATGAAAGAGGGGTGTGTGAGGAATTGGGAGATGATGTTGATGAGTCTCGACGATATGGCGACAGCCACGGCCAAACTGCTTGTGAAAATAAGCCAGGAGGGGTAGTTGACTATGAAGTTTCATGTGATTGGTGATGCCAGCCCCTGCCAATACCTTGCTGGGGCAAAAGGGGCTTCAGCTGTGATAAAGATTCTTTCGTATGCGTCACGCTGTTCAGCTCCACAAATTAAATGGTTTAACGGCTGAGGTGCACACTGGCAGCTGTGGGCATCATACTTGCCTCCCATCATCAACTCCACCTGGTCGGTTCGGACTAAGACCCCGTCAAGGGTGCAGTTGGGGTTATTAATGGGTAAAACCATGACAAGCACCCCCACGAGTTGGGGTATGACATGATATAACATGATATAAGCCCTGTGTCTAACGCATGATATCATATACCCCCTATGTTTAATGGTGACATTAACACATATTGACACATAGCCAGCCACATAGCCACGCAAATATCGGTGGAACTGGCTGGAGCAGACCATGGCGGAGCACCCAGCCTCAGCCTGGGAGACCTCACCCTCCCAGCGGTCCAGTGCTGCAGAAGCCTGGGATGGTCACTGCCACGTCAGCTCAAGGGATTTAAGTTTGGACCCCTCCTGTCAAACAGAACATGTGCCTGAAGTTAAACAACTATATACCTTTGTACTAACTTTGTATACTAATCTGACTAATCTCATCAACAGACATATACTGAGACACATCTCGTGACCTGGTCACTTTGCACTCTTGCACATCCAAGTCCTTCACTTCTTCTCTCAGCATCAAGGACTCATCCATGTCACCAGCTACTTCAGCCTCTTTGGCCAACCTTTGAGCTTGTGCAAGACAGACTCCACACAGCAGGTATCAGAGATCAGTTTGATTGTGGGAATGTCTAAGCACTGTGCCTTCTAAATGACTCTGATGTGAGGTATCCATGACTCCCAACGCGATCATCAATACCGCAAGTTGTTCACAAATGGTACGGAAGTAGATCATATTTGCCCCACCATTTCCTCAAAAAAAAACATGGTCAAGGCTGCGACTCCAAAGCAGTTTGCACCTGTGATCGTAGCAGAAATCAAGTCGTTCATCAGTATTGACACATGGCACCTCCCTACCACACAGCAAACTTCTAGCATTCCAGCCATATCAGCCATGTAGTGTGGGTTGTTTTTCCCATGTTTTTGGATATGTGTCTTCCCTGCGTGACCTCGTCGCCAAAATTGCTGTAGTCTTCCACCCGCTTCTCGGAAGCCTCAAGACCTGGAAGGTCCCACTTCGGCATGGTCCAAATGGGCCATGTGATCTCCATGGGTTCATCAATGTTTTTTATCATTTGCCCCATGAAAATGGTCATAAATCACTTTGATTAATTGGGTACGGAGTATATACCCTCAAATGGAATAGTTCCCAGTGCTTCTGGGGAATGATGATAAACCATTGGACTATTGGAATCACTGGACATTTACCCTTTAAGATCCATGGTTTCTGACATGATGTTTTACCCCTGCAAAAAAAACCATGAAAGGATGGACTGATGCCGAATGATTCATGACTTGGAACTTCAATATGTTTACATATCATTCATTCGATTCCCCATGATACATCATGATACTAAGAAATTTTCCTGAAAATCCATATTTCAACATCGATCTGACCCCGTCAACACCAAAAACATCTGGAGACCCAGCGCCGCAGCTTGACCATGACCTTTTGCCTTGGATGATTAGAATGATCAGAATTGCCATTTAAGGGGAATATGCAAATTCAGGAACCCATAATTTGTTCGTATATCATATATCCCATGATTTCGGACAGACCAATACTGCGCTCTGCACTCCATCTTGATACAGGCAGTACAGTCGGGAGGCTTAGTCACATCATGTTTTTCCAAATCCATACAGTTCACCTGCGATGAAATCGATGCGAGGGGGTCACATCAGGGTCACATCAATTCATGTTTACAATGCGTTTCATGTGAAAATACAAACTTTACCTTTGGATCAT